>NW_014650898.1:100035-302740 GCF_001447265.1 Sturnus vulgaris
AGGCGTTCCGGGAAGTCTGTGCCTCTCAAGTACCTAAGCCAATGGGGAAAGAGAGAGGGAAATGCGGCCGGGAAAATAGGATAAAAAGGAGGCTGCGTCCTCCGAAAATGTGAGAGATCCCAGGGGAATGTCCCATGGCCTCTCCCTTTATTCGAATAAAGCAAAAAGGACTCCTCTGTCTCCTTTTTGGACATAAACCTCTGGTGTTAGTGGATTAATTTTCCTGACACTCTGTTTTTCTTTCATGAAAGCTAGACTTCATTTGAAGTTCTGACTTAATTTCTGATTCTCCATTAAGGTTTAAAAAACCCTCCCATTTCATTTGTTAGTGTACACACAGATGTGGTTTCAAATTTAACTGAAGAGAAAAAGGAATTTACAACACTTACAGCAGAAAAGAAGGACAGCTGTACAGGTCATATGACATTACAGATAACTTAGAAAAAAATTATAAATTGCCCGTAATTTGGAATTTACATAGAAGTTTATTAGTGAACTTGAAGATATACATTTATTGGGATTTTTTTGGCTTTCTCATCTGTTTTCTACTTGAACATCAAAAAGTAAGTACTGTTTGGATGATACGGCCCATCAGAAATTTAATCAGTCATTGAGTCAATGCTGGAGGTTGAATGGTTCCCTTTTCTTTCTGTTGGATTTCTCCCATTCTTATGCTAAGTAGTTGTGGCTACACCTTCAAACGGTAATGTTCTCTTGCAGGGGGGTGGGTGGAGGGTGGGGGGGGTAGACCGAAAAAGGAAAGGTGGGATGGGGGTCTGGAGCTGGCTGGGACTCGCTCGTTCGGCTCGTGGAGTGGGAGAATGCCCTGTGCTCCGATCTGGCATTTCCCCTGCCATCCCAGCGCCGAGAGCCACGCTCCGTGCCGTTGGACATCACTCTGCTGCTCTCCCATCTTATCCTACTACCTCCGGACACTCTGCCAAGCACCATGACTGACACCGTGACGGGTGGACTCACTCCTCCATCCCTCTCACCCCTGGGCAGCTGCCGCCATCACCCAGCCCTCTTCAACTGCGCGGGACCTGCCCTGCCCATAGCACCAGTAGCTGAGCACAGAGGGAGAGGGAGCCTGTGGCCAAAAGAGACTGGAACTGAGCTATACTCTTCTGTTTTGCTGTCAATTTTTATAGCTGTTGTTGTTTTCTGCTATTTTGCCTTGTTAGATATCAGTAAAGAACTGTTATTCCTATCCCCATATCTCCTGCCTGACAGCCTCTGATTTGAAACTAAAATAATTAAATGGGAGGGGCTTGCACTCTGCATCTCAGGAAAGGGGTTCTCGCCTTTCCTTAGAAAATACCTGTCTTTCAAACCGAGACACCTGAAAAGGATACTACTTACTTGCCCTTGGAATGGAGTAGCTTAAGTGGGGATTCATGTTACAAGTGCTAGGTCATGTTGTAAACTACTGTGTCTCACTTATACTGTAAAACTGTCACTGAAAGCAGTCATTAAAGATGAACTTGATCATAGCAATGCATGCTGAGAATTAGCTTAACAATTTACCACAGCAGAGGGTGTACTGTAAACTTACACCATTTGTTAGTTATGCAGTAAAAATTTGCACACATGTTTTTGTCTGCAGCAAATATTATATTATTTCAAAGTACTTTAGCTGTTAATGAAGAGGGCTTTCTTGTTTAACTGCCCATAAAGGTCTATCAGGTCTATAAACTGCGGATGAAGAGAGAGAAAAATCCCTTTTTTGACAGGAATTTGAGTCCAAATTCTTTGCGTGCCAGGTGAGTATAGAGAAGGCTAAATTAATGTTAGATCTGACCTGTTCCAATGACCAGAAATTCAGTTTTGGATATAGAGATTTCTTTTTGTTGAAACTTACAAGAATGCCATAACAGTGTTGTGGAACTATGCTTTTCCATTTAGGAAAAAGAAACAAAAAAAATCTCAAAAAAATGTTAAATTCAGCAAATGCCTTAAAGAAATATGTAAGAAAATACAGTTGAAGGCATGGGAAACTCTTTTTTATGACTTCATCCAGCACAAAGCAATGAAAGCCAGGCAATTTTGTACTGTCTAACTATATAATTTAGGCAGCATTAAATTAAGGAAAATTTAAAATAGCAGTAATAGAAATGTGAATTAATTCCCAAAGAATGAATAGCTGTTGCTGTGGTTTGAATTAAGAAAAAAATGCTCTTTCCCCATCTTCAAATCTATATAGCCTAGGTGGGCATCTGGCTGGAAACTTTTATTAAGATGATGGTTCTCACTGAGAGGCCATCCACTGTTATTAAAATATAATAGAACCTCACAAATTCACCATTTAGCTTCTCAGAAAATCTCTTTCCCATCTCAGTCATGGAAAACTCATGAAGTAATCTCTCATAATTTCACAAAAATGTTTTTAGGAAATCAATTTTCTCTTCATGCACTAATGTGGTACATAGAGTTATAAATAAATGAAACTAAACCATAGCCTTCCAAATAAAGGAAAAAGTCACCTTTGCTTTTAGCAGGGCTACTCACTCTGAAAAAGAAATCAAGATGCAAACTCTACATTAATAGATGTAAAGCAAGTAATATTTTATGATTTCATGACTTTATTTATGAGATAATTCCTGTTGGGGATTGTTTTTCCTTTTTTCCCCCTCTCCTCTCTGTCTGGAATTTTTTCCCATTGACATGTTAAGATGGCTAGCAACAGGGGGAGGGGAGACTCCCTGTCCCTTTCTTGGAATTTCTCTTCCAATTTAGAGAGAGGGGGGTTTACACTCTCCATTTCAAAGAGAGGCTCTTGCCTTCTTAGCAGACACCCATGTCTTTCAAACCAAGAAAATTCCCTAAATTTCATTTTTGCTACAGAAGAGAAGACTGGTACCACATCTTAACTACAACTAATCACACTGTTTTTCAGTTTGGGATTATGTAGAAACCCAAGTTCACCTTGCTGTGATTCCAGGTCTTACAGCTCTAGAAACTTATCTAAATCATAGAAGAAAAAATCAACTTGGACATTTTGTGCCACTGTGGTTACTGCACTGCAGAGAGGGAGAAAAGACAGCAACTCACACGGACCTCTTTTGGGGAAAAAAGGCCAACTTTATTGTACGGACATCCCATATTTAAAGTGTGTTATGTGCAGCTAGGACAGGACAGTAGTTCACTGGACAATTGGGAAAAACATCCCTGGGACAGCATGTCCGGATGTCCCATGGGAAAGACACCAGGTGTTAATCTTTATTATGAATTCCTTTCTGTTTTTCACCATGTTATCACACTGGGAGACTGCTTCCCTAACTGAAGCTGTAGTCAGCTTGTCAGTCTGGGAATGGACCTGAGAGACAGGAGAAATCCAGGCCTGAAAAGATTTTCCAAGCTGTAATTCCCTAGTTCTGTGAATTGTGTGTCTGCAGTGCCACGTTAAAAGTTTGCAAAAACAGAGATGATCTGCCTAAGTCTGATCTCACTTCTTAGGTCAGGAGGGCCATTGGAAACACCACAGGACGAATACAGGGTGTTGTGGTTAAACCCCAGCCAGCAGCCCAGTCCCTCATTCACTGCCCCACCACTGGAACAGGGGAGATAATTGGAAGGGTAAAAACCAGAGAACTCAGGAGCTGACATGAAGACAGTTTAAAAAGGAAAGCAAAAACCACACACAAAAGCAAACAAAAGGAGGAATTAATTCACTGCTTCCTGTGAACAGGTTGATGTTCAGCCATATCCAGAGAGAGCAGGGCCCCATAATTCATAAAGGTGACTTAGGAAGACAAACATCAAACACCATCACTCCAAACATCCCCTCACATCACCACTTCCCCCTTCTTCATCCACTTTTTATACTGAGCATGATGTCACATACTCTTTCGGTTAGTTGCAGTCACCAGTCCTGGCTGTCTCCTCCAATCTTACCTCATATCTCCAACCTCCTGTCAGTGTATCAGTATGGAAACCAGAAAAAGGCCTTTATTATGCACTAACAATGACACCTTATACTATCAACCCTGTATTCAGCACAAATGCAAAACATCTGCTTATCAGACACTATGAAGAATATTGTAACAGTCTGTCCTAGGGTGATGTTATGGTGTTTGTATCTCCAATCGTGTGTTCTGATTATGTTTGGTATTATGTCCTGTGCTTCCAGGACTGACTCTGAGAGTGAAGCTTTGTTTTGTCTTGTTATCAGCCGGCTCACCTCCCCCATGGTCTATGTTAGGAGAGGTTTTAGCTTGGCTTGCTTGCTTGCTTGCTTGCTTGCCTGCTTGCTCGCTTCTGCCTCTTTTTCTTTCCTTCACTTTGGCCTTGCTTTTTGCTTATTAGTTAGTTCAGCTAGGCAGTCCAACTTTTCCCCTGGACTTCCACCCCGTCCCCTCCCTCTCCTGGATACCATCTGAATCTGTTCCGGACGGGGACCTGGGAAACCCCAAGAAACACCGGGAGTCTACACTTTGTCACCTGCAGCAGTCATCCCCAGCGCCAGAGACTGATAACTGAGCGACCACTCGCCAGAGAGACTGAACTTGTCATCTCTTCAGAACGGTGAAAGAGTTTTTTTTTGTCAGCTGGTGTTGTCTTTTTCTCCCTGTGCTGGGGAGTGTCTTGCTTGTTAAATAAACAGGTTTTTTCTCCCACTCTTCTCCGAGGAAATTCTTCCCGAACCCGGTGGGGGGGGGGGGAGGAGTCGTGGGGTTTGCTGTCTGGGGGCTCCTTCTGGAGGTTTTCCCCCAAATTTGGCCAAAACCAGGACACAGTCAAAACCAGTACACAGGGCACACAAGTTTCATATCTTCCTGGCTGTCCCATAGAGTAAGGGACTCTGCTGGACTCACTGATCTGAGGCTGTCTAAAACCAGAATAGACTCAATGCAACTGAGTTAAACCTCATCCAATACATAACCCCTTAAACCCCAATCCTATCCTGTAACCTCTAGACCCTAACACCTAACCCTAGCACTCTAACCATAACCCTAAACTGCAATGACCATAACCCTAATTCTAGGCACCCTAACTCTAACCCCAAGCCCAACCCTGACCTCTCACCCCCAAATCTAAACCCTAATCTTACCACCTAAGAGGAAACACTTTGGACAAGATTTCACTGCAGGTATGACCAAGCACAAACAAATTAGGATTAACCCAATGATAACATATATCTGTGATCTTTCTTCTTCTCTCCTTCAGCAATATGTCCAGTAATAGCATAAAGAGGTTTACAGAGTCCTTTGAAACTCTCAGGAATACCCTGTAACTCATAAAGAATGTCTCAGTGGGGCTAGACAGTAATGCAGGTTTTCTTGATTAATTTCCTAAGTCTTACCTGGAAATACTTTAAACCTTAAACTTTTTTTGTTAGTTTCAAAGTCTGAAGGAAAAGCTGCCCTGTTGCCCTAATGAAGAAAAGAGTTGGAAGTTTGACGTAATCAGAAAGCTGAATGCATTCTGAGTTGTAAATGTTTATCCAGTTATGTTTTAGATGCATTTGCGACTTAGTAGTTAAACTACAAGCATGGAAATATGGCCAGAAATTTACTTCACTTTCTTCCACTTGACCTAAAAGAAACAGCTAAGTAAGAAACAGTCTCCTGGCTAAATCATGTTTTATATTCTAGAAAGAGAAATTCTTCATTCAGACTCCAAAACAGAATTCTATCTGATCAATGAAGTGAATTTAGGGCTTGACCACAGGCTCAGGCACATTTAAGTAAGGGAGACAATGGGTGTGTTCTTGCAAGAAGGACAGATCGAGACAAAAAACCAGACACAACTATATGCATTTCCTACCTTGTTTATTCAGTAGGCCTGAATTAGTCATATTTCTCCATTTGCACTAGCTTGAAAGGAAACCAGAGGGACATTCCAAGTCAGAACTACAATATCATAGGAAAATTTAAATAAAAGCAATAGTACAGAAACCCTGGCTTAACCTGACAGAGTCAGAACACAGCCTGACACCATGCTGGTCAAGGTGGTGGTAGCAGTCTGATTAAATGGTGGCTGCAGTTCTGTTGGAGTGATGGATGTGGTTCTGTGGTGATCCTGTAGTAAAGTCTGGTCCTTCTCTGGAGGTCCAGTGGTGGTTAGGAGCTCTTTTCATCTGGGAATCCAGTGGTAGGTGCTGTTCTGGTGTTCTAAGCCTCAGATTATATGCAGGTATGACTGTTTGGTTCCTCCCCCTGGGCAGAGCATCTCACAGTGAGATGATATAATTTTATGAGTCATTCTGTGAGACCTTGATGGTCCATTAGCACATGTAGCACTCCCCTCCCCAGGGTGTCATCAAGGCTGTCTCATGGAGAAGATAAAGAACAGTGCCCCACCTCTTTTAACAGCTTATGAAGACTAATTGAACACACACTTTTGGTTACACCTTACACTGTAACCTAACACACCATTTAAGTATGTTCTTGTAACCTTTCTGGACTCCAAGCTTTTCCTCTAATTTCTTTTACTGGACCAGATATAGCTGTTATCCTCTCTCCCAGTTGCCAACCCCTTAATCCTTTAATTCTCACCCTTCTTCTATATCTACTTCTTCTTCTACCTTTCTCTTCTGTTAGTTTCCCAGTGTTCTCTAACCCTTATCTCTGCTCCCTAATTTTTCTCTTCATTCCAATTAAAAAAAATACAGGCTGTCTCGAGCCTCGCTCAAATACAATACGGGAAATAGTGCAGTTCATCATTATCAATTTTCACATATACAGTCCCTATGCATGTGATAGACATTTTGATTAAAAGCAGTGAGGTTTTAGCCTTCTTGTAAGGCATACTAGCCAAGAGCTATCTCGAATTAGCATAGAATTAGCATTTTTATAACCCATGTTTGTGGGACTTTTGTGATATTCTATGTCACAAAAGTATGGAGGAGATCATGGTAACTGACAATATCTTCTTTCAGAATGGTCCCTATCTGCATGATCACTCTGCTTGAAATATGGACATAGTTTGTATTTCACTACTATATAAAAGTGTGCATTGATCAGAGAAGTATGCAATGCAATAAACACAACAGCGTATGCCCCTAAATTAAACATCCTTTCTTGCTGTAGCACTGCAACTGAGGACCTCTACAATGGCTAAATACACTACTGCACAAAAGAATGTAAAACAGAGAGTACAGCTTAATTGGGATTTCGTTCTAACACTTCCAAAGGAGTTGCTTCAGAATTTCCTCTAGAGAAAAGTATATGCTCTTACTATTATACACACAAAAGAAATGCCTGGGAAATTCAGATAGGTTTATTCTAACTGTCTCCTCACTATTGATCCTGTGGTTGTTCTGCAAGGGGATTGCAAACACTAAGTTATCTCTACATGCTAGTCACAAAAGTGATGGGGTGGTGAGTGGGAATATGGATTCTGATCTGACTTTTGTGCCTCTGAACATCATGAGAAATTTAATATCCACCAACCCAAACCTTGAGTCCTATATGGTAGAATAACTGTGCAAAAGTGCAGCTTAATGCATTATCTTTTATTCTGCTGCCTATGGAAAAGCTGTCGCATTACAAATATGAAGTATTTGATGTGCTGCTATTTGCAATGCCAGTAATGCTAAAAATGTAATACTGAACTTCTACTACAAGAGGAAGAGCTAATATTTCAAGAAGTGCACATTTTGATGAAAGTATGATAGATGATGATAATCAGAAGCATAGAAAATATTTAAATTTAGGCTGTAAGAACAATTCTGTAAATTTAAGTGTTCTGTGCACATTAGTCATAAGCAACTATGGGGATGTCTAGTGCCTTTGCTTGAACCATCAATGAAAATATTGAAGGATATTGAAGTCTGCAATGACAATAGATTGAAGTAGCAGTAGTACTTAAAAATTCACAAAGCATCCTTCATTGTTTTAGCTGGGTTTCTTACAAAAATAAATGAACAGTTAATACTATTAAATATGTTCCATAGGATTAAATCAGAGTTAATGTTGTTAAGCAAATGCAAGAATGCCACATCAGTCTTGCCTGCTCCTGAAACAAAAGCATGTACAAACACATGACCTTCCCACAATGTTGAGTATTTTGTTAAAAGTTACTATGTAGGAATCAGAAAGCTGTATTCACTGTAAATTGACAGACTGACATGAAAATTATATGTTAAAAAAATAGATGGTACCTGACACATTTACCTCATTCATCCTTCTACCTTGAGTTAAAAATCCAGATTTGTGTAACTTGGTCCTAAAGACAAATAGTGATTGAAATGTTACAGCTTCCCTAGAAAATCTCTTCCGATGTTTCTCTATCCTCAGTGATAAAACAGGCTGAATTAATTCAGATTTCTGGTCACCATATAAAACATTAAACATTCTTAATGGAAAAAGGGCTTTATATAATACTATGCATTAACAAAGATAAATGTTTCAGATTTCTAGCCACTATCTTCAGCATGAAATGCAGTCCTTCAAGAACACTTTGCCATAGAAACTAATTAGCACTCTGAAATTTGAAATGCTTAAGTGCATGATTATTTCTATCATTCACATTTTTGCTCCTCCAGTAGCCTTCATGAAAGAAATTCTACTGTTATCACCAGATGCCATGAAACAGGATTTACTGAACTTGTTTCTGGGTCACAGAGTTGAAACCATTCCTCTAATTCATGTAAAATAAACCATAGTATTTGATATTAATTATATTCATTATTTAGATATCATTAGGATGTATGAGAAAGAGGAAATAATTTCAAGGTATAATTTAGATAGCTTGTTAGAGATATGAACTGATGTTGATGACACATTAAAGAAAGGTAAAGGAATTGGTGAAATACTAGATACGAATATTTAAACTCTGCACAGTGAACTCAACTTCTGTAGAAATAAATTCTATCATTGTAAATGAAATGTAACACCTGACTGAATTTTATTACATATGTGCTATACATATATATATTTTTTGTGTCTGCCTGTTCCTTGAGTATACAGCTATAGAATATACCAGGAGAGAAACTTAAGGAAGGGCAGAACAGCTACTCACTGTAGTCAGAGCTCTGAGCCTATTTCTGAGTAAAAGCTCAGGAGTGATTTGAAAGAGGAATGAACAAATTGGGAGCTTCCTCTGGATTCACTTTTAAGCAGTTTCTGAGACTCTGGGTCCCTGTTACATAGATAATATCAGAGCTTTGAATGGCATAGGCAGAAGATGAAGACAGAGAATCAATGTAGGGGATGCGCTGGTTTATGTCTCAGGATGCCACAGTCCTTTTCTGACCCAGAAGTTGTGTTTTCATGGTAGTAGAATGACAGGCATGGGAACAGGTGAAATTGTCACGAAAATGCCACAGTTGTTATGCACATTGTGCTTTTGTTGAGAAGTGGTTTTCTCCATATTTTACTCAAGCGTAAGCTGACAGTTTTACATTCCAGTAACCGGAACAAAACCTTTACAGTGTTGATACTTAGGAGCTTGAACTTCTTTGGTCAGTTTCAGTCAGACTAGTTGCAACCAGACTGAGCAGGGAAAGAAAAGAAAAATGCACTGCTAGGCACAGCACAAACATGTCAGTTCTCAAGTGTCCTAGGTGAAGGCAGGGATTTCTTGTGTGGGGTGAGGATTAGTTCTTATGAAGCAGCAGGGGAGCTTGATTTTAAGCTTCAGGGAGGAAGAAGTGCAGCAGAAGACAGAGGAGAAGAGGAAGGCGGAGGTAACACTGTTTTCTGAGCACACGTGGCCTGGCATGAAACCAAGGAGCTGCTGTGGCTAACTGTATAGTAAGCTGCCTTTGGTAGCTGTGGATGGAATCAAATCAAACCACCTCTGAATACAAGTAAATTCGGGATCTTCTATAAACATTTTCAACATTTATTTTCAATGAGTCCATCTAACTACAAAAAATAATCTAATATACAAAAATTATATAAGGAATTAAAAAATTATCACAGATATTAATAACACTGACAAAATCCTGACTGTTAGGCTGAACATGTGATGTAGTTTTTACAAAGGTATTAAGTAGGGTTTTGAAAAATTGAATCAATTTTTTCTTTTAGAAGAGAATGTCAGGTGTTATATGATAGGAAATTTGAACTTCACTCTCACAGATAGGAGCTTTTCTCCTTTTGCTGCTGATGCCTTACAGAGATCACTTTCTGAGACTTAAGCCATCAGAGCCACAGCAGAGAAGAGCACAAAAAATGCAGCTTGATCTGGCTTGTGTGGAAGGAAATTGCAGTTTCCATTCCATTCCATTCCATTCCATTCCATTCCATTCCATTCCATTCCATTCCATTCCATTCCATTCCATTCCAGTGAAACGGAATTAAAACTTTCTTACTACACACGATTGATTTTTCCAACATAACAATTATTAGTAGCATGAAGATTTTCAACAATTTCTCTAACCTTTCTTCACTCCCAATTGAAATAGAAAAACCTAAAAAACGTTTGGGCTGTGGCACTTGCCTGGTTGGGTATTATATGTTGTGTTGTTGGAGTGTTGTATTGTTACTTACCCTTTGTTTTAAGCTGTTCTCATTGATTCTGTACTCCCCAGTTTCAGTCTCTTGTATTCCGAGTTGTATCCCTCCTGCAATTCCTGTATCCCCAGTTTCCCCCTTACCTTCCATCGAGCAAGGCCTCCGCTGCTCCCCACTTGCCCATCAAACTGCTGACACTGCCTAATAAACAGAGGGACTCCCATGATGCTCAGCTCTAATGCGGAAGTTTGATTAACACCAAAAATTCCTAAAAGCAATGAGCAGGCACGAGTTCTAAATCTATAAGAGGCACTGTTATGTGTGTGGAACATCAAGCTATGCGTGGATAGTTTCCATCTTCCCACCATCACCTGGAGAGCCCCACCAAAGGATGATACCCCTAGACTACACAAACCAAAGTGAGTTCCTGGGAACCCCCGTGAAGACAGAGTCCGGACTCTACAGCATAAGCAGCAGATTCGACTTACACTTTCTCCTCAGTGGTGTCCAGTGGGAGCAGTGGTGGCATGTGCAACCTCTCGAGTTTCCCATCCACATCTGATCTTCACTAAAAGAGCTGATACTCAATAAAGGCCTTTCAAAAAGAGCTGGTCTCCTGGCCCAATGGCTGCGAGGGAGTACTGTCCTGGGAAGGAAAAATCTGTACTCGCTTCTGAATTTCCTTGCATTCTCCTATGAAATGTCTGTTATGGATCAGTTCTGGACACAAGATATCAAACCGTGTAGACCCAGAGAAGGTTCTTTCACATTGTGAGCTCTTGCTTGTAATCTAATCTAGAAAAGAGAAGTCACACTAGATTTACCACAAACCCTTCCTGGGTCCCCGTGGGAGGCATGAGCTATTGCTCTTGCTTGTTCTGTAAGAGCAAACTTTCAGGGCTGTGGGCAGATCCTTGTCACACAGAATCAGTCTATTTCCAGGGGAGTTCACTCACTTTGAAAAAGGCAAAACAATATTGAGAAAAGCGGATGTAGCCAATAATTTAATTTTCATGTTTCATTATCCATCTCAAAGGTTTGTTGGTTTTTTTTTTTTCGTTTCGGGGTTTTGTGGCTTGTCTTCTTTTTTTGTGCATTTCAGAGAAACCGACCTAGAAGTTAGGAAAATAACGGCCATGTTGAGACCATGTGGATAAAACAAGACGCTGGGGAGCGGGGCAGGGGCGGTGGATTTGGCCGGACTCCAGGACTCCAGGCGGGTGTGTACGGGTGCCATGCCGCTTCCCTTCTGCATTCCCGCCTTCTCCTGTGGGTTTGGGGTAAGGAAGACCGGGGAAAATCTCCAGTGCCACATCACAATCATAGCGGGAGCGAGGGGAAAAGAAAAAATAACCAATGAACAAAACCCCTCATCCTTCTCTGAGAAGGAAATGTGTTCCTTTTCAGCGGCAGAGCGTTAGAAATGTCTCCTTTTCAGTGAGTGTTCCACTCTCACTTTCAGACGCCCAACTGCCTACACGGGCCCAACCGGCGCGAGCCAGGAGAGGAAGACACGCCTTCACCAAACCCGACGGGACCGCCGGCGGGCCTCTCCCACCTCCTCTTGCCCCGCCGGCGCCGCCCGCGCCCATCACCCCCCTCCCCGCGCCGAGGCACCGCCCTTCCTGTCTGCATTGGCCGCGCTTCGCCCGCCCCGCCTCGCCGCGGCAGGACGGCTGGCCGCGTTTCGGGCCGGGCGCCGCCGCAGCGGAGCAGGACGCGCAGCTCGGCGGTACTCGCTCGGTGACGTGCAGCGGCGCCGTGGACTCGTCTCCCTGGACTCGTCTCCCTGGCCGAGGCGGGAGAGTCACCGCTTGCAAGCCCAGGCGCCTGGCACGGCCAAAGAGAGACAAGCTAAACGCCAAAGAACCCCCAGCCTCTGCTTCTGTCTGGTTTTATTTTATCTTCTGTAATTATTTCGGGGGAAAAAAAGACATCACCGTGTTTTTAGCAATTCATGCCGCATGTGCAGTTGTTTCCAGCACACCCTCGTTAAACAAAGGAAAAGGGGGAGGGGGCCTGCGTTTCGCAGAAGATATGCGTTCCGTCAGGAAGCGGTGGACTGTGTGCACCATAAGTCTCCTCCTCATCTTCTATAAGACGAAAGAAATAACGCGGACCGAGGAGCGCCAGGAGGCACCTTTCGCCGGGTAACTGCGGGCGGCGAGCCGGGAGGGCGGTCCGAAGGGGCGGCGGGGCCGTGTCCCTGCCCGAGGTCCCCTCGCGTGTCCGCGTGGGTTGTCAGGTGCCCTGTGATCCTCAGCTTGCGGTGCCAGCGCAGCTCGGCGCTCTCGCTGACGGGCGCTGCGGAGGGCGCGGATGCCTCTGCGGAACGGGTGGCGAGCGGGGTTTGCTGCCGCGGTTGGGCAGCCGCAGGGTGGGTGCGAGTGCACGGGAAAGATCGGGAACTGCCCTGCTTCTGAGGTTGCCTCTCAGCCGCCATAACGGGTTGCTCCTGGGAAGTTTCACTTGCCCGCGGCTGCCTTGGCGGCTGGGATGGCCCGAGGTGGGGGCGGCGGCCGCCAGAGCACATTGTGCCTCGGTTCCTTGCCTTTCGCAGGCAAGCATGTTGGTATGCAGGTGAGCGTCTGCTGCCTTCGTTGGAGTTTGCTTGAGAGCTTTGCTTAACTTGTTTTTTTCTTAATGATTCTTGCTCTGAGAAAAGTGTGGGTCATCCCCCTTAGCTCTCGAGTTTCCCCCGCTGGAAAGTCTGGTCCTTCGCTGAGACCGTCTGTTACATACTCTCCCTTTACTGTCTGTAAAACGAAAGGCACAGTGCCTTGCCATTTTTTCTGTTTGCATCTCGGTTTTCTCTTTATGTACGTGAATGCTTGCATTCCTCATTTTTCTCCCATCTTGCTACTGTTCTCTGGAATGTTGTGTTTTCAGTCAAGCTGTTTTTTCCTTGGAGGTGTATAAGATTTTTCATTGGAGCAATGCATAAATGTATTGGTCATTTAATGTAGTAAGTAAAAGCTAAGGTAGGGACTCACACTTTCTGTTTGCTTGTGCGTGTCGACTGTGGGTAGAATTCTTTCACAGCAGATTTTTGTTCTCTTGTCTTGCCTTAATTTAAGGAGGAGACATAAGGGGGAGTTATTTGTACCTTTGCAGGCCTGGAGGAAGCTGAGGCTATTACAGGCTACTTGGCCCCGGAGTACAAGGCAGAAAGCACATCCCTCTTTCCCAGGCAGTCTGGTGAGGGAGTGGGACACAGGCAGCTGGGCACGGCTGGGCAGCTGTGGCCCGAGCATGTACTGAGAGCAGGGGCTGTCCTCACCTGTGTGCAATTTTTGTTTCCTTTTTATTCAAGGTTTTCACAACTTGCTGTTATCTCTTCCTCTTGTTCAGCCTGGGTGTAACCCGCTTTCTACCACAAAGCTATCAGTACTCTTAGGAGATGTACAGAAGTTTAAAATTTTGGGGTTACAGCTGTGTGAAAACAGAGGTGAAAATGAACATGTGACAATTGTCATTGATACCCATGTTTCTTAGTATGTGCTCCTTCCTCTCCTACTAGAAGGAACTGATGAAACTATTCAGAAATTTATATAAGTTTGCAAAGAAAAAAACACTTTCAACTTCCTGCACATTGTTTTTCACCACTTAAAACTTACTAAAACTGTTGTTTTAATATTAAAGGAAACAAGTGTGTTTAGTTATAAATATATATCTTCCTAACAAACCTTTTAAAATGCAGCTGTAATACACTTCTGACTAATCATTTTGTGATATCTCTATTTCTTTATCAGGAAGACTTCTTGTACTGTGTAGTACTATTCACTTTCACTGTTGAAATTTTTTTTCTCTTCACAGCCTGTCATACCATTCATTACTGTATGAAGCAGAGAAAGCACCCTAAAAATATGTTGCTCGTAACTGCTGTCCCTATTGATGTTACCCTTGCCTTTCTCCTGAATTAGGGGTTTGGGACATTGGGTTATTTCTGACTGGCTGTATGGGCAAGCCACATTAGTTTTCCATGGGTTGTCAGCTGTAAGTTACTGAGAGAGAATGGCAGCTCTTTCACTTACATCAGAGAGGATTCACAGTTATTCTAGAAGACACAAAGTAATCCAAATTTTTTTCAGTTACTTACACAATGAAGAACTACCTGGAGAAAGTTTTGATTTTTATGTAGTAATTTATTTAATATTGCTCTAAGTGAAAATTAAGCCAATAAAAAGGAGAGGAAGATATAAAGAGCACATTTGTGTTTATAGTAATAACTTTAGCACAAAGTGCCTAGAACCCTCTTTCATAAGAACATAATTTCACTTTTTTCAGTGTACAATCTGTGTAACTCACTGCAGTTTAAAATTGTGATTATGGAAATCAACCACATTTCAAATGCTATGGTTTAAGTACAATGCATTTTGTTGCTAAGTTTTGTCACTTGTTTCACTGTTCAAGTGTGTATGAAATAATTTTTAACCTAGAATAAACTACAGACATCTCTGAAGTATCCATAGACTAAGAACTTTACCTGGATGTAGTTTGGTAATTTTCCTTTAGCTGCATGCACTTCAATGCATCTAGAAAATACATGCAGGGATATATATGTAATTAATATTACTACAACCGTTTTGGAAAAGTTTTAGGAAATAAAAAATTTTAATATTGCAAAAAGTATCAGTTGGATTCTGGCAATTGGATTTATGGACTTCTGCAGCATTATCCTGTGCCTTCAAGTTACCAGGCTTTGGATAATTTACGTACAGGTCTTGAACTTAAAGTTGTAGTAAATGGTAAATGGTAGCCTTACCTCTGCATCAGTGTGATGTCTGGGCTGCATAATGTTGGCACGGGGGTGAGAGACAAAGGGAGCTGCGAGTAATGCAGGATGGTTTTGGTGTAGTGTATGATACTGATTTGTTAGGTATAGAGGCTTTTGCAATGACAACACATTTTAGAAGTTACTGTATATTACCATTAGCTTAATTAATGTCCCATTGCAGGTTAACTTGTGTTTAGTCTGTTGTATAATTTAGTATTATAGCTTTATATACAGTAGTAAGGTTGCTGTGTTTCATAGTAAGTGCAGTGATCCTGTTGTTGAAAGAACTTACAGCCACAGAAAAACACAACTCAGCAGTTCCTTGAAAGCTTAAAGTCTTGCATCTTCACCTTTTTTTTTCATTGAAGGGCTGTGGTCAGATATTCTGTTTCCAAGTTAAGTTACTGTTATTGACGGTATTTCAGAGGAGCATGGTTATTTAACAGATAAACAGATTTCTTGTCCTGTGTATGGATATTATTGTCCTGTGCATGCCTGAGTTACAAGACTCCTGAGTTACAATATATTTTTTGTGGTAGATTTTTACATCCAACAACTTTGGTATATTCGTGATTAACAGCTGTGTTTGAGCTCAGCTGAACATTGCTCTGGCATCTAAAAGGAACACTGTGGATGATAATGAAAAAAAGGTGGAGATAAAAATTAGTTTTACTCTTAACACCTTAAGTTATGCTTGTAGTGTTTTGACTTCCTCTGTCCCATTTATATCCTGTTGGCTAATACCACTGCAACTTGTGCTAGCTCACCAGGTGTTCAGTGGTCATCACTGAAAGCTTACTGTATTTATTTTTTAAGGTTACCTTGCCAAAAAGTTATAAGGCCAATGGACAGGAGAAGACCATTGGGGTGTTCTGGATGTGTGCGTGCAAAAGTTTCATGAAGCGTTAGGAAAATACTGCATTTTGTATAGCATTAAACTCCAGAATTCCATGCTTAAAATCTTGAGCATCAGCAGGAGGCCAAATGTTAAGCCAGTATTGCAGATTATGAACTGGGAAAAGGCGTGAAATGTACTAGAAACTTGGAACCTGGAAGTGCAGAATCTGCCTCACAAACATAAGTTTTCTCCAGATTCACAATTTGGAGTTTATTGTAGTTGTTGTTATGGCTATTCCATTACAAATATAAACATAGTTAAGCTCTTAATTTGCATATTCAGGTGTTACAGATAGCTGTCTCATAGTTTTTTTCTGTTGCAGTTTATTTTCTTTAGAAAGCTAAGAGATAGCTCCTTATTTTTGTTGTGAATAAAAGGATATATCGCTGATGCTTGGGATGAAAATTACTTAAACTGGAGTTAGCCTTGTTGTAATTGTCTGTTTTCTATATTGCATTGCAGAGATGGTGAACTGAGTTTGAGTAGATCAATGATCAATAGCTCTGATAAGATAATTCGAAAGGGTGGCTCCTCAATCTTCCAACATGCTGCAGAAGATTGGAAAATCAATTCTTCTTTGGTAATGGAAATAAGGTGAGTTTCTTAAATAAAATAGCAGTTAATTTCACCTTGCCTGTAAGTCTTTGCATTCATATTGCTTTATAATTCCTTTGGTCTATAAAAATGTAATTCTATTTACATTTATTTTACAGGTGGATGTTTTAAAATTGTATCTATTTAGGTTTCAGTGTTAAATGCAACGGCATAACATTAGGCTTCAAAGTCAAGTCATCCTTCATAAGAATTAATAAAATGTTTTCATATGGCTGTGACTGTCAGACCTGTGCAATCAGTCTATATTATTCATGTCCGTATTTAAGCTGGTTGTCTGTAATTCTTCCACAGTCAGTGGTGAACAACTGGCGCTTTCAGGATGTGATTTTCTCTCATCCTAAAGGTTAGGAACTGAACAGGTGAAAGTATTCTGAGCGTACAAATTTTCCTCCCTTGACTACAGAGGGAGCTTAGGCAGACAGCTGAGATGCAGGAGTCAGTAGCTGGCTCATCAAGTGTTGTGAATCCACTTGTGGCTGTGGCTTGTCTTTGTGGCAAGGTCAGACACTGACAGTAGCTATGTCTTGATGTCAGAAAGGCCAAAGAGAGTCTTAGGCTTATGCTGAGGAGGCAACCCAGTAACAGAGTTAAACTGAGTGAGAATTCTGATGTGTCTTTACAGTTGATCTCTGCACCTTGAGGCCACAGAGAGCAGCAAGATGTTTCTGAGTGTGTTGTGTTGTATCTTCCCCATCTTCATCAGAAGGTGGCCCATGAGAGAAGCATATGGAGCGTGGATTGGCAGTGTGGAGATCTAGGAGTGTTGCATTCTATGAAAAATGAGGGAAAGTAACTATTTTTAACAATCACATAGCAGATCAGACTTGATTTTCCCTTTCTACTTTTAAAATTTATTTTAAATTTTTTTTTTATTAAAAGACAGTTTATAAACCCCTCAAACAGGCATTGTTTCCATGTATAAAAGCATGGCTTCTCTGAAGGAGAAATTTAAGGATTTTTTTAATGACTGCACTTTTATGTCCCTAATTCTAAAGCAAGGAGATAAAGTAACTCAGAAACTCAGAAGTGTATGTGTCATAAATTATGTGTCTGAAAGTTAGGAGAAAACAGCTTTTTCTACTTGTGTAGTAAGCTGATTTAGAAATGAATGAGTGGCTATAAGTGGAGACAACCATTCTCAGTCATTTTACTGGAAGATTGAGTATCACATTTCAGAACCGTTTAAAACCCATACACTTTGCTGCTCAAGCCAAAGAAAAAACAAGAAAAAATAATACAACAAACTTTTGGTTAAAATTAAGAGAAAAAATTAAGCTTGGGCTATGCCGATTTTCCATCTGTTCCAAATAAAAAATATAATATTCAGACAAAGAAGTAAAACAGTAAAGAGTGCTTTAGTATTTTTTCATCCTGTTAATAAATGTGTACCATCTCAATCTACTAAATTAATGAGTTTCAAAATAGCTGACATGCATAGCACATTCAGTTATGGTGCTCAGTGGTGAGGGAGGGGTATCAGGCATGCTTTTCACTGAAGAAGCCACATGCAACCCCTTATGATGTTTTCCAATCCAGTGCTGACCAAGTTAATATGTACATTCTCTCACTTTTACAGGTGGTTTGCTATACACCTTTCTTCCATGCTACAGCAGTAAGAAGCATTTTAGCTGTAGTTTTACACTTATGCACCTATCAGGACTAACTTTAAAGGTGTCTAGCAAAGTAGTATATTATTCTTGTGGTTTAACTAACTGCTAGCCCTCCATAATATGTTCCATGCACTGTGTAGACCATGAAGATGATTTATAGTCTATAACTGCAGCTGTTAATATGAGCAGTGGTTGGTAGTCTTGTGATGTGAGGTTGACTATAGGAAATAACAGTAAGAGAGAAACAGCTAGTGCCTGTTGAATAATATAAATGCTATGAGTTTGAAGCAGTGGAGAAAAAAATTGTGAAGCCATTAGTATGCATCATAAAGATATTTCATAAAACTTATAGTCACTCATAAATGACAGATGTTTTTCTGTCTTACATCAGCTTGCCACCCACATTAGCAATTTTCAAATGCAGAAAGTATTTTATAGTGACTTTTGCTTTGTGGAAGGACTCTTAGTCAGTGATGTGTCAAATCTTGTTGATTAGCATCTAGAATATTGTACTTTGCTATTGTTTTGTTGCCTTTGTGGGCATCATCTCTGGCCATTTTATATTTGCTCAAGTTAATAATATGTATATCAGCCTCAAAGGCCTTAGGAATTCTTGGCAAGGCCAGGCTCAGATAGGAGTCAATGAGTGCTGTATCTTCTTCATCAGGACCCCATGGAAGGATGGAAAGCTTCCACTGGATTTCGGGTCTCTAGGACTTTGCAGCCAGATAAGGCAACCTGTGGAGTGCAGCAGCCTTCTTGGGAGGGCAGCAGCTCTTTGAAGATACTAAGCAGGCTTAAGAAGAAGGAGCTAGACTTTCTGTGATTGAAAAATTATGGGTATTACTAGTTACATGAGACTGTGTAAAATGTGCTGCCTTGACAATGAATGGTTTAGTGGGAGAGTGATTTCTGCAACTGATGTTACCTTTTCATTGTTGGCAACTTCTTTGAAGAAGAAATGATAATTCCTGTGACAAAGGAAAGAAAGGGAAGAAGACTGCTTTTTTGACTCCCCTTTCTATCTGAATTATTTCAGTCATGAACAAGAGTCTAAGGTTTATCTGCTAAGGTTTTATGTCTTAACTCCTTTCTACTGTCTGTAGCAATATGAAGGTTTTCCTTATGCTTATGGAAATAACAAAACTTCATTTGTAATGGAGGCTGTAGTTTCAGAAAGTAGGGATGTGGCTGAGATGATACAAACCTATATGGCGAAGCCTTCCACACAGGGCTGATGACAGCACGTCTGTGACCTGCGTGAAATGAACCACAGTTCGATGTCTGTGACTTTCTTCTACTTACTTTTAAATAAATATGGGAATTTGTCCTGCAAGGAGGAGAAGGTTATGAAGAAGAAGGTTTATATCTGCAATTTAGCAGAAAATACATCCTGTCAGAAAAATGTGAGAACTTGTAAGATGTCAGCAGCATCTAAAAAAAAAAAAGCGTCTTCCTTCTTTAAAAGGTTCAGATTATTATCAATTTTTGTCTTACAAGTTAGTGTAAAACAGCTGTATTAAGTCCTTGAAGTGCAAGCAGTAAATACAGAACCAGCAATGGAGCTTTTGGAACAATGTTCTGAAGCCACTTGCACTATTTCCTTCTGATTGTTTTTGTGTCAAAGAATGGAATCTGCGGTTCTGTGGTCATAATAAACCTCAGGGGACTTTTACTTGTCAATCTATCTTACTCTACTTTCCTTAGCTTCATGAAAAGCTGGTATATGGATGACCTTCCTGTGATAAGCAGTAGTTGAGTCATGGTCTGTTTAAAAGCCGTCTTCCTTTTGCATGCTCACTCTCTTATATTACAGTATTTCTGGTTGTGTGGCCTCCATCAGCTGGGAGCTCCTAGGAACTCTTCCAGGATTATTTGCAGTTAGGTATGTTTTTAACAAATCCAAATTAGTGGTTGAACTAGATGATCTTTCAAGTCCTCTTCCAACACAAACTATCCTATGATTCTAAAGGCTGTTTTCTTGGAAGAGCTTTTCTTAAAAGTTCCTTTCAGACTAAAGTAAAACCCAGCACAAGTGCAAATACCTGTGGTCCCCCCTTCTTCCTCAAGACACCAACAAGAGCTGGAACTCTAGTCATGTACAAGAGCAAGCTGTGACCTTTTGTTAACACAGAGTTTGTTCTTTCATGTTGTTTTTAATTCAACTAATTTAGCTGGCAAAAAATCGTGTTTTATCTAGGCTCTTGTCCCTGGTGATTCTAAAGGCTGAGCCACCTTCTGCCTTCCAGCTGCAGAGTGCAAAGCAGAGTCAGGACTTGCTAGGATTAGAAAGTCGAGTTGTTTATGAAGGAGATCAAGAATTAGAAATCTACAGCATAAAAGTGAAAAAAAAAAAGTTGAGTGGTTTCTTAGGTAGATGAAGAATATTGCTAAAAATAAGGTGTAGTCCTGAGCAAGGGATAAGGAACAAGAGCATTCTCAGCTGCTGTGGAAAAGGTCTGAGTAATACTGTGCTTCCAGTAAGGCCAGGAAGCACTGACAGAGGTGCATGAGGAGGTTGTCAAGTCCCCAGCACAAGGGATTATTAGGAACATATTAGATAAACATGGGCTGGGGGGCATGTAGATAAAGGCATATCTTCAGTGGGCACAGAGAGGATCAGTTAAATACTTAGTCCATCTCTGTTCCATGATGTGATTGCTAGTGAACCCTCCTGGGCACTTAGGATGCACTCCAGAGGGTTTCTGGGATCCTCTCCAGTCTAGCAGCAATCGTTTATGGCATTGCCTTCCTCTACAGAAATTATTTTTCCCAGAAAAAAGCATTGGAGGTCATATTTCAGGTCATATTGGAGGTTTTCTTGAGAATGTCTAAAAATATACATGTTTATGTAATCTTGAAAGTAAGCTCTTCTAGTGGTCTATTTTCTTTTGTTCATTCACGCAGTTCTGAGGCAGATGAAGAGCAGTTTGAGATTATATAATAGTTTTGTGGTACAAAGACCACAGTATAAAATAAAACTAGAAAATGCACCATGAGAAAAATCGTGCCATGTTGCCTGAGAGCAGTACATAGTCTTAACATTTGGAAAGCTGTTCACAGACATTACTGTTGCATGAACTCATTAGATAACTGGGAGTTTCAGGTGGTACTTAAATATTACGGAGATCTGTTTCTGCTTATCAAAGGAAAATCGTAGGTCAGCCACAAATTATGATACTGTGTTTGAGTCATGTAAACATGTTCCAAGCAACTGCTTGGCTACAATTAAGGGTGAGTCACATCAGTCTCACCTGCCCACAAAACAGCTCGGGTCACACCCCGATTCAGTTTTATTTGTCTTAAAAATCTTGAAAACCTCCTCAAATTAAACTTTTTGCTTACAAATTTTAGCTTAAGGTTGCAGAACACCATTTCTTCAAAGTTTGCTGAAAATCATGCTCTTTTTTCCCTTGGTGGAGTCAAGCTTACTTTTGAATTTAATATGCAGCTTGAAGTGGACTAACACTTTCTTGTCATTATTTTGTCATGCCTGTTTAATCAGAATAACCTTGTTGTGCTATTTTTAGTGCTGACAGAACAGAGGTTTAAACAAGTGGTTATTATTAATCAGCATTAGGACTGACTGAGACACTCATGTATGTGCACTCAGTATTTGTTATGTCCCTCAGTAATTTTTTTTCTCTTAGCATTTGTGTGAAAATCGGAAGTACTGTTATCCCCATGGTATGGGTGAGTCAGTAGCACAGAGGAACTTAAAACAATAGCATGGACTCTACATTATCATATTACTTTCAGTATTAGAAGATAACTGGATACAGCCAAATGAATAAATGAAAAATATTTTAATGTTAGCATTATTGCATATCTCTTACAAAGGGATTCTGTTGCATACTGCAATACCTGTGTGCACATTTAACTAAATACGCAAATGACAGCTTCAGATAAGAAAACATTTGTAAATATGTGGGAAGATATTAAGATTAGTCACTTCTGACCATCTCAGCATTTTATTGAAAAGTAAATTCCTTAGACATTTTGGAAATTTCAGCTGTGTTAAGTGAATGTTGATTATCTGATTCTAATTCAGGTCCACATGAAATTCTTTGGTGAACTTTTATGAGCATATAGATAAATGAATTTTGAATCTAAGCAACCAAATGAATAATGGAAGCCAATATGCTTTTACTTTTTTTCACACTATTTGAGTAACTTCACTGCCTTCCTCTTTTTAAAGTAATAAAGAGGATACTGTGTTCATGCACAAATGTTGCTACTTTTTTGCTAACATGGACAGTTTTAGGCCAATGTTTTCTAGATATAAGGGACTAAAGCAAATCTGGTGATCATGTGACTTTTTGTAGTTAGAAATCTAGGTTCTGTACATTTCACATAAATTTTTGAGGTTTTGACAATCGTTTGTGGTGATCCCTTCTCAAGTCAGAGTTCCTGTGAAATGAGTCTCTCAAGAGCTTGATTGATAATGTTTGTAGCTTCTGACGCATTCATATTATCCTTTTCAGCCCCAGCTGTTATAGCTGTCTTCCAGTGTAACGAATAATTGCAGTAATTTTTAATACTTCTAGATTGGTGTTGGGGGTTGGGTCCCTCAGTGGAATTTTCCCATTGTAATGATGAGAGGTTGGCAGACTACACCCTGGCTGGTGATGGGAGCGGGGGGGAAAAGAGGAGGAACACTGAGATCAAGGGGGTAGAGTGCTCTCTCGCTTGTCTGACTTGGAGAAGGACGGTCACTAGAAACTCCGCTCTGCCATCCCCACGCAGGGGAGCTGCCTTCCTTGGTTGTGGGATCCCGCAATCTCCCTGCTCGGACACTCTCTCTCCTGCATCTCCTGTTGACTTCAGACATCTTTCTGGAGCATCAGGATCCATGAGCAGCGTCTCCCCTCTGCCCTTCCCATCTGGGACACAAATGCCATTCACTGCAGTGCCCCTCTAGCCACGTGGGATCATCACATCTCCTTGCTGCTCACTGAGAGCTGGCAGGCAGTGCCAGAACAGTAACTGCACCACAGAGAAAAGTGTCCACAGCCGAGAACTGTTAGTGGGTGTGCTGCTCTGTTGCTGTTGATCTCGCAGTTATTGTTGTTGTGTTTTGTTTCCCTAGTTACATATATATATATATATGTGTGTGTGTGTCAGTAAAGAACTGTTATTCCTGCCTCCCGTATCTTTTGCCTGAAAGCCCCTGATTCCAATATTCTAATAATTGGAAGGGAGGGAGTTGCAATCTCCATCCTAGGAAAGGAGCTCTTGCCTTTTCTTAGCAGATAATTGACTTTCAAACCAAGACAGATTTTGGTGCCCAAACTATGGGGCATTACCTGAGGGCACTGAGAGAGGGGTTGATAAGAGGAATAACAGTTCTTGAGTTACCTAAATTTGTGTTAGGTGGAACTATGTTGTCAGCTTACCCTGGTTTGGCCTCCATGTGGCCACCGCTATATCTCTCCCATTTGCAAGCCCTGTTTTGAACATAAGTCTCATAACTAAGGTTACTGTGGCTATTGTCCAGTTAATTCTGTGGGTTGATCAGTTGAGGAATTCATGGATTTTTAATTTCCTCTGGAAGATGGATTCAGAGCTATTGCACTCTAAATCTTTAGTTTTGGGGTTACTTCAATAATGTGAATGTCACTTACTGTGAGGAAGTGACAGCAGGCGAGATTTTCCCTCAACCCATCACCCAGTTTTTGAAGTCCACCCCACCAGTCTTCGAGGGGTTCAAATCCACTCTAAATGTTAATGACGTTATACTGTGGCTGGTGTTGCTGCTATCTCTGTTCAACCTGTTCTATCTAACATTCAGAGATAAGGGGAGATTGATTTGGATAACAACCCTGATACCTATTCCAGGAAATAGTGATGCTGCCCCAGAGCCTGATCCTGTCCAAGAGACTAGGAATATTACCCCAGAGCATGACCCTGTTCCAGAGACTAGGGATGTTGCCCCAGAGTTTGACCCTGCCCCACAGCCCATCCCAGAAGGGAACCACCCAGATCGGGTGGGGGTTCTAGTGAAGGAGATACATGAGATGGGCCAGATGCTGAAGGAGTACCTTTCCCCACTTGGTGAGAAACCCTTCCTCTGCCTTAGAGGGAGTCTCTGATGGTGCAGCAATGGAACCCACAGGTGTTACATCTGTCCAGGTTCCAGCTGAACTGCAAGGGCACTCACAGCCAGCAGCAGTTGCCCCTGTGGAAACTAGGAAGTCTAAGAGGAAAACAAGGCACCTGGATAATAAGGGTCAGAAAGGAGGGCCCTCACAACCAGCAGGGGAGCCAGAGGTTGAAATCATCACCGAGTTCCTGTCATACAAAAGTCAACGTAACCTGCAAAAAGACATTGTACGATGGGGCCGTGAGGCTTTTACAACCTGGTTACTGCGGGTCTGGGACCTTATGGGTACAGATGTGCAACTGGGTGGTACTGAGGCAAGGAATTTGGGATCCTTGACCCAGGACTCAGATGTGGACCAGGTATTTGGAAGGGAGCCATGCCTCTTTTCCGTCTGGGAACAGCTTTTAATGAGTGTGAGAGAGAGGTTTGTCCACAGAGAGAGAATGCAGGAGTACCACCATAGAATGCATTGGAAGACCCTTGAGGAAGGGATCCAACAGCTGAGAGAAGTGGCAGTACTGGAGGTGCTCTTTGGGAGGGATGGACAGCATGACAATGACCCTGACAAGGTCAGGTGCACCGGGCAGATGTTGTGGGGTCTGGAAACCTAGGGCCAGCTCAATATGCCACTTATTGCAACAGTCAATGCCGATGATAACCGATAAACAGTGGGCTCTGTTGCTAACGAGCTTTGGGTTTTTGGCAGTATGATCAATGTCCTGATGCAGGCCCACGTTTCTACCGTAGTTAAGAGCCTCCAAGAGGAGGTGAGGGAGGAGGTGAGCAGGAACAATTCCCATGCAGCACCAGTGCAAGTGACAGACCCCAGAGTTAGAGCCCAATGTTCTCCAGCTAGGGAGAGAGGGTGCACTCCACGAGCTGACTTGTGGTTCTTTCTGCATGACCACAGGGAAGACATGAGAAGGTAGGATGGGAAACCTACTTCTGTCCTGGCAGCATGATTGTGTCAGGGAGAGAAACACTAACTGAGTGAGTTTTTCTAAAGTGAAAGTAGCCTCAACCTCCCATGACCAGGGTGCAGGGTATTACAGAAGGGAGGATGATCTGTCAGATCCCCTTGAAGGAACCTCTAGTATGTATACCCAGGAAGGAAATAATAACCAGGGTAGAGGGGGCATGTGTCTAGCCAGGGAGTGGCACGGGAAAACCGGGTCTTTTGGACGGTGTGGATCCGATGGCCTGGCACATCAGAGCCACAGGAACACAGAGCATTGGTTGATACTGGTTCACAATGTACATTAATACCATCAGGGCATGTGAGGAAAGAATCTGTTTCAATTCCTGGGGAGATCTCAGGAATTGATTTTGCTGGAGGCTGAGGTGAGCCTGACTGGGAAGGAGTGTCAGAAACATCCTACTGTGACTGGCCCAGAGGCACCGTGTATTTCTAGGTATAGACTTCCTCAGGAACGGCTATTAGAAAGACTCAAAGGGACTCAGGTGGGCTTTTGGAATAGCTGCTGTAGCGGCAGAGGGCATTAAGCAGTTGAACTCCTTGCCTGGACTATCAGAAAACCAATCTGAGGTAGTACTCCTGATGGTGGAAGAGCAACAGGTACTACTTGCCACCTCGACGGTGCACTGCTGGCGGTACCGGACGAATCGAGATGCCGTGATCCCCATCCACAAGATGATCCGTGAGCTGGAAAGCCAAGGGGAGGTCAGCAAAACTCACTCAGCCTTCAACAGCCCCATCTGGCCTGTGCATAAATCTGAAGGAGAATGGAGATTAACCGTGGACTATTGTGCATTGAATGAGGTGACTCCACCCCTGAGCGCTGCCGTGCTGGACATGCTGGAACTCCAGTACGAGCTGGAGTCCAAAGCAGCAAAGTGGTACGCCTCCATTGGCATTGCCAATGCATTTTTCTCCATTCCTCTGGCAGCAGAGTGCAGGCCTCAGTTTGCTTTCACCTGGAGGGGCGTGCAGTACACGTGGAACCGCCTGCCCCAGGGGTGGAAACACAGTCCCACCATGTGTCATGGACTGATCCAGGCTTCACTGGAGAAGGGTGGAGCTCCAGAACATCTACAGTACATTGACAACATCATTGTGTGGGGAGACACGGCAATGGAGGTATTTCAGAAAGGAGAGAAGATCATCCAGATTCTGCTGGGAGCCAGCTTCGCCATTGAAAAGAGCAAAGTCAAAGGACCTGCCCAAGAGATCCAGTTCCTGGGAGTAAAGTGGCAAGATGGGTGGTGCCAGATTCCCACTGAGATAATGAATAAGATCACTGCAATGTCTCCACCAACCAGCAAAAAGGAAATCCCAGCTTTTCTAGATGCCATAGGTTTTTGGAGGATGCACATTCCCAAGTACAGCTAGATTGTGAGCCCTCTCTACCTGGTCATCCTCAAGAAGAACAATTTCCACTGGGGTCCTGAGCAGCAGCAAGCCTTCGCCCAGATCAAGCAGGAGATTGCTCATGTAGTAGCCCTTGGCCCAGTCAGGATGGGACCAGAAGTGAGTAATGTGCTTTACTCTGCAGCTGGGAACTATGGTCTGTCCTGGAGCCTTTGGCAGAAGGTGTCTGGTGAGACTCAAGGCCGACCTCTGGGATTCTGGAGCCAAAGTTACAGAGGGTCTGAATCCAGCTACACTCCCACAGAGAAAGAAATCCTGGCTGCCTATGAAGGAGTTCAAGCTGCCTCAGAGGTGATTGGCATGAAAGCACAACTCCTCCTGGCACCCTGACTACCAGTGCTGGGGTAGATGTTTAAAGGAGATGTTCCATCGACCCACCATGCCACTAACGCCACATACGGAGCAAGTGGATTGCCCTCATCACACAACGCGCCCGTATTGGAAACCCGAATTGCCGTGGGATTTTGGAGATAATTACCAACTGGCTGGAAGGTGAAAACTTTCGTCTTGCCAAAAGAAAAGAGGAACAGGAACAAGTGACTCAGGCTGAAGAAGCCCCACCATACAACCAACTGCCAGCAGATGAAACACGCTATGGTCTTTTCACCGATGGTTCTTGCTGCATTGTGGGGATGAACTGGAAGTGCATAGCAGCCGTATGGAGCCCCACACGACGGGTTGCACAAGCTACCGAAGGAGAGGGTGGTTCAAGCCAACTTGCTGAACTCAAAGCTGTTCAGCTGGCCCTGGACGTTGCTGAAAGAGAGACGTGGCCAAAGCTCTACCTCTACACTGATTCATGGATGGTGGCCAATGCTCTGTGGGGTTGGCTGGAAAGGTGGAAAAAGGCTAACTGGCAACGTAGGGGAAAATCAATCTGGGCTGCTGATGAATGGAAAGACGTTGCCACCCGGATAGAGAAGCTGCCTGTGAAAGTCCGTCATTTAGATGCCCATGTCCCCAAGAGTCGGGCTAATGAGGAACACTGACATAACAAGCAGGTAGATCAGGCTGCAAAAATAGAGGTGTCAAAGATAGGTTTAGATAGCAACACAAGGGAGAGTTGTTTGTGGCTCAATGGGCCCATGATGCCTCAGGTCATCAGGGCAGAGACGCCACCTATAAGTGGGCATGAGACCGAGGGGTGGATCTAACCATGGACAGTATTTCTCAGGTTATCCATGACTGTGAGATGTGTGCTGCCATCAAGCAAGCCAAGCGGGTCAAGCCCCTCTAGTATGGGGGGCGGTGGTCCAAATATAAGTATGGGGAGGCCCGGCAGATTGACTACATCACACTGTCTCAAACCCTCCAAGGCAGGCGCTATGTACTGACCATGGTGGAAGCCACCACTGGATGCTTGGAGACCTACCCTGTGCTCCATGCCACTGCCCAGAACACCATCCTGGGACTGGAAAAACAAGTTCTTTGGAGGCATGGTACCCCTGAGAAAATTGAGTCAGACAATGGGACTCATTTCAAGAACAGCCTTATAAACCCCTAGGCTAGAGAACATGGCATTGAATGAGTGTACCATATCCCCTACCAAGCATCTGCTGCAGGGAAAGTTGAACGGGTACAATGGCCTGCTTAAAACCACCTCGAAGGCACTGGGTGGGGGGAATTTCAAGAACTGGGCGATTAATCTACCATAAACCACCTGGTTAGTGAACACCCGAGGTTACACTAACCGAGCAGGCCCTGACCAATCTGAGGCCTTGGGAACAGCAAATGGAGATAAGGTTCCAGTGGTACACATGAGAGGTATGCTAGGAAAAGCTGTTTGGGTGAATCCTGTCTCCAGCAAAGACAATCCCATCCAGGGAATTGTATTCATTCAGGGTCCAGGTTGCACCTGATGGCTGATGCAGAAGGATGGAGAGACCCAATGTATACCCCAAGGAGACCTTGTTTTAGGGTGAGCTATCTATGGTACTTTGCCTGTGTCTGTAGCTGCATGCATGTATTTATGTAATTTAACAGTTTTAATTTGATGTAGCATAGTAGTATGAGAAAAATTCAGGGGTGGATAATATTGGGGGTTTGGTCTCTCAGTGGAATTTTCCCTATTGTAATGTTGAGAGGTTTGCAGACTACACCCTTGCTAGTGGTGGGAGCAGTGGGAGGGAAGGAGGAGGAATGCCCCGAGATCGGGCAGCAGCTATGCTCTTTCGCTTGTCTGGCTTGGAGAAGGACGGTCACTAGAAACTCCGCTCTGCCATCCCCACGCAGGGGAGCTGCTTTCCTTGGCTGGGGGATCCCACAATCTCCCTGCTCGGACACTCTCTCTCTCCTGCATCTCCTGCCGACTTCAGACATCTTTCTGGAGCATCAGGATCCATGAGCAGCGTCTCCCCTCTGCCTTTCCTCTCTGGGACACAAATGCCATTCGCCGCAGTGCCCCTCCAGCCACGTGGGATCATCACATCTCCTTGCTGCTCACTGAGAGCTGGCAGGCAGTGCCAGAACAGTAACTGCACCACAGAGAAAAGTGTCCACAACCGAGAACTGTTAGTGGGTGTGCTGCTCTGTTGCTGTTGATCTCGCAGTTATTGTTGTTGTGTTTTGTTTCCCTAGTTACATATATATATATATATATATATATATATGTGTGTGTGTGTCAGTAAAGAACTGTTGTTCCTACCCCCCGTATCTTCACCTGAGAGCCCTTTAATTTCAAAATCATAGTAAAGTGAAGGGAGGGGGATTTATACTCTCCTTTTCAAAAAGATGCCCCTGTCTCTTTTAGCAAATACCTATCTTTCAAACCAAGACAATTGGTCCGTTTTCTTTCTTTCTTGCTCTTTTTTGTTTTGTATGAGTTGATCTATCTTTTGCAGGGTGCCCATGAATTGAAGCTATCAAACCCAAGGAGATTTAAAGTCCATTCGATTTAAAGTCCATTCAATTTAAAGGCCAAATTTGAATATTCTTTTTACAGAAATACCTTGCCTAGCCTTACCAAAAACTACACTCAGGATTTTAAGATTGTTTATCCTGCTTTGTTATTCTGAGTCCCTCATGTGCCTCAGCATATGTTGCCTTTGCTCTGATGCTGCTTCCTTGCTGCTTCCTTCACATGTGGCAGCTGTAACAGATAGCCCAACAAATTCCAGATATTTTTTCTTTTTTTTTTTCTTCTTTTTTTTCCTTTTTTTTTCCTTTTTGTTTTGGCCAAGTGTAGGATATAAGAGGAATTATTTAAAAAGGACTTCTATTACGTTTCACTTCTATGTCTTTTAAGATCAGTTCCATGGTAAGTATTTTGTGTTGTTGGTTGCAAGATTCAGACATACTCTTCTTTCTTGAGTTAGCAGCAGAAGAACTTACTAGTGAATATGGGTGTTTCAAGAGTTCATCCCTTTTAATTTCTGGGGATTATTTTGCTTTTATGGCTGTGACTGAGTGTTGCAACTGCTAGAATAACATTTCTAGTTATCTTTTCCTATTTGGCTGTGCTATATGGAAGTTCTTCACTAGAAGCTTAATAAGCAAAGATAAAATTATTTTAGTCAACAAAATACCAATTTTGTTTTAAATTCCACCAGTAGGTAAACTGACAACAGTGAAAAATATAGTTTTTGTTTTTCTTCTTTTCTTGTTAGACTTGCAGAGGCAAAAGTTTCTGGTAGATTTGTTATGTTCTAAACACCCTGCCCCAGCTCAGCACTCCATGTCTGCTCATAAAAGTGTTTTACTTTGGTTCAGATATGATCTTTCTTCATGAACATATCTGCTTCATAGATGGATAGAAGCTTGTAAACCCCTGCTCACTTCCAGTCCTGAGCTATCAGTGGCTCCTGCAGCTCTGGCCTAGGGATTTTTTCAGCTTTTTATCTCAAGAGTGTACTGAAAATTGTTCTACACTGCCAGTACAGCTATTAGTCATTACATTAGTCATTACGCTGCAGTCATTAAGTATCTGTCTTGAACCTACGTATTGAACATGTGCCAATTTTTGCACCCCAGTCCCCACTGTCGTGGGCAGAATGGAAGCTTTGGACAGAATTTACTAGAGAATCCCACTGAGTTATGAGGTACAGAACTTGTTTTCCAAACCCTTGCATGTTAAACTCCTTCTCAGAGAAGCATCAAAGTATGATTGGATCTAATCTTATCTCCAGACTTGGTCAACTGTTTATGTTTAAAGTATTGTTCAAGTGCAATTGAACCTTTATGCAACTTTGTCCCACAAGATTAAGATGGCAAACCAAATATATTTAACTTTTTAAAGTAAATTATTTATTGATGATCATAATGATAATAGTTCGACTAAAAGATCATTTTTATTTAATATGTGGTATAGTTATAACTTCTAGTATAGTGCGCTGTTTACTGAAGCTATATTGAAGCAATAGAAAAATAATTGAGTAGAAATTGATGGTACTTCCTCATAGGAGTGACCATGGGCAAGTCTCTTTTACTCAGCCTTAAGGAGTAACCTGGAAGGAGAGTCCCAGTCAGGGAAGGAAGTTATACACACACACTCCATCCAAGAATGAGTGCATCAGAATTCTCTGCCATTGAAAAGGGGGCCTCAACTTTTGTACTATAAAGTGATCAACAGTCAGATGTATCAGCTTAGCAGCTTTACTGAACTTATCAGTATACTGTGACTTGTTGGTTCTGTTATCAGCAGCTTTGTCTGCTTCATCCTCACCAGTGCCATTTTCTGTCAGGAAAGACTGTTCTTCACAGAATAGTGTTTAATTTTAGGATTGATGAGTGTCCTGGTTTAGGGCAAATTTGGGGGAAAACCTCCAGAAGGAGCCCCCAGACAGCAAAACCCCCACGACTCCTCCCCCCCACCACCGGGTTCGGGAAGAATTTCCTCAGAGAAGAGTGGGGAAAAAAAACCCTGTTTATTTAACAAGCAAAACACGCCCCAGCACAGGAAAAAAGCCAACACCAGCTGACAAAAAAACTCTTTCACCGTTCTGAAGGGATGACAAACTCAGAGTCTCTTCAGCGAGTGGTCGCCCAGTTATCAGTCTCTGGCACTGGGGATGACTGCTGCAGGTGACAGAATGTAGACTCCCGGTGTTTCTTGGTGTTTCCCAGGTCCCCGTCCGGAACAGATTCAGATGGTATCCAGGAGAGGGAGGGGACGGGGTGGAAAAAAACAGTCCAGGGAAAAAGTTGGACTGCCTAGCTGAACTAACTAATAAGCAAAAAGCAAGGGCAAAGCGAAGGAAAGAAAAAGAGGCAGAAGCGAGCAAGCAGGCAAGCAAGCAGGCAAGCAAGCAAGCCGAGCTAAAACCTCTCCTAAACATAGACCATGGGGGAGGTGAGCCGGCTGATAACAAGACAAAACAAAGCTTCACGTTCAGAGTCAGTCCTGAAAGCACAGGACATAATACCAAACATAATCAGAACACACGATTGGAGATACAAACACCATAACATCACCCTAGGACAATGAGTCAGGCCAGTCTGAGCATTCTTCAACTCCAAAAGCAGGATGACTCTCTCTTCTCCATCAGCACTGATAACTTCTGCAAATAGAAGCAGGTTTGAGGTGCTTTACCTCCACTTAGGCAGAGCATCCTAATGGCCTCATAAGCAGATACCATGACTTTGCTTTTCAACTGACATAAAAGCAAACATTCTTCATCAATTACTTGCTGGGGGCTGGGAGTATACAAGTGTTCAACTTCACAATTCACTTGATACATGGTAGTTTGTTAAACCTTCTTATTTGGTCACATCTAAACCTGTTTAATAGTTTAAACAATTATTTGCAGAAAAGATGACAAATCTTTCAAAGTCTTGATGAGTTTGTAAGAGATTTTGAGTTCAGTTAACAGCTTGACTGGGCCCTGAGCTGCAGTGGTTTAATTTGCAATATGTTTTAAGTTGATTTTGTTCAAATTGGTACAAAAGACTAGGTGTATTCTCATATCAAGTTAATTAGGATAGCTTTAGCTAAACTTCAGTTAATTAGGAAGAAGTTTATGCAAAATTGAATATATTACTCTTATGCTGAAATAAGAATCTATAAGAAAACTTGGCCATTCCTGAGCCAAGCTGATTTATAAGAGATAACATTTCCTGATCACAAATACTTATTTAAGTTTATTATTTTTATGAAAACAAACTGCCACAGTCCTTTTTAAAAATGTGAAAATTCTGTGAAGATAGTCAAACACAGTATGCTTTCGAATTTTCAGTTATCTTTCCTTCGTCTCTCTGTGCCTTTGTGTTTACAAGTCTTTAAGCTCTTGTTCGCTAGTATATATGTGTTACATTGTAAACCACGGTGTGAATTCCCTTCCAAAAGCTTTGCTCTAACTCTAGAGGATGGGACGTTACCCTAGCAGGACTTGACAGTGTCTACACTCCGCTGTATGTTGTATGCATTGTGCAGTCAATGTTGCTGTTAGATAAACTCCATTTGAGGTGGGAGTGTTGGGTATTATCTCTGTGTTTTTCTGTCAACACAGGAAGAACATTCTTCAGTTTTTGGATGCTGAAAGAGATGTCTCAGTGGTCAAAAGCAGCTTCAAGCCAGGAGATGTAATTCATTATGTACTGGACAGACATCGCACTCTAAACATTTCTCAGGATTTGCACAGCCTTCTCCCTGAAGTTTCCCCAATGAAAAATCGCCGATATAAAACCTGTGCAGTTGTTGGGAATTCCGGCATACTTCTGAAGAGTGGTTGTGGAAAAGAGATTGATAGCCATGACTTTGTAATAAGGTAAGCTTTTATCTGCTGTTGAAGAGGCAGGCTACTATGCTTCTTGGAGAAAAGCTGGGACAAATGTTTTAATCTGAGCTACGTATTACAGGCATTATCTGAAATTAATCTGAAACAGTATCCATGAACATGTGATTCCCCAAATTTAAATTCATGCCTATATTATTGACAAGAATATTATTTTTAGAGTAAAAATAAAACAAGGGGAGAGTTTTGCATTTCTTAATTTTGCTTTCTCCTGTGCTTATTCCAGACAAATTATTCTTACAGAGGTCTTGGTAGAAGAAATGAAAAATGGTTTATCTTTTAAAAAGACTCTTTCTTAACTTTTGGTCAGCACAGATGGCCTTTTGTAAATTACTGCATTATTTTTGTGTAGCATACAGTAAAATTTTAATGTGGTGTGTTGCTGTTAAACTAGGATGCCACTGGGGTAGTTGAAAGTCATCCTTCACCTTGGTTTAAGAATCTATTCTTGCAGTTTGGGGGGAAAATGTTTAAGTTTGTATTCGTTCTTCAGACATACACAACAGAGGACCTTTGGCTTTCATGTATCATGTCAAAGCTGACCTCATTTGACATCTTGGTATTATGTAGAAAATGCTGAGCAAGAGATGGGTACTTTTGCTTTTGGAGTAGAAGTTTAAATTAATTGGGTTTGAGAAGGGTGAAGGGACAGAAAACAGGAGGGCTGTGTCAGAAAGCACTATAGTCATTGTGAGTTAATTGCTTTTTCTTTTTTCACCTTAAAGAATGATGGTGACAATACATAGTAGAAGGACATGGAAAAGAAAAATAACAGTTTTGCAGTACATAAATAAAAGAATAATATACGTGAGTGTAGAAGCGATGGTGGTCAGGATGGTCGGGACTGACAGAGAGAACTCTAAAGCCATGTGTTGGAACTTGTGGTTTATTGCAAAGGGCGTGGGTAAAAAGGCCCTGCTTGTTGCAGCTCAGAGCAGGCCTGTAAGAGCAGGAGAGCAAGAGTAAGAAGAGTAAAGAGAGAGGTAAGAGAGCGAGGTTCCCGTTACAATACAATAAATCTTCTTCTGTGTTGAATATTCTAATTTTCACTAGCCAGTCTAATACAAGATACAAATCCTATAGCATTTACATACAGCCTATAAGAATCATTACATTACCATACTGTGTTATACTTTAAACCCTAAAAACTACTCTGGACTCCCTCTGCCAAGCTAGTAGGGTCTTCTCTGACCCTTGGACCTTTATGCAAGCAGAGAGAATTGTTCAATCAAGAGGGGATTACTTTCAGCTGGCCATACTATTGTTTTCTAGTTGTTCAATAACTAAGGTTTGGTATCTCAAAGATGGCTTTCATTTCAATCTTGCTTATAGTTTCCATATTCTCAAAATCTTTTGCCAGGCAATCATATTTATAAGGTTTTCCTGTTTCATCTTCCCCAACACGTGAGTTTTGTATTTAATGTGAAAGTTATTTTAACAAGTTGCAACTGAAGCAATAACAAACTTCTCTTTCATTTTCCTCGTTAGTCTTACCTGTACCATTAGTTATTCAAATTAGCATCCTTCCTTACTGCAGAGGAAATCCAAAAGTAATTACCACCATTTTAAACTACATTTAGCCTATGGCGTGCTTTTGTACTCTCTCTGAGATTAAATTTGATGCATTTAACAGAATATCTTGGTTTTGGACAAATTTAAGAGGAAACTTTCTGAAAGGGTGTTTTGTTTAATGAAGAGTAGGTTTTAGCAACTATTTTTTTACTAGGGTTTCTTAAGGTTCAAAAGGATTTTTCTTGGGGAAGGTGAACAAATTGTTTATGTAACAAGCAAGTTGTTTGCAGGTATGAAAAGAATGAATAAGGTTAAATAATAAAACTTTTTGCAGCTTTGAAGAGATTCAGAGTTTTTTCTGGGTGTAGTTCAGTCTTTTTCTGAGTCCAGAGCCACAGCATCGGGGGCCCTTGGGCGATGTTTTGGTGTTTTGGATTGGAGAAAAGTTGAATAGTTCTAGAAGACCAAGCTACAGTTCCAGGAAAAACGTCTGCTTCAGTTAATGAAGGAAAAGCTGTTTTAAAAAGCAAAGAAACAGCTTAGTCTCTTTTTCCTTGGAGAGAAAAAGCCGTGAGTTGGGAGAAACTGAGAGTCTTATCTCTGTTTTTAAACATAGGCAATGAAAAAAATTTATTGCTTCTCTTTCCTCTTTATCTCTCTCTGGGCTTAGCATAAAGTTATAAGACCCATTTTTGGACACAAAGCAGGTGATAGGGGATACAATAACATCACTCCAGGACACAGGACTACAGAAAAAATTAGATGCTAAATTTTCTAGATTAAAATTTTCATAGAGAAGGCAAGATACATACTTTATTTTAAATCATGTGCTGAATTTCTCTGCAGACGTCCCCATGCTCTTCCACATATTTTAACTTGCCGTGAAACTAGGTGATGGTATCTAATATGAGGTTTTTACTAATTCGTCTACACAGAGGAAAGATAATATTCTAAAGACTTGGTGAAGCTTAATAGGAACAATAGGAGGTTACTGTTTGTTGAGGGTTGAATTTTTCCCTTTTTCTTTCTGTGGAATTTTTCTCATTCTTATGCTAAGTATTTGTGGCTACATCTTAGCTCAGATAGCTAGGGTAACAGTTCTATCCCAGGGGGATGGGGAGAGGGGGAACACCGGAAAGGTGGGACAGTGGCCTGCTCTCTCTGGCTTGCTCTTGAAGTCAGAGGAAGAAGGCTGGTGCTTCTACCTTACACACTTCCCACAATCCCAACGCAGGAAGACATATTCCCTGCTGTCATCACACTGCTGCCTTCCTGCTTCATCCTACTACCTCCGGGCACTCTGCAAAGCACGACAACTAACACCAGGGGAGGGGGGGAGTTGCTCCTTTGTCCCTCTCACACCTGGACTGCCCCTGCCATCACTCCAGCCCTCTTCAGCTGCTTGGGACCTGCCCTGCCCACACCAGCAGTAACTGAGCACAGGGAGAGGGAGTCTGCGGCCAAAAAGGACTGGAACTGAAATATACTGTTCTGTTTGGTTGTCAATTTTTATAGCTGTTATTTCTTTTGTTTGCCGTGTTAGATACATTAGTAAAGAACTGTTATTCCTGCCTCCCGTATCTTTTGCCTGAAAGCCCCTGATTCCAATATTCTAATAATTGGAAGGGAGGGAGTTGCAATCTCCATCCTAGGAAAGGAGCTCTTGCCTTTTCTTAGCAGATAATTGACTTTCAAACCAAGACAGATTTTGGTGCCCAAACTATGGGGCATTACCTGAGGGCACTGAGAGAGGGGTTGATAAAAGGAATAACAGTTCTTGAGTTACCTAAATTTGTGTTAGGTGGAACTATGTTGTCAGCTTACCCTGGTTTGGCCTCCATGTGGCTACCGCTATATCTCTCCCATTTGCAAGCCCTGTTTTGAACATAAGTCTCATAACTAAGGTTACTGTGGCTATTGTCCAGTTAATTCTGTGGGTTGATCAGTTGAGGAATTCATGGATTTTTAATTTCCTCTGGAAGATGGATTCAGAGCTATTGCACTCTAAATCTTTAGTTTTGGGGTTACTTCAATAATGTGAATGTCACTTACTGTGAGGAAGTGACAGCAGGCGAGATTTTCCCTCAACCCATCACCCAGTTTTTGAAGTCCACCCCACCAGTCTTCGAGGGGTTCAAATCCACTCTAAATGTTAATGACGTTATACTGTGGCTGGTGTTGCTGCTATCTCTGTTCAACCTGTTCTATCTAACATTCAGAGATAAGGGGAGATTGATTTGGATAACAACCCTGATACCTATTCCAGGAAATAGTGATGCTGCCCCAGAGCCTGATCCTGTCCAAGAGACTAGGAATATTACCCCAGAGCATGACCCTGTTCCAGAGACTAGGGATGTTGCCCCAGAGTTTGACCCTGCCCCACAGCCCATCCCAGAAGGGAACCACCCAGATCGGGTGGGGGTTCTAGTGAAGGAGATACATGAGATGGGCCAGATGCTGAAGGAGTACCTTTCCCCACTTGGTGAGAAACCCTTCCTCTGCCTTAGAGGGAGTCTCTGATGGTGCAGCAATGGAACCCACAGGTGTTACATCTGTCCAGGTTCCAGCTGAACTGCAAGGGCACTCACAGCCAGCAGCAGTTGCCCCTGTGGAAACTAGGAAGTCTAAGAGGAAAACAAGGCACCTGGATAATAAGGGTCAGAAAGGAGGGCCCTCACAACCAGCAGGGGAGCCAGAGGTTGAAATCATCACCGAGTTCCTGTCATACAAAAGTCAACGTAACCTGCAAAAAGACATTGTACGATGGGGCCGTGAGGCTTTTACAACCTGGTTACTGCGGGTCTGGGACCTTATGGGTACAGGTGTGCAACTGGGTGGTACTGAGGCAAGGAATTTGGGATCCTTGACCCAGGACTCAGATGTGGACCAGGTATTTGGAAGGGAGCCATGCCTCTTTTCCGTCTGGGAACAGCTTTTAATGAGTGTGAGAGAGAGGTTTGTCCACAGAGAGAGAATGCAGGAGTACCACCATAGAATGCATTGGAAGACCCTTGAGGAAGGGATCCAACAGCTGAGAGAAGTGGCAGTACTGGAGGTGCTCTTTGGGAGGGATGGACAGCATGATAATGACCCTGACAAGGTCAGGTGCACCGGGCAGATGTTGTGGGGTCTGGAAACCTAGGGCCAGCTCAATATGCCACTTATTGCAACAGTCAATGCCGATGATAACCGATAAACAGTGGGCTCTGTTGCTAACGAGCTTTGGGTTTTTGGCAGTATGATCAATGTCCTGATGCAGGCCCACGTTTCTACCGTAGTTAAGAGCCTCCAAGAGGAGGTGAGGGAGGAGGTGAGCAGGAACAATTCCCATGCAGCACCAGTGCAAGTGACAGACCCCAGAGTTAGAGCCCAATGTTCTCCAGCTAGGGAGAGAGGGTGCACTCCACGAGCTGACTTGTGGTTCTTTCTCCATGACCACAGGGAAGACATGAGAAGGTAGGATGGGAAACCTACTTCTGTCCTGGCAGCATGATTGTGTCAGGGAGAGAAACACTAACTGAGTGAGTTTTTCTAAAGTGAAAGTAGCCTCAACCTCCCATGACCAGGGTGCAGGGTATTACAGAAGGGAGGATGATCTGTCAGATCCCCTTGAAGGAACCTCTAGTATGTATACCCAGGAAGGAAATAATAACCAGGGTAGAGGGGGCATGTGTCTAGCCAGGGAGTGGCACGGGAAAACCGGGTCTTTTGGACGGTGTGGATCCGATGGCCTGGCACATCAGAGCCACAGGAACACAGAGCATTGGTTGATACTGGTTCACAATGTACATTAATACCATCAGGGCATGTGAGGAAAGAATCTGTTTCAATTCCTGGGGAGATCTCAGGAATTGATTTTGCTGGAGGCTGAGGTGAGCCTGACTGGGAAGGAGTGTCAGAAACATCCTACTGTGACTGGCCCAGAGGCACCGTGTATTTCTAGGTATAGACTTCCTCAGGAACGGCTATTAGAAAGACTCAAAGGGACTCAGGTGGGCTTTTGGAATAGCTGCTGTAGCGGCAGAGGGCATTAAGCAGTTGAACTCCTTGCCTGGACTATCAGAAAACCAATCTGAGGTAGTACTCCTGATGGTGGAAGAGCAACAGGTACTACTTGCCACCTCGACGGTGCACTGCTGGCGGTACCGGACGAATCGAGATGCCGTGATCCCCATCCACAAGATGATCCGTGAGCTGGAAAGCCAAGGGGAGGTCAGCAAAACTCACTCAGCCTTCAACAGCCCCATCTGGCCTGTGCATAAATCTGAAGGAGAATGGAGATTAACCGTGGACTATTGTGCATTGAATGAGGTGACTCCACCCCTGAGCGCTGCCGTGCTGGACATGCTGGAACTCCAGTACGAGCTGGAGTCCAAAGCAGCAAAGTGGTACGCCTCCATTGGCATTGCCAATGCATTTTTCTCCATTCCTCTGGCAGCAGAGTGCAGGCCTCAGTTTGCTTTCACCTGGAGGGGCGTGCAGTACACGTGGAACCGCCTGCCCCAGGGGTGGAAACACAGTCCCACCATGTGTCATGGACTGATCCACTGGAGAAGGGTGGAGCTCCAGAACATCTACAGTACATTGACAACATCATTGTGTGGGGAGACACGGCAATGGAGGTATTTCAGAAAGGAGAGAAGATCATCCAGATTCTGCTGGGAGCCAGCTTCGCCATTGAAAAGAGCAAAGTCAAAGGACCTGCCCAAGAGATCCAGTTCCTGGGAGTAAAGTGGCAAGATGGGTGGTGCCAGATTCCCACTGAGATCATGAATAAGATCACTGCAATGTCTCCACCAACCAGCAAAAAGGAAATCCCAGCTTTTCTAGATGCCATAGGTTTTTGGAGGATGCACATTCCCAAGTACAGCTAGATTGTGAGCCCTCTCTACCTGGTCATCCTCAAGAAGAACAATTTCCACTGGGGTCCTGAGCAGCAGCAAGCCTTCGCCCAGATCAAGCAGGAGATTGCTCATGTGGTAGCCCTTGGCCCAGTCAGGATGGGACCAGAAGTGAGTAATGTGCTTTACTCTGCAGCTGGGAACTATGGTCTGTCCTGGAGCCTTTGGCAGAAGGTGTCTGGTGAGACTCAAGGCCGACCTCTGGGATTCTGGAGCCAAAGTTACAGAGGGTCTGAATCCAGCTACACTCCCACAGAGAAAGAAATCCTGGCTGCCTATGAAGGAGTTCAAGCTGCCTCAGAGGTGATTGGCATGAAAGCACAACTCCTCCTGGCACCCTGACTACCAGTGCTGGGGTGGATGTTTAAAGGAGATGTTCCATCGACCCACCATGCCACTAACGCCACATACGGAGCAAGTGGATTGCCCTCATCACACAACGCGCCCGTATTGGAAACCCGAATTGCCGTGGGATTTTGGAGATAATTACCAACTGGCTGGAAGGTGAAAACTTTCGTCTTGCCAAAAGAAAAGAGGAACAGGAACAAGTGACTCAGGCTGAAGAAGCCCCACCATACAACCAACTGCCAGCAGATGAAACACGCTATGGTCTTTTCACCGATGGTTCTTGCTGCATTGTGGGGATGAACTGGAAGTGCATAGCAGCCGTATGGAGCCCCACACGACGGGTTGCACAAGCTACCGAAGGAGAGGGTGGTTCAAGCCAACTTGCTGAACTCAAAGCTGTTCAGCTGGCCCTGGACGTTGCTGAAAGAGAGACGTGGCCAAAGCTCTACCTCTACACTGATTCATGGATGGTGGCCAATGCTCTGTGGGGTTGGCTGGAAAGGTGGAAAAAGGCTAACTGGCAACGTAGGGGAAAATCAATCTGGGCTGCTGATGAATGGAAAGACGTTGCCACCCGGATAGAGAAGCTGCCTGTGAAAGTCCGTCATTTAGATGCCCATGTCCCCAAGAGTCGGGCTAATGAGGAACACTGACATAACAAGCAGGTAGATCAGGCTGCAAAAATAGAGGTGTCAAAGATAGGTTTAGATAGCAACACAAGGGAGAGTTGTTTGTGGCTCAATGGGCCCATGATGCCTCAGGTCATCAGGGCAGAGACGCCACCTATAAGTGGGCATGAGACCGAGGGGTGGATCTAACCATGGACAGTATTTCTCAGGTTATCCATGACTGTGAGATGTGTGCTGCCATCAAGCAAGCCAAGCGGGTCAAGCCCCTCTAGTATGGGGGGCGGTGGTCCAAATATAAGTATGGGGAGGCCCGGCAGATTGACTACATCACACTGTCTCAAACCCTCCAAGGCAGGCGCTATGTACTGACCATGGTGGAAGCCACCACTGGATGCTTGGAGACCTACCCTGTGCTCCATGCCACTGCCCAGAACACCATCCTGGGACTGGAAAAACAAGTTCTTTGGAGGCATGGTACCCCTGAGAAAATTGAGTCAGACAATGGGACTCATTTCAAGAACAGCCTTTTAAATTTATAAACATCCCTCTCACACCTGAGCCTCTGCCGCCATCACCCCAGCCCTGTTCAGCTGCATAGACCTGCCCTACCCACACCTGCAGTAACTGAGCGCAGGGAGAGGGAGTCTGTGGCCGAAAAGAACTGGGATTGAAATATACTGTTCCGTTTGGTTGTTAGTTTTTATAGCTGTTGTTATTTCTTTTGTTTGCCATTTTAGATCTATTAGTAAACAACTGTTATTCCTACCTACTATATCTTTTGCCTGAAAGCCCCTGAATCCAAAATTATAGTAGTTGGAAGGGAGGGAATTGCTCTCTCCATCCTAGGAAAGGAGCTCTTGCCTTTTCTTAGCAGATACCTGTCTTTCAAACCAAGACACTGGTGCTAATCAGTTCTTCAGAGTGGACAGTGATGTGGATATTCTGAGAAGATGGTGTGGAACTGTGACAGGTTGCCTAGAGAAGCTGTGCATGTTCCATCCCTAGAAGTATTTAGGGGCTCTGAGCAAGCTAATCTAGTAAACATTGTTCCTGACCATGGTGAGGATTTAGAACTAGATAATCTTTAAGGCTCCCTTTCGACCTAAACCATTCTATAATTCAATGAAACATTTCTTATATGGTATGACAGTTCAAGTGATCTGTGTAACAACTAGTGAGTCAGACAATATTCTGAATAATAATCTGTAATCTTTTGGGAATAACATACTCGGCCCTCCTGCCTATAGCGAGTTTCGATGCAGTGACTTTTTAATGTTTTTAAATTTACAAATGGAAGTTGAGATGTTTTAGAATTTACATATTATAATTTAAACTATATGATATTTATTTGTTGAAGTCTCAATGCATCTATAGTTATATATCATCTGTTTAAATAGCAAGCAATTCATTTGTAACTGAAGTTAAAGAAAAAAACAAATCATTCATCAGTTAGTTTCCTACATTCCTCATCTTCCTTTTAGAAAAAGTTGTACATCACTTGATACATAATCATATGGTGTAATTATGAAGTTCTGCAGTGCTTCATGAGCACTTACCTCTATTACTATTAGGGTTCTGGTATTAAAATGTACCATGACACTGTTAATCTTTTTACTTTTATCTGATCTCTCTAGAAATCAAACATCCTCACTTACGTGCCGTCTGATAATATTCTCGAAAGAACTTACTGAATGTATCCAGGTATATAGGCTGGTGAAGGACAGTTTTGTAGAGTCTTCTGATGCCAAGTGCATTATGCCTATGTGCATAATAACTGCTAGGAGCAGTTCTTATGTTAGAGTTAACACTAACAATACTATTAATTCAACGATAAAAGTGACAGTGAAGGTCTGTGACAATGAAGAGGACACAACAGATATCCAACAGTATTTGCAGTATTGATAAACTCAATATCCTCTAAAGGCAGTGTGAAGGTGCTAGTAATAATGCAGAAACACACAGAACAAGATTAGTAAAATTATGCCTATTTTTGCAGTAGGAAAGATGGTCCATCTAATTAAAATTGGAAACAAGGAGACTATTTCCTATTAAAAAAAATCCCAAACTGTGATGACTATGAACTATTTTCAGTTTCCTGCATACCTTTCCTTTTAACCTCTCACACTTTTATACCCTACTAAGAACTATTGATCTGTGTGCCCTTACTACTGTCTTCTAGCACTGAGCTTAAGTGTACTGTATTTTGTTATTGTACCCAGAGAGAGTCTGAAGCATTCCAAAATATCTGATTAGATGAATAAATACGTCTTATTCCCACATTGTCTGCACTTTCTCATAATGAAATTAACAAGTCAGGGCTGACTTAACTGTTGCATCTTACAGAGCAGATAAACTTGTTATATAAATGGTATATTTTGAAATGCAGTGGTTACATAGGAGTTTCTGAGAAATGCAGCTGTATTTTGGGCAAGTGTAATATAGCAATACTAAGCATTGCCAAGTAATAACTTGGAATTACTTCTGGAAGCAACTGGTACAACTGTACCAAACAGTTCAGCCTTGGGTTCAGAATTTGAGCAATATCAAAAATCAGAATAAGTAGTTTTATTTTTTATTTTTTAAAATAATTTAATTTGACATTCGTTATGAGACCTATTCAAAAGCTGAGGCCAAGTTCAATTTTGGAGTTATTTGGCTAAAACCAACCAGTCAAACAAACCCTAGTAAATATACTGTGCTTTTTCTCGTGGTAACACCACTTCTGGAAAAGTCCCTTTAATTTCAGTTGGACAGTATGGAGAAGAGCCCTGTTGAGTGAAGCTTTTTCAGTAGGTTAGGGCTGCTCTGACAAGGAACAGCCATAAGATATTATTTGCTTCTTTCTTTGGATTGAAGTGCCTAGTTTATATGTTACAACTCTTCTTTTCCCATTGGAGTTTTTTTGCTGGTAACTCTGCCAGCATTTAACACATGCTTGGTTTGCCCTGTATGTAGGTGAGGATAATCTGTTTTGACTTTCTCCCTAGTGTATTGATATTTGTGGGCACTTGTGATATGCAGAAGCAAGCATCATATGTGGTATGAGCAGAAGACAGCAGATATGGTCAGGCAGAAGAAAAGGACAGACCAAATCATACCATGGAGGCATGGTATCTTATTTCAGGAAAACACTTGAATTAATAATAATAAATTAGTAGTAGCTTCATTAATGTGTATTGCTCCTTCATATACTAGGAAAAAAGCATGACAGATTTGTCAGAATAAAGATATTTAGAATATTAATTTACCTATGTTCTGGAACTTGTTTTTTGTAATTCATATCAGCTTTTATCTCCAAATATTTTTTAGTACAACTTGCTTGAACCATGGCCATCATGCCAAGTAGAGCTAAATCCGTGGAGCCGGCAGATCTGTTGAAAGCAAAGTTGCCAATTCAACACACATATTTTAAAGTATGAGTCTTCTTCTAAAAATAACATCTGAATACCTCATGACTAGCTCATTATACTCTTTTCAGATCTCAAATGTGGCAGCTCTATTTTTGCCTCTGTTTCTTTCTTAAACTTGTCACACTACATTGAAACATTAAATGAAAGCAGAGGAAAGCCATCGTCTTCTAATGTTCTTGCTCAGGGATTTGAGTGTCTGAGAAAGGGAAGCACTGGTGAAATTGTTCCAGTCAGCCAGGCGTGGGTGGTCTCCACCTCAGTAGAGCCTTGGAGAAGGCTTGACTCATGTAGCCACATTTTAGGGTTGTTGGGTTTTTTTTTTAAATAATTTAGTCCTTAAGTAGGTGATTCAGGAGAATATTTAAAGGACAGAATTCTAGAACACTCAGGAAATACCAGTAGAAAGTGACTTCTCTGTACCCATATACAGATTATTATGGGCTCTAAAGAGGCTGGTTAAATAAATACATGTCCTGTAAGCATCCAAATGTAGAGCATTTCGATAGGGTTAGCCTGAATGTTCTTATAACTGTCCTGAGGAAAAAGGATACTATTATTTTAAAGTCATTTACTCCTATTGTTGATAATACAGAACCTTTAATTTAGTCATTTTCTAAACAATTGGAAACTCAGAAACACTGTGCTTTATTTCCCCTTTGACTCTTAAGAGGTGAAAAGGTTCAGAACAGTCTTAATCTAAATAACTTCCTTTTTAGCTGTTCTCCATTTTAGAAAGTTCAAATTATTGCTACTTTCTACATTCCATTCTAACAGCTCCAAAGTGCTTCTCCAAAACAATGAAAACCATATTTTTTTCCAAATGTATTGCAAGGGTAATAAATTTTTTTAACCCTTTCTCTCTTCATAATGTTGCAGATTTTTTTTTAAATTTCTGTATCAGAATTATAACAATCCTGTGTATCTTCGTAATTGTCCTATAGAATATGCTCTTTATAGATAGTAATGTGTGGTGGTATTTTCACATAAAAAGGCTAAGGTACAGGTGTTCAGTTCCATTTCTTAAGTTCCTAAGTTCCTAAGTTCCATTTCTTAGTTTTTCATGCATTAAAATATAATTTTCAATACTTTACTGTTGTAGCTTCTGTGGGGTTTTTAAATATTTTTTTTCATATGCAAAAAGCTTTCAGTGACAGAAATTCATTGCTTTTTTTTCTTGTCAAAGGAATAGTACTGGGAAGAACTGCAAAACTAATCCATGTGTAATTTTGCAGCAGGACACACAATAAAGATGTAAGTAATGTGTTTTGCAGCTCTTTCTAAAATGCCACTTAGACTTTTTCTGACACTCCACTATCCTGTGTCAGTTGATGATAACTTGGATTTCAGTCACTGGTGTTAAAGGAGATGTGTGGAAGAAAGAATTTGTTGATTATCAGTATAAGTTCTAATATGGGCAACAGGAATTAATTTTTTAGCAGGTAATGTACAAAAACCGTCTTCATACTGAAGTCATGAATTCAGTACTTTTGTGAACTTATGTTGTGAAAGGGTGCATCAAGTCAGTATTTTACGTGGCACACACTAAAACGCCCTCATGATTGTTGTATGTAAATAGATTCTGCAATGCTGTACCTGAGCATCTAACCTTGCAGCTCTTGTGAGACATCCTCTACTGTGCCATGGATGTGGACTGAGATGAAGTGTGTATGTTAGGGGATTCAGTATTACTCCGGATTCCTATGGTTAATTTGAAGCAACTTTAGTTTTTTCAGTAGCCAAAGAAGTATGCAGAACATGTGAGAAAACACTTTACTAATTATATTTGTTGGGGGAAACAGGAAAATTGTGCATGTTTTTTTCTTGTAAATCTCTCATATTTGGGCATGTGTTACAGTTACTACAGTACTGCTGCGCACCTTTATTTGGAGATCCAGGTGAGATGTGCTGTGTACACACAATTATTAGGGCAGTGTGCTTCTTGCATGTAGGTTGAGTAGAGTGTAGCTCAGCTGTGAGGTTCTCTTCAGTCTTGAACTCTTTTTTCCCTCTCCTGCTTGCTCGATCTTTTAATTTTTCTTCCATGTCCAATTATTTCTTAAAAATGGCGTGAATTACTGAATTCAAGATTACAGTTTCTGTTCTTACAAGAATTTCGGTATGAATCTGGATACAAAACCTTGCAGGCTACTCAGGAAGGAGTGTATGTTATTGACACTAATCTTGGTATAATGCCTTATGTTTCAGAGCGGTTTAATATGTCTGCCAGCAGCAATCTGATTTTCATTTTTTGTCTTCTCAGAATGTATATGATTATAACTGTGTAACTGATAATTTTGGCTTTGCTCTGCAAAGAGAAGATATTAACGAAACAAAGTGTTGGTATAAAGCACTTCTTTCCTGTGGCTTTATCGGGTTTTAAAGTATTGATTTCTCCTTGTAAACCTCAAGTATGCCAATTGTTAAAGGATTCAGAAGTGTACCATTTCATGGCCATTTCTTGCATTACTCTACTGTAGGTAGAATATTCTTCTGGTCCTCGATGTGAGATAAAATGGAAATGATAGCCATTTTACTCGAGGAAATTTTGATGGCTTTTATTTAAAATTAACTTGAAATATGGTCTATGAATACTATGTACTGGACATTTCTATTCGTATACATGATTTGTATACTTAAATTAGTGACAAAACAAGCTGAACTGAATCTCTGTGGAATAACTAACTTCTTATTTGAGCATATTTTAGTAATTTTGATTGTATTATTTTCTTTTTTAAGCTTTGCTCTCAAAGTCTGTTATGGCTGTTTGGGCCATAAAGATGGCACAGCAAACCCAAGGATGATTGCTTAGTTTGGTGAAAGTGTGGTATAGGAGCACCTACTCCATTCTTTTTTTTTTTTTTTTTTCTCATTGCATATAACGCCAGCCATTAGCAGTTTTTTTCCCCACACTTTTTCTTAACATATCCCACTGTAACTAATACATGCAACAGGTGGTGGTGGAAGAAGCAGGTTTTCAGTCACCGAGAATTGTGTGTCATACTACATGATATTTCAGATATTCTCTATTTTTTCCCTTTTATACCAGAGCTCTTTTTAGTGATAACATTGCAGTGCATTTTTCAGTTGAAAATCTTGTTATCACGTTGAAAATTCATGCGTGGGAACCCCTGTATTTTTACCGGGAATATTTTATAGATATATTTGCCTTTTAGTATCATGGTTGTACATAACATTTGTGTAAGCTACGTGCCTCTGTAAGCTTAGGGATTTCTTAAATAACGTAATTAATGCCTAATACTAAATGTAAAGTAACTACCTTGTTGAAATGGCTGTGCAGAGGTTTTGTCTATGATCGGGTGTGATGTTATGGGAAAAAGAGGCACTGCAGCATTAATTTGAGGTATCAGGGATATTACTGCCTATGATACTACCAATCACATTAATTATGAATGTTTCCCATACAGTTAGGTCTTCTTCTAACCCCGTCTCTAAAATGTATCAATTTGTCTCATTAGACGGTTTTCTAAACACTTCTGCCATAGACAGTGCTTAGAAGAAATAAGGCAACAAATAATAACTAATTATTTGCTAGTTTTGTGCAAGGGAAAGAAGTAGCAGTTAGAGCTTCTGATTAAATGCTTTTATATAGAAAAAAAAATACCTGTAAGATTGTTTGTTTCAAACAATATACTGAAACTGAATTTTTATGGGAAGAAATAGCAAAGGAACCCATGAAAATCATTAATTTTGAAAATTATTTTTGCTGGGAGAAAACTCACTCCATTTTTTTGTTTGGAAACAGTCAATAGTATGCTCAGGAGAAGGAAATTTAGGAGATTTACAAACCTTTTTATAATGTGTTACATTGTCAATACTCATATTTTCAGCTATTTGCTTAAGTCAATCTTCAGTGCTCAATGTGATTCTTAATTACAGTTCCTATATTCTCAGTAACAGTAACATAGCAAGTTTGTCTTGCTCAGCTTTCAACTGTAGCCTGCTTACTTGCATGTTAACGTGAAGACAGCACTGAAGTTGTTTTTAGGATGAATGGAAAGTGATGGTATGTTGCAAGACGTTTGTACATAGGAATTCATATATTGCAAGGTACTAATAATGTGGTATGTGAGAAAGAGGAAATTCAGTAAATTACACTTTTCTATATATTCTTCCTTAAAAAACTCCAATAAAAGTATGGTTTTATTTAGAATAAATCCCTAGTGTTAGAAATGAGAAACAAAAGTCTCGATATTCAACAAAATTTAGATTGCTTTATTTGATATATACGAATCAAGCAGCACTGCGGAACATGAGGAGTCACCGCCCACTCCATGCTCCATCGAACCTTGGTTTGCAACCTCTTCCTATAGTATGGTCTCTCGTTGTAGTTAATAATTTTTGGTCTTTTGCTGTCATAATTTTGCTGTCATAATTATGACATTTTTATGATGTCATGATTTTGTCATAATTAGGTAAGCAATGGTGGTCGAATAAACATCTGTATTCAAATTCACAAAGTCTCTGTCAGTCTCACAGATAACCATCTGGTCTTTGTAGATAAACACCAGCGAAATATGGAACTCTGGTCCTTGAGATAGGCAGCATTGATCAATCAAAGGCAGGAAGGACTATGGGGAAGTCTGATTTTGCAAGCTGGTAGTAGATACAACTTATTTGGAAAACATAATATTCATAACAAGATGATTTAAAACAGAATGATTTAATAATGTATTTTCCTTTATCTAGTGTCCATGCTTCACTTCAGACCTTAGTATTTTGGTTTATACAAACCCCAATACTTTCATGATTAACCCAAATGTTTTATCAATTATCACACTAGGCATGTAATGGTAAAGTTTTTGGTGTCGAAACACCCTCACTACCTCATCTCTGTTGTGATTATATTTGGCATTCTGTGCCTTATGGCAAATTAGCTGGAATTAAAAAATACAACAAGGGAAGAGTATTTCTTTGATTATTTAAAACTTGTTCACTTAATAGGCTTCTTTATTTCAATAAACAGAAAATTAGTATATATATGTTTGCCTCTGAATGTGAAGTTCTCTTGAAAGAATCATGAGAATTGGTGGGAGGTCATTGACATCTTCTAACAAAATTAACTTAAAAATTCCAACAACAGTGTGAAACTGTGGCATAGCATAAAGGTATTAGAGGTTAAGATAAAGGCTAGAAAACAGGTAAAAGCTATATACATACACTCAGGTCTATATACAAATACACAATAGCCAGTTTTATATAGAAACATGTAAGAAATATAGGGATAAATTTTTACTCCAGCCTGTTGCACCAGGACAAGGTGCAATAATTTTAAAGTGAAGGAGGGTAGATTCAGACTAGTTATAAGGAAGGAATTTTACAATAAGGGTGTAAAGCATTGCTGTCCTATTGTTACAGAGTGTATTTGTATTGCTCATTATTTTCTGAAGTTTTTCTGGAAAAATCTGAATATGCATTAAGTTACAAATGAATACTATTTACACTGTATACCTTTCTAAAATTTGAAGATGTAAAATATAGATATAGCAATAATAACATACAATGTATGCCTATGGCATACAGCTTTTTAAACATGGTGATATTGGTACGTACATGGTCTGTTTCTTAAAGTGGGACTCAGAGCAAGATTTGCAATGTCTAGAATCTGTTTTACGTTTTTAAGTAATAGTTTCCATTATGTGCATATATGTAATTACTGAAACAAGCCCACTATATAAATCCCTCATTATGTTGTGCAATCTGCCCTTAAAAGAGGTATTTTCAAAAGCAGCAGTAATTCGGTGAATTTGATTGGTTGGTTTCAAGTACTTAGTTTGATTATCGTGTTGATTTTTTTGTTTTTAAAAAACTTTTAATAATGGCAGGTTGTAAGTTCATGCATTAAGGTTTTCAGAAACAATGTACAAAGCCAGTAATCAATTCAGTGGGAGTTTTTGTTATGCCATACCTACCATTTTCTAGAAGATACTACTCTTAGCAGCCTGAATGCATGCAGATGGTTTGTGGAATAGATGTATAAAGATAATGAAGAATATAAATCTATTTCCTTTGCCTACATCTGCCCACATATTATCAGAAACTTGGACTTCTTTATCTCCTAGGAATATATTTGTTTTGTAAGAGCATCTTTCTGAAGAAGATAGGACCACTTCTTAACCTGATAATTATATAATGAAAATTATATTTTCAGTAATTAGTATTATCAGACAGGACTAGATCATCAATTTTTATTAAGTAATGCTGATTATTTTTATGTCATTGGAGATCTGGCATTGGAAGAAACTAGTGGATAAAAAATTGCAGAATTAATGGAATACTGTTTATATTAGGAGTGTGATAACATGCAAATGTTTTGGAAGAACCATTCCAACATTGCTTCTTACCATCCTTTGCCTTAACAGAGAAGTTCTATTAAGCTATCAAAATGTTGTTGTGTCAGGATACATTTTTGGGGCATACCAGCTACAGGCTGATTAATTGAGGATGTTGTATAGATGATTTGTTTCAGTCAGATCACACTGGTTGCTGAAATTACAACTAATTTCTGAATTGCATTTTGTCACCTGCATTCAAGGCATATATGTGATTACATATGTATGTATTTATGTAATTGGGGTAAAAATCTGATGAACAATAGCATAATGAGAACTTCTCAACCCTAGGAAAAAGGCACAGAGCTACTGCAAAATTAGAGAAGGTTTGAAAATGAGATGTGAACCAAAAATTGAAAGTTTAATACTTTTTCCAGAAGTTGCAGTTCTTAGTGAAATAAAAATACTAAATTTCTAAACATCTTATCAACTGCAGTGATAATACCAAAACCGAAAGTACGAAAACTCATTTAAAGATGGGGTAAAATTTGTTTGTAAATAATATATGTGTGGACTAAACTGTATCAATTATGCCATATTTTGCTAGCATGGCTTTCTTTGTGTGAGAGCTGTTGGTAACGTGATATTAAATGAATAATGAAAGGTAATAGGTTTAAGAAAGCTCATTATTCACAAGTGCTGCTTTAGATGTTGATGCATTCTAGAACATGATGATATGGTTTCCAAATGGTTCCAAAGAGGATTTTTTTACAGCATTCTGTACATGTAATGTTTTTAAAAATTTGTCTGATCCTTATTGTCCAACTTGAGTAAAATAATGTGTTATCACACCTATTATCATTGGTATTTTTTTCTCACATTAAATTGAATTGGGCTTCCATGTTCATTTTTAGCTTTCCCTTCATGCACAAATTTTTCTGAGTTATAATTTCATATTTATTTTCATTTTTCCATTAATTTTTTCCTCTTCAGGTGCAATCTAGCTCCTGTGGTGGAGTTTGCTGCCGATGTGGGAACTAAATCTGATTTTATTACCATGAACCCATCAGTTGTACAAAGAGCATTTGGAGGCTTTCGGAATGACAGTGACAGAGAAAAATTTGTGCATAGACTATCCATGCTGAATGACAGTGTCCTTTGGATCCCAGCCTTCATGGTCAAAGGTGGAGAGAAGCATGTGGAGTGGGTTAATGCTTTAATCCTTAAGAATAAATTGAAAGTGCGAACCGCCTATCCATCACTGAGACTTATTCATGCTGTCAGAGGGTAAGTGTATAGAAAAGACTGGTCTCATATGAAACTCATAACTAGAATTCCTAGAGGGCAGAAAAAAAAGATAAGTGTCAAAAGGAGCATGGTATTTCCCATATCGATGTAATGATTGCATTTATGACAAGTTTGTTTGGCAATAAATACTGGCTACTCATTTAGCCAGCTCTGCTAAATGCAGCTGAAATGCATTAGCACAACTTTTCCAATTGCACTTTTATATGTAAAAATGTATCATCATTTAGTGATAAACTAATCTTAAAAATAGTCTGAATTCAGTGTACAATGAAAGTGCTACATGTCTTCTTTGGGAAACAACTGTGAAGATAAAAATTACAATCTAAATAGCATTGGAATCAACCCTGTAAATAATGAAGCCTGACAGATCTGAAAGTACTGAGCTCCTTCATAAAATATCTAGGATACAGAGTAATCTTTCTCCTTTTGAATTTGGCCAGATGCTTGGGCAATTAAACATGGATCAGAATCACAGAAAATGTTAAGGAAACCACTTACTAGAAAAAAAATGTATCTATACTTTGAGCAGATATTTTTCTTTTTAAGCCCATTATTAAACAAAACTGTCAGATGAGGGCTCCAATGTCTTTGTAACTACAAGTATATACTTGTAGTATACTTTTACTTGTTTGTATGTACTACAAGTATAAAGTGCTATGCCTGAAAAGAATTTAAAAGATGATGGTAATGCAATGTGTTTGTACATCAAATTATGACAGTATAGTAATATTCAGCTAGAGTTCGTTGAAATTTGCTGTTTGTGCAGTTTAGGAAGATGCCTTAAAGTACTGCTATCAGCTTGTACACCAGTTACTGATTATGTAGCTGTTCTTACTCTTACAGCAGCAGAGGTAAGTTTAGAAAGGATGTTTGAACCGTTATTCCAATGTAGTATGAGAATAAAGTTTAGACATAAGTTGTTTTTCAGGATATTTTGCCACGTCTCATAGATTAACTGCTACATTCCCTCTGTGGTGCACTTCTGGCACTGGAAAAAAAATAATCTATGGCCTTTGAAATTAGAAAATCCTTCAGAAAACGTTTACTTTTTTACTGAGTTACTCAGTTTCATTAGACATTTAGACTTTAGCTGTTTGTGGGCCATGATTGTGTTGAATTTTCAAGTATTCAAAATGTGTATAATAGGTACATGTGGTGGTTTGTGTATATATGTGTATATAAACCTGTCTGAGATAGCTTCCAGTTTACAAACAACAGTTTTAATTTCCACCTTCTAAATCTGGGCAAAATAATAAAATGTGAATGGTAATTCAGAATGTGCAGTCTTTAACTGGCCAATTAGAAGGTCCTTTAGGGGGCTTTGTCTTAAAAAAATTATTAGTACCTACATTTGCTCTCTGAATGAGGCAAGAAAAGGTCTGCCATCTGAATTGTTGAAAATTTGGATTGAGCTGTATTTCAGATTATACCTAGCAGTGTCATGTGATATGACTGCATCCAGTTTTTGAATCTGTGGTTTAAACTCCACTGTAAATTTAAATTGATATCAAGAGTTCTTTGATTTAATGAACCTAAAATTTTATTAAAATATGGAAGTATGGTGAATTTTGGGCCAAATTATTTAATATCTATTAATCAATAAGGTTCATGATTCCAACCTGACATGTTAAATACAAAGAGAGATTATCTTATGCTGAAGGATGCAGACTCAAGGTTTGGAAAGTGTTGTCTGTATTTCTTTTTGTCAAATTTTTCCTTCGTTAGTCTTTAAAGTGTATGGTGTTAGGCATTTTCTAAGGGCAGAACATAAAGTTTCTTAGACCTGGTCTAAGGAGGCCAAATTATTTATTTCTAATGCAGTATAAAGTTATATTAGAGTTTTATCTAGTAATAGGTCAGGTTGGCTACAATCACAGCACTGCACTGAAATTTTCACTCCTGTTCTTCCTTCTCTTTTAATGATAGAAACTTTATAAGCAGTACATAGTGTTCTAGAGTTGCTATTGATGAGATGACTGCATTCTGAGACAATTTTTAAAGCATTTTTTCATTTCCATTATGTACTTTTTGCTAATGTGTACTGGAAAAATAAACTAGTGTTTTGCTGATTTCATGCTTTATAAAACTGCTGTGAATGATAGATGCTTCTCTAGAATCTCAGAAGTGTTTTAGATTCTAAAACCAGATTATATACATACAAAGCCCAGGGTAATAACTACTTCTTAAATCAGTAATATTGTAAATGGCCATTGTATTCAGGTCTTCAGTAGATTTAGTTCAAGTGGTTACCTGTGATAATGTTTCTCTATTTTACTTTTTCACTTTTTGATCTAAGTTTGAATATTAGAATTTGAAGTGGTCTGGGAGCCGTTGCATTGTTTTTCCCCAAGTGTCTCTAAAAGCTAATTTACTGAACCTCTAGTACCTCTGTGTATACATTTTGACAAAATAAATGAAGCAATCAATACATGACAGAGTTCAAGATGGAACTAAGATGTTTAAATTAACATTTTAACTAATCAAAAACATATACTTGATCTCTTAGGTCACTGGCAAAAAGATTAATTATAAAGTAATTAGAATGAACAAATCACGTAACTTTATGACTAATTTTAGAAACTTTTTTTTATTAAGAAGGCTGAGATTTAATGCTGAACTATTTCATTAGGATTATTTGTAATAATATTTTCCAAGTGAAATTACACTCTCTGAAGTGTGGAAAGTGTCTGTAGAGAGGCTTGTCTCAGTTGCAGACCTGTAGTTGGCAAACAGAAACTGAGCCTGCTAGGATTGGAGTCCAGGTCATATTGTTTACCAGTGGCAGCAGACAACGAAACTCAAAACTAGGATCAGCAGGATGTTCTGCTATGGATCCTGCCTTGCGGATCCGTGGAGGGATTAGAGAGGATTCCTAAGATGAAACGGGTAGTTGGTTCATTGAGTGGAGGTCAATTAACTCCTTGCACAGCTCCTTTTTTTTTTTTTTTTTAATTGTGCTTCTGCTGGTGAATATTTGAAGACATCTGTTGAAGAGGCTGAATACCATCACCCCCTTGCCCTGACAAGCAATACAGATTTAAAATACAATAGTTTCCTGAGAAGTTTTTTCTTGTATTTCCTTTCCTAAATCCACAAAACAAAGCTCTCACACTCATCTTGAGGTGTAAGAATGTTTTCTTCGCTGCCCTTCCAACTGAAGCCATCCAGTAGGAAACTGGATATTTTGAACTACTAGTCACTCAGCAGCAGTATCACTGAAATTGCTTCACATTAGATTGCTTCCCACCTTTTGGGTACAGAACAATTGTGTTAACATCCTGTGGGATTTGCCTGTGCTCTGCTTATTTCCGCCTTGATCCTGCCTGTAAAAGAGCAGTATTATCCTGCATTAAACATGGCAGAACTCTCACTGAAATCTTTGAATTTTGCCTATGTAAGGAGTATGCTGTACCTATTTATGGTCACTTCCAGTGCAGGGTCTTTTTTTCTTTATTAGTGAAAGCAAACCGGTAGTCTTTGGATGTAGTGACCTTTTGCAAAACTTAACCATCTCTTCAGAGTTCTTTACTCTGGGAATTAAAGAGAAAATACTTTCAGAAACTGAAATACGCAGAAATCAAGTAGTTCTCCAGCAGCTCTGTGCTGAGAAACAGCTACTGTGAGTAATCCATATTGCCAAAACTTCTGTTTATTTTCTTCCTGCTAACAGACTTCCCTTTTCAGTTTACTGCTAACATATATTTATTAAGAAAATATTTTTTGGAATACGTGGATGAATAAATCCCCTCAGGAAAAAAAATGGCTATTATGCTAAAAGTAAAATTCAAAATATAAAATGACCATGCATTTTATATCATATGTATAAATATTCAAAATACTGGGAAGAAATTCACACTAGCTACTTATCAGTGGAGTACAAGCCTGCTTTTTATACATGTGGTCATTAAAAATAAGAGTTTTACCTTATAGCACCCTTGTGCCCTAGCATAAGGTATCCTTTGAGCTGGCTTTGTTTAACTTATGCAAACAAATGGGAAGCCAATTAGTTTGGATTTTAGGAACCTAATCTATTCTGTGAATTTGTTCGTCTAATCCCAATATCCTGTCCTATGCGGGGAGCAGGAAATGATGTCCTGTTCTTGAAGTGGAGACGATCCAGGATTGACGTTTTAGTCTAGTAGCTACTTGCCAGAGCTGCAGTACTCCTGTGTCTCCTGAGGATATGCCCTGATCTAGTTTAAAGTTTCACAGGATGAGCTTTTATATCCTTTGCACAAGTTCTCCTATTTCATCACGTTTCTGAAAGATTTAGCAAGGTCTGTCAAGAGATATCTCACTTTCTGAGAGAGCGTTTTCATTGGATGGAAGCACAATGGAAGTAGAGAACACAAAATCAGAGCTGACAGTGTTGCTGACAGAACTGCTTTTGTATATTTTTCACTTCCTGGTCCATTCTGCCATTCTGTTCCTTATCAGCAATTTTTATATACCTATCACTTGTAAAACTTTTTATTCCTGGATTGAATTTCAGGTTTCTAGTAGTGGAGAGCAGCAGAATCAGTCATAAGAAAAAACAGGAATGAAATTTTCCATTTTCAAATTTTGTTGCTTAGGTTATCTACCATATGCAATAGCACTCTAACTAATACTTATGACTTCCAGGAGCTAAGCAGGGAATATGTAGTGCATAGTTTATTCATACAGCATATCTGCAAATTTATATTTATTTGAAAACTATTTTGGTACTTATTATCATTATTTTTCAATTTTAGGTTTTTGGATTTTGAGGGTTTTCTCAATTTCTTTTCCCTTACATAAAACCTGTGTTTCTGAAAACCATAAAAATATGTTAAAACTCCCATTTGATCATTTCGTACTCCTGTAAAAAAAAAAACCAAAACTGTAGCTGTGCAATTGAGAAGCAAACTAGAAACATTTTTTGTAGTCTGTTTTTGATGAACCAGCAATAGGACTGGAATCCACAGAGGATGATGTTGGCCATATAGTATTAATAGAATTGAGAATAGCTTCTTTGGGATTTTTTTTTTTTTTTTTTTACATATGAGATTAGTTATCTCTTAATTGTGGCTGGAACATGTATGCATGAGAAAATTGTTAGGTTTCCTTCCTTTTATTTTTAAAGCAATGTTTCCAAAATAAGACAATAATAAAAATTCTACTACTTTTTGTTTTGATTGTAATGCCTTCCAAGAGTTTTTAAGATGTGTGCATTTAGTGTTGATCTTACTGAGCTTCTGTGATGAGGAGAGGTTGTATTAACCGTCCGGCCAGTAACAGATTTCTTCAAAGGCTTAGTTAACTACTGAGGTAATGAGGAAATAAGCAAACAAAGCTATAGCTATATGGACCATATCATTTGGACTTTTGCTTTGGTCAATTCAGATCATTGTGCTGTTAACATGAATAGTGCTTCAGTGAAATAATACACTGGCAAAAATGTAAACAGTGGTGTCAGTACAGGAAGGAGCAGTTTGGCTTAGTGTCTTCTGTAGCCTTGCTTTGTAATCCATATGAGTTCCTCCAAGAATGTTTTAATGGATTTGTCTCTGAGTTCTTGTTGGCATACAAGGAGAGATTGAAGTGTTTCAGATCAGAAGTACTGAGAAGCCGCTGGGGATATTTTGTCTGGACTTACCAAGTGCTAACACTAATGGCTATTACCTTTTTCTTGAACATTTGTACCTAAATGTAGGTGTTGTGTGTTGTATTTGTGGGTAAAAAGTTGCTAGTAACACACTAGTGTTTGGCACTTGCACAGCCTGAAATGGCACACACTGAATGGCACTTGAACAGCCTCAAAACTTCCTGCTACCAAAGAAAATGCCATGCCATCCACCATCATGCTCAGCAAGCAATACAACTGTGGTGGCAGAAGAAGAAGGTGGGAGGCAGCTCTTTCATTCTCTTGGTAAGCTGTCTCTATCTTGATCCCTGACTTTACTTGGTTTTTACTTGTTTACTTGACTTTACTCTTCCTGTTCTCTCTCCACCCCACTGGGGAGTGGGGAGGGGAGTGAGAGCATCTGGGCAGAGTCAGGCCCCCATGTGAGGGAAGGAATTTGTTTATTTGGTACATGAGCCATGTATAGGCTTTTCAGAGGCTAAGGGAAGCCTGTTAACCTGTTTCAGTTTACATCAAAGAATTAGAAGGTGAGAAAAAGTGAGACCACTGCTCTATTTCAGACCCTTGGGAGGGTTAGGTCAGTGCTGACATGCCTTGTGTTGATGTTTTAAGAACATAACATGTTTTCTTTGAAAATAAGTGATTCATCAGATGCTAAATTGGAATTCTGCTCTTTTGCTGTTGGAAGGCACACCATATTTGAGGTAGATGCTAGTAGTGCATGTGTTTTGGATTGAATTAGATTTGAAATCTGTCACCGGTACTCATTTCCTTCCCATTCTAAACCGAAGTCTCTGTCCCCCTCCATTCTATCTTGTGTGTATCTTTCAGCAGAGTTGCTCCTGAGAATCATATTTTAGGCGTTATGCTTATCCTTATCCTCATTTATAGGTATGAAGAGGCATCTATAAATGTGTGAGAGGTTAGTGCTGTTGGGATTCACATTATGAATTCAATACTCTAACACTGCTGTATTGAAGTCCTCTTCTGAGCTCTGTCCTGTCTTCAATAGGTGAATTAATAGGCCATAGGAAAAATTAGGAAAATATTAGCTACTTCTATAATGTGTAAAAAATAATGACTTTCATTTCAAAGTTTTTTAAAGCAATATTTCTTTATAGAAATATTATAGTTCCTGTATCTCATGGAAAGGGAAAACAGCTTCTGGATGTTTTCTACTCTCTATTTAGTGGAAGCAAGTGCCATAATTTGAATTTTTTTATCATCTCTTTAGTGAAGTAGTCAAAGAAAATGGACTTAGCAAAAGTTATTGCTAGAACTTGGTTTTTCATTTCACATTTGTTTGTACTTTATTATGTACCTCTGGGATACAGTGGACTTTCCAAAGTAAATTATTAATAATTTTCTTTTGCAAGAAAAGAAGACTTGTAAAAGAAGCTGAGATAGGGCCTTACTGAAAACATGTGCAGCCCCTGGTTTCAGAACATTTTGGAGGCTCACAAGGTGGGAGTTTTTGTTTCCTTTTTTTTTTTTTTCATTTCAGTATAAGTGTGGGCACACTTACTAGCAGAATGGGCAGAGGGGAAGTAAGTGGGTGTTTTACAGTCATATTAAAACCAACAGGTTTATCTTATGCTTGTATCAAATTATGTAGCCTCCGATGAAATGTAACATACAGATGGGCTAACAAAGCAGTAGAAAGATTCATGTGTGGCATGAACTTTACAGGTGAGGCCTTGTCTTTTTCACCTTTTAGTCTGTAAGGGCCGGAGCATTGAAATGCAAAAGGAAAAAGGTACTTTACAGAACATAGTTCTCAATGACAGGAAGGTTTCAGAAAATAATCTCAGTGTTAAGTTTTATCTTCCTTTGCAGAGCTAGCAGTCATTTCAAAATCACTAAAGAGAAATCCTGAGGTCTGATAAAAAATGTCAGAGAGACAGAAGCTCTCCCTCCACACTGCAGTGTGTTCTACTCTCTAAAAGGCATCCACTGGAAGCTGTATTGGGTGTTGAAACCCTGGGAACACAGCTGTGAGCTGTGCTGCGGAAAAATGAGTGCCAAACAGATAGGGCAGCTCAGCCTGCGCAGGAATATTGCCGCTTGCTGGCACTGGAAATAAAATGTAAGCTTGACCCCTGGATCACTGGTGGCAATTGGGATTTCTGCTGCCTGCAAGGGGTTTGTTGAGGGTTTCCAAGGAGGAGTTGATTTGTTGTAGTTTGTGGGTTTCCCGTAGAGTTCTTTCACAGTGGGAGCAGATCCAGAGGGGTGATGCTTGCTGGCTCTGTAGTCTATTAGAAAATGAACTGGATGAATTGAGGAGAGAGAGAACAGGTTTGTGAGGATATGGGTAGAGGAAGATTTGGTTTATGCATTTGTTGATGTTAGCTCTCTAATGTTGTTAGTAGCAAACATCTTTTCCAAATGAATCTTTTAAAAGAGCAGGAGGCTTTTCTCCAGCAAGGATAATACATAAAGACTGGTGAAGAGCACCATGCCTCAGATCTCCTTATGTTAAATCATGAGATTAGTAAGCCATCATTGCTATTTTGGTATGATGATCATTCTCTGAAGCAGAGGTAAAAGAGAAGAGGAATTCTGACTTTTTGGTTTTGTTTTCAAATTCTATAAATTTGTTCATAATATACAAAGCAAATTGTGGGCTCAGGGTATCTGGGAAATGTGCCAATGTGTATACACACTTTATTTCTATAGCATTGGTGACTTGAAGTTGAGTAGCTTGAATTCAGACTGAAGATTGCACTTCAAATGACTGTTAGTTACTGTTAGTTTGATGGTAACTTAGTAAAGCAGCTGACAATATACGAAGATAGGATTGTAAGCAGCAGTAAGACAGCTCAGATTTTGTTTAAAGGCTTTAATCCATAAAGTGAGAACTATTTTCTTTTAAAATAATTTTAAATGCATTTACACAACCTTTTTTCCTTTTTTAAAAATTTTTCTTTGTTTTCAGTCTGTTGAAGTGGGTATATGGTTTGGTTCAGGATTCCTTTTTTCTTTATTTGTTATATAACAGCAGGTAATAAAGTGAAAAATAGTAGATAGCTACCTACTGTATACCTCTATTGATGCAGTGCAGATTTAAAGTGCATGAAACCCGCAGAGGACATATTTCTTCTTTTTTAATACTAGGCAATAATGGCAGAGTCTTTTGACATTTTCCCTATGCTCCTCTCATATATATTCAAAAGAGAAGATGATGCAGAAAGCTGTCACATCAAAAAGCAAATTAAACACAGGAAATCTTTCTGGAGTAAAAACATCCATTAATGTTCTTACTGGAAAATCACAGAAATCTTTCTTGGGAAGTTATTGCTTGAAAAATCAGTAGTGGGATTTGCAGCCTTACACATAGGTGTCATATATTTGTTTCTAACGGATTGTAGAAGAGACTCAAAACAGTTTTTTTCCTTGGTGTATTGCATGTCCTTGTGAAACCTGTTGATGGGTTTGGCAGAACTCCAGTCACATCCCATTGCTAATTAATGGGCATTTTGGTTGGCATTGTTTGCAATGAGCTAGAATTGAATAGGATGTGAACACTGAGCATTCCTTCACTCTTTAAAGACACTGGTCCTTTGGTGTGTGGAATCCTCTGCATTGTTTAAGTGGGCTTTTCATATTTAATGGATTTTGTAAGGCAATCTTCCACTATGAGTTAGTTCCACATTAAGTTGTGATGCAGCAAATTGTTTCTGTTCAAACACATTCTTAAACACATGCTTGCACATGTTTCAGGGAATGCTTTTGACTGGTCAAAGGTTTTGTGTAATCGTGATCCTAAGGAGTAACTTCTAGCTCCTTCATTTACTGAAGTAGTATACTTCTATTTGTATGAAGCTTGTCTCTATTGGTTGGTTAATTCAATGAGAACCATGGAATTTATGATGATGTCTCACTTTTGAGACAAATTTAAGAGAGGATATACTGCAATAAGTAGTCTTTTCTAAAGAGTTATAACAACTCCCTACACTAATAGAAAATGAATGCTAATAGGGGAAAGTGAAAAAATACCCCAACAATTTACAAACAACAAAATGCCTACAAAGGTAAGGAAGAAAAACAATGCCAAACCCTCAGAACTCATGTTCTGCCCCATAGTCACAGAGAAATGAAAACCCAAAAATGCGTGAAAAATGGGGGAAATGTTGGAGGAGTACCCCTTCCCAACACATAGTTCAAGATAGCACCAGCTTTCTCTCTAAGGGAAGAGGAACTTCCACAGAGGAGTTCCAGCAGGAGCCAAGAACCTGGTGGCTCTCTGGTGTCAACCTCCTCTCCACAGGAGTCATGGCAAGCAGAAAGCCTGGTCTGGAGCCTCTTGGTGTGCTTTCCCTCCCTTATCTCCCTGAAGCTTGGGCTGGAACAGGGCAGCCCGGCTCCTGGCAATCCCACTCTGTTCTCAGACCTGCAGCTATTGAGTTCACCTCAAGGCAGAGGAAATATTTCTACTACAGCTTCTCCAAGCCAGGGAAGGGAAAAGCTTTTAGCCTGTGCCAACAAAACCAAGCTAGCCAAGCAGAACCTCACATCACAGAGACATAGAACACCTGGGCAATGAGTCTTGAAAAATACCAGTCAAAAACCCCAAAGATCCCCTCTCCCCAGCCCTGCATGTACCCATTCCTGGGCCTAAAAGATACAGCAACCATTTTTTGGCATAAAGCAAAGGATCGTGGACTAGATTATCATCATAATTCACTCCAAGACAGATAGTAAAATCAATAGCTTTCATATCTGATTAATCTGCTCTGGTTTGTTGCACTGATCAAATTTAAGGTCGTGTAATGCATATTTCCTGTAAAAAAATCTCTAAATAGGAGACTTCAGTTTGTTTTGATTAAATAAAAAGAGACGAGATTTTCTTCTATATAACTGTAGTTATATAGAACTTCAATTTGCTTTATATATATATACATATATATAAGAACTTAAAAATGTCTAACAAGTAGCATAGCACTGAACATGCTGTTTTACTGTATCCAGACCTGATGTTAGGCATTACTGACTTCAGCTGTTAAGGGCAGTTGGGCACAAACTGAAAGAAGTTTGAAACTGTTTATAGTCCAGTGAGCAAAGAGCATCCTGAACATATTCTCAACTTTATAAGCTGTACTTTTCAACATTAGTTTCAGTATCAGCGCCATTAATGAAATACTTTCAAATTCATCCTGGGATCATCTTTCTAAATTTTGCTCTGTTTCAGGGACATGTAATATGATATTCCATAGCAGGGACAAAAAAAACCTGGAGCAATTGACTCTAAAGCATGCTTTCATTTGTCGTCATACTTAAAACAGAGTTGTTTTCCTTTGCCTACATTTATAACTGGTTTTTAGGATTGGGCCCAGAATGGAAATTCAGCAGAACTTTTCCTACTGAGCTTTTTCTTTTTTAGGGTAGATTTAATAGGTGAATAAGTTTTTAGAAAATAGTCTTTCAAGAATACAGTGCTGTGGAATGGATATTCTAGGCAACAGAAGTGACAAAGGCAGAATTTAGCAATTTGAATGGGCCCTCCCATTATTGTCTTCCTAATTCCCTACTATGTATAGTGGACGCTAATTTCATTCTTACTCTTCTATGTATTAGATTTTTCTTCTGAACATGGCTGTATTTGCATTGTTTTGAAAAGAGAGAAAATAAGATAGGATTTTTTTTTCTGTTACAGAAATATATTCATTGGCCATTAAGAGCAGATATTCACTCAGTAGGAAAGACTAGATCTAATGGTGAAAGCTAGAATTAGGGCAAGTTATTAATTTTAATTACACCCCTCCAGTAATATTCTGTTCAAATTTTCATAGGAAAAAAATGCTAATCAATTATAAGCTGTTGTAATGATTTCATAAAATATGAAGAATTAATACTTTATATTGTGAATTTTATTTCATAAAATATTAAGACTTAATGTACGTTTTTAAAATCCATATTTTATTACTTTAATCTTAACAGGAAGTTACGTGTGTGTTTCAAAGCACTTAGCAATGTCCCCAGTCGCTCTGATACATATTGCTGTTGGAACTTTGCACTAAGGTTACATAGTTCTTTTTTAGTCTGGCCTTTAACTGAATTTGTTGTGTCTTTGTTCCAACTGAAGATTTTTCTGTGTTCTTCATTTGACATGGCATTCCCAGACAAGCTTTCAATACAGTTGAAGGGTTTTATCCAATCAGTTGCACTCTTTTTACAAACCAAATTCTGCTTTTACTCCGTTTGCCTATCTATGGCATGGGAGATAGAGGTTTTTTTGTGGTAACTTTTCATAAAATATAAAGCAATTTTTGTTATGCCCTCACTAATTCATCTGGCTCTGGAGTCTTCAGCAGAAAGAAGAGAGAGGGTACAGAGCAGGGACACAGAAATTATCAAGAGGGCTGGAGCACCCCTCCCCTGAAGAAGGACAGAGAGAGCTAGGCTTGCTGAGCCTGGGGAAGAGAACACTCCAGGGAGATCTTCTTGTGGCCCTCCAGTACCTGAAGGGAGCCTACAAGAAAGCTGGAGAGGGAGAGACTTTTTAACTATCTGTCCAAGACAGGACAAAGGACAGTGGTTTTGAGCCGAAAGAAGATAGGTTTGGGTTAGATAGAAGGCAGAAATGTTTTAACATGAGAGTGCTGAGACACTGGAATCAGTAGTTCAGGGAGGTTGCAGATGTCCCATCACTGGAATTGCTCAAGGCCAGGTTGGATGGAGCTTTGAGCAACCTGGTCTAGTGTAGTATGTCCATGCCTAGAACAGAGGGAGAGGACTAATTGATCTTTAAAGATCCCTCCCAACTGAGTCAATTCTGTGTTTCTTTATTTTATAGAATTCTATATTTTGCTCCATTATCTGTACAGAAGGCATATGCTATTGTCCAGGAATGTCACAGAAATAAGATAGGCATGGACCACTTCACTGAAAGATCTATCTCTTTCCATCATATTTCAGTAAGGAGCTGATAGAAAGGAAAAACTTTTCTCCAGAAGTTTCTCTTGGCATTCTAAGCCTGTAAAATGTATTCTAGGTCTGTTTCCCTGCACCTTTACTACGTGTCTGTGTGTGCATCTACTGCAACTGTAATTTCAAGTTATTTGTAGATGACTTCTTCTAAAATTAAGCTATGTTTCACTCTTGAAAATGGTTTTCTGCATGAGTTGAGCGAGCAGCGCTTTTTAGCAGAGGCTTGTACTGTGCTAGAGTGTCAGTTGATGACTTTCATGACTCCTGAAGCAAGGGTAGATGTTTCAGTCTCTATGCAGTGGAAGACTAACATATTTACTGGGAAAGGTTCAGGTCTCTTTTTCATGTAAATGAATTCCTGAGGGCTTAAATAATTTTTTTAATATATTGATGTCTATTCTTTTCAAGTTCCACTAGAAACATAAATAACCTTTACTTTCCCTTGTTCTGTAGTGTGTTGTATCACTGAGCACATTTCTAACTACTAAAGAGGCAGATCAGATCAGGACAGAATCATGACTTTTTGGATAGAGCTCCGATGGAGTTTCATCTCTTCATAAAGTGCATTATTCCTTTAAATGAAAGAGAGTTTTTTATGTATGCTCTTTGAAAATACTGCACACTACAAACTTTCAAGTAGATATTGTGCAAACACTCAGCAGTGTTTTTGTGCTGGCTGTCACATTTTCTGTGTTGTTATTCACACTTTAATTCTTTCACACTTTAGATTCCTTGTGCAGCATTCTGCGCAAAGCGTATCTCAGTAAGAAAAAGACAAATAGTGCATTTTTAATTAAAACACCCACATAAATTGAGAGGGTAAATTGAAGGGTTGTTCCTATCATTGGTGTGACTAATCCCAGTGAAGACAAGAACGCACAAGAAATTGATTAGTTCTTTGAATTTGAGGAAGATATTTGCCCTAACACCTTCTTTAGAAAACAGATGTTGGGTCCAAGAACATAAAAGTAGCTATTTAAGAGATCCCTTTCTAGTCTGTAGTCTTACCAGTGCCAGGTGCCAACACAGAAACATAGAAGAAAAGTTAAAAACAGAGGAAAGATTGCCCTGTAATATATGCTCCCATCTCCAGCAGCTTAGCAAACCTCTGAGAAGGAACTTCATCAGCACCACTGGGTTTATGAACATTGACAAGTTGTGCGTATTTTAGTCAGTTGGCCAATGGCATCCAGAACATCCTATTGCCATGAATTCCCAGTTCATTGTGTAAAAAGTACTTTCATCTGTTTATTTCAGACCTACCAATAAATGACTTCACTGAGTCTATAGCTTTTTATGTTACAGTGCTTATGTTAAAGTAGTAATTAAATTCCTGTTTGCCAGCTTCACCACTTCATCATTTTGGAGTGTTTTGCCATCTCCGCACCTAGTCATCTCTTTTTCAAGCTACTCTATTTATTCTCTCCTCATACAGAAGTTACTTTATTCTTCTAATAACATATGTTGCTTTACTCTGTGTCTTCTCTTGTTCTGAAGTATTTTTTGAGGAAGTGTAATCAAGACAATATACATCCTCTAGCTTCTCACACAGACACTCTTGAGTAATACTGAGATGTTCTGTCATCTTTCAAAAATCTTTTTTTCCCCTACCTTCCTATTAATGTTAATATTTTAACTTCTCAAATACCATATATGATTTCCCAGAAAGCTATTTTTAAAAATACTCTGTCAGTAAAAGGAACAGAATTTCAGTGACAGCCGGGTGGGTTAAGTAGGTTTACTTGGAGATCAGCTTGGACACTCAGGAAAAAGAGCATGATATATAATCTTTCGAGCTATTCAGAGTTTAAAACATACATGGTTCTTCAGATTCAGTCCTGTTCAGAGCAAGGAATTCAAAATCCATTGAAATATATATTCAGATTCTGAATCTATTTATGCTATGACATCTTATGGAATTTGTAGATAAGACAAATAAAGATGGTACGTATGCTAAATTACCTGGTATCTGAATGTAACCCATCATATCTGATTTTCTTTGTCTGAGACAACACTTCACTCTAAGTACAGCCATGGGAAAGCACATCTCCTATTTTAATTTAGTCAGAGTCATCTATTCCATAGTAGAAGGATAAACAATTGTCATTTGAATTCCACAATATCATATAATGTAATGATGATTGGCATCAATTGTTGCATGTATTAGTTGTTGTAATAGAATCTACTCAGATCATTTTAATGTTAACTATTTTTAAGACAGATGTCTATGGGTTTATGTGTTTATATCAATTTAATTTTTGTCAATAGCTGCAAGAAGTCATTATCAGGTAGCAATGTGCTATTCAATTGAGATTCCTCCAGCAGTCATGCTGATAGTAAAACATTCAATTTTCATAAATATGAGGATATCTTGATAGATATAGGTGAAAGTCTGGTGGATTTGACTGTATATTTAATTATAGGTGATATTTTGATCTGGTAGAAACAGGTTTAGTATTTTTAAAGGCCAAAATGAGGGTCCATAAATTCAAAGACAAATGTAAGTGTCAAAGTAATCTTTTAACAGTGCTTATGGTAGTAAATAATTTATTTATCTCATATTCACCAGGACAGACTTCCACTTTTTTCATTGCTTTTTAAAAAATGTAGACAGAGTTTCCTGCTCAAGCAGCTTTGGACCCCCTAAAGCACAAAAGATCATTGCCAACTGAAGCAAGCTACAAATGTGGTTGGACTGGAGCACAGGCCCAGCCAGCTATGGCCAAGGAGCCCTACTTAGAGAAGGAGATTAGACTGAGATCAGAGGTTGGCCAGAGGTCTGCTGACATTCCTTTCAGTAGGAATAATCTCATGATTCATGTAGAAAGTCATTATTACTGAGATGTTTAAGTTTTGTACCAATGCCTCAATTAAAAATAAATTCTTATATAATTTTTATAGCTTTTTGTATTATCTTAGTAGAGACAAAGAAGGATCTTTGACAAAAAAGTACATTTTTACATACAGAATTTTAAAACGTATTTTATTTATGGCGTGGAACTGCATTTTAGAACTAGATTTCATTAAGGTAATAACAATAAAAAGGAAGGAAAAAGCATATATGTTTAAAGCATCAGAAAGTACTAGAATAATGCTGGCACAAGTCCATTATTGACAGTATTTCTTTCCTGTACTAACAGAAATACCAAAAATGTCTTTGATTATTTTCATTTTTAATGTAAAATACATTGGAACATGCAAGAGATCATTGTTCAGATTTTAAAATCATGTGAAATCTATTTGAAACATGTATGCTCTGTAAAAAGAAAGGATTGTAGAAGAGACATCTATACTGGACTGTGTGAAGGAGGTCTCAGACATATGGCCGTAGATCACTACCTGATATGACTGAAGTGCGCAAGAAATTTTGAAGACAAAGACGCCTGGATTTGGGATGAGGAGCTGAGGTGAAAGTAGATAGAATGATAGTAGGAGCACAAGGACATTGTTACAGGAACCAGTACCTGCTCAAATACCCCTTATTTTCATGGAAGAGGCATTTTTAGCAGTCCCCCGCTGTCAGCAGGGTGAACCTTACTCTTACAGTGTATTGTGGGGTTTTTTAGTTACCTGTTGCAAACGTGGTATTTATTAATGGCAATTACATAAAAGGCAATATATGGACCTAAGTACTGACCTGGCTTTCCTTTCATTACAGACTGTTTGACATACTCTCTATTTGTGTTGGTTTTCACTTACCCCTAGAAATTACTTTTAACTTTTGAGCATAATTTGAAGTTCATTGTATCTTGCCAGTGTCTTTACTATGTTACCATCAGCCATATATTTTAAAATACTTTAAAGTGAGATGTCTTTGAATTCAAGCTAATCAACTTCAAGTCACAGAAATTATAGAATTAAAGAGTGTTTATGCATTGGCACATTCACTAATCTTCAATAAATTCAGCCTTCAGGCCTCAAAAAGGATTTGTTTTCTCATGAGGCATCAAGAAAATGAGTACTTGTAGTAGTGCACTTGAGTCCAGTTACAGACTTCATAGTGATAACTATTTTCTAGCATGGTGAGATTCATCCAGTCCTGTCAGTTAAGCTTATCCTAATCCAGCTTGAAAATCAGGAATTGGTCATGGGTGAAGATCTAGAGATTAGTTATGAGACCCAAGACAGATTCTCATTTAGTTCTGTAGTTAGTAAAGTGTATTGCTTACTTCATGATGTAAACTTAGTTAAACAGAAAATAAGTGCATCCCAGAAAAATAGATTGGGAGAGTATTTTTGTGCTTTAAACTAAAGCTGTAATAAAACTCCAGAAACTAAAAACAGGTACAAAGATGCTTATTTTTTAAAGCATCTACAACATCTGTCGACCCTAATCAGCCATAACTCAGCCTTGAGATTAGAATAGCTACCTGAGTGACTGAAAAGTTGACACGTATCTTTCAGAACAAGAATCACAAAGACTACTTCAGATTTGTGTCACCCCTTGACAATTCTATTAATTCAAGCAGACATTGGGAGCCAGGAATGTGCAGAGATAAATGGTCTTTAAGAAGCATCAGCTTCACGAGTGCCTCCAACTGTTTCATTTGTTGAATTCCTTTTTTTTTTTTCATTTGAAGTATAATTGATCCCAAGTTACAAATTTTTTATGGTAATTACATCAAGTACTGTATTTTCAATATATATAGAGAGAGTTTGGATATTTTTCAATTTTAAGAAATACGAAGTGGTTAAACTTCTGTTTTGTATAATACCTGGATATGACAGGAGAAGATATGTTTTTATACTCTTAAATTTTAAGAAAGTATTAATTGCATTTTATCCCTTCATTACATACTTATTTCTGGATGGAAATGTTTAAGTAAGATGTAGTGTCCTTTTCAAATATTTACCTATTTACTAATTTAATTTTCTTCCATGAGCATCCTATTCCTGGAAGGGTGAAGTTCAGCTGGAATGATAGCAGTGGTACCCTGTAGTACCAGATGCATCGGTTTTGACTGCTATTTGGCTAGAAATACTCATGTAGATGGATGATTGCATGAGATTAAAGTACCAACTTCTCAAGAGACAGCTACCAGTTTTTATAAAAATTAAGTGATTAGCTTTTAATCTGTTCTGCTCTATCTGTGATATGAACTGCTAAAAGTGTTCAGATTTCTTTCTTCAGCAACTTTTCCATAAACAAACATTTATTTTCTAGAATGGAGTCCCTCCTTAATTTTATCTTGTTTTACAGAGTTGAAGTTTATCAGAGTGAAAAGCAAACTGCTTAGCATGTTACATCTAAAAAATGGTATTTATGAAGATAATGAAAAACGATATATGCATGTGTCATTTGTAGATGTACCCATTCCCAATTGCATTCACTCCTTAAATACACTTTTTACCTTCCTGTTTTTACAGCCAAGCAAAATTCTGAGTCATTCCCTATGCTGGCTTTGAATAAGCAATTTTTCAGCTCAGAACTGTTTTCTGCTTTGCAGGGTCCTTCAGCTTTCAAAAAACGAACTTGAGTTGTAATGCAAAAATGCAAAAAAAAAAAAAATTCCAAACAAAACCAAAAAACCCCAAGCCAGCAACAACAGAAACAGAAATAAGCACAAGCAAGTAAATTGATCTTCTCTTCTACTGACTTCTGAAAGTTAAATTCTTATCTTATGTTTATAATTTCCACTTGCTTTCTATTTAGACAAGCAATCTATGAAGTAACCACCGGGCCAATCAAATATTCAGTGCAGGGCTTACTTAATCACATGAATTTGATACCACAACAGGTCAGATTTTATAGCAAGAGACTGTTCCTTGATCTGGCTGAAGAGGTTAACTACAGTCTTCTAGCTTCTGCAGACATGATTTTGTGTCAGGATTAAAGTCTGGACTAAGTCCCTAATTAGCCAGGGTTTTTCCAGCACTGTGCTAAATAAAGTCTCCCTTAACCTCTTATAGGAGGAATAAAGGTGCATCAGAACAGTATCATTATGATCTCAGTCTAGAGAAAATGAGACTTTCACTTTTTCATAGTGTAAAATGAATGCATAGTAGATAAAATAAGTTCATAGGATTTATTCACGTGAAGTTACATGAATTTCTTAATGCACTTTTTCTTTCTTTGCAGCTATTGGCTGACAAACAAGGTCCACATTAAACGACCCAGCACTGGTCTCCTCATGTATACACTTGCCACCAGATTTTGTGATGAAATTCATCTGTACGGATTTTGGCCATTCCCAAAGGATTTACATGGAAAACCAGTCAAGTATCACTATTATGATGAGCTGAAATATCGGTACTTTTCTAATGCCAGTCCTCATAGGATGCCATTAGAGTTTAAAACATTATATGTGTTACATAATAGAGGAGCACTTAAATTAACAACAGGTAAATGCATACAGCAATAAAGCACATGTAGAGTACAATAAATACAGAATACACACCTCATCATAAAGATGTTGTGGAATGGCAATGGGACTACAGTGGGGATTTGTTTCAATACCCATTAAGTCATTGGAAAAAGGTGTTATATCAGAAGTACATAACCAGCTATTATACCTGTAAAGTGCTATATAACTAAGCTATCTTAACTGCAAAGATTCAAGTAAGTGCCACTTTCACTAAGAACAAAGCTTGAATGTATGCTCAGTAGTGTTTACAAAATGCAGTGACACATTCATCATAAATTAAAGAAGAAAAAGAGCCTTCCAATTTTCAAATGGGATCTGACAGCCCACACAGGAATACCCAGTGGATGGAATATTTACTTGAGTAAATAAATTATGCTTTGGCAGAAAATATTGTGATGGATTTGAGCAGAGAAAGTGAAGTCTGTAAGATCAAACAAATCAGTAAATGCCTTCAGTCAGAGAACTGTTTCTGATATTGTATAATAACCTCAGCTTTGGTTGCTGTTTTTCATATTGCCATTGGTTGTGTTTTGTTGCTTTTAAGGTTTTGCAGCCTTACAAGATTTCAAGGATGTTATAAGTAATTAATTTTTTTATCTTATGGAATTGTCTTCAGGAAAAAAGATTTGTAAGCGTGGGAGGATGGAGGGGAACATCAAATATTTTACCAAGTGTTATTGTGTTGTATCCTGCTGTCACACAATCCTTAACATCCCAATTGTTTTTCTGGCTACTGTTGTCAGTACTCATTACATGAAACCATGCAGGTATCATTTTGATCTGACTTAAAGATAAGTTTTTCTCTCCTGTACAGATTTGAAGACATACAAGAGGGTGCCCTTGCTTTTGGTGCCAAAATTAGTTTTTTACACATTTTTCCTTATCTTGGAGAAATGGTGTGGATTTATGTTTCTTTGCTGCTTAAGGGAGCATATTCTTTGTTATTTATATTTTTTAAGCATTTCAGATCAAAGCCTCTTTATTGACTTCGCATATAGAATTCTTCAGAAAAATCTGCAGGAGTAAAGAAATTACTTCATGCATTCAAATATATATGTGTTATATATAACTATTATATATATAACTGTTATATATACAGTTTTATTATTGATAGAAAGAAAAAGTCTAAAGAAACTCAGGTGATAGTGGAACTAAAGGGAGAAAAAAAAGGCCTAGCCAATTAATAGAAAAAAATGTAAATCATACAGTTATTTTAAACTTCTAATGCTGTTAAATGATCACTTTATTTAATATACCTCTTTTTGTCATCTAGATGTTCTGATGTGTAACTGACTGAAATAATGCAGAGCTGCATTATCTCAAAGTTGGTTTTTTGATTATCAGTCTTGTTTATCCAAAAAACCAAGAGTTCTTTCACTTCCTTCTTTCAAAAAAAAAGAATGAGAAATTATAGGAGCATAGGAGAGGGTGGAGGGTCATACATTAAAAACATAAAATTAAAACAAAAAACATTAAAAAGCATACATTAAAAACAAAACTTGTCATTCTATGATATATTTTAGTGCTAAAGGGGCATATAAATGGTACCATCATGATTTCACATCTTTCCTGCTATGCTCGGATAAGGAGTGTGCATGCAAGTATAACGTATGAGTATTTTCTTGTTATGTTTTCAGAGCTACTTTAGGTCCTGGTCTCCGAATATGATATCCAGTGTATCTACTAAATGTTGAATTAGTTTGAGCAGTTTCATATGTATTACCATTCTCACAAACATTTGCTAGCTCTTTATTACCCATTTTCTCCTCTTAAGTTCATGTATTTCATCATGCATGATTGGAGCACATCTGCGATTGTGCACATTTGCTAGCTAAATCACTGCCTTGCAGCCAAATATTAGAGGAAGTAAAAAGTCAGATCTGTTATATGTAAGACACAGTAACATCTTTCTTTATTCCCCAGACTCTCTACCTTGGACAGTTTAGTTTGGCCACATGCTAATGTGCAATAAGCAGTCCAAAGATGAATTGCACTGAAATCAAGGAATCACGAGAAGCTAAACAACCATGCAGACAGGAATGTGTTTAATTTGTTTGTTGATAAACCAGAGGGTGCTATTTGTTCACTATGTACACCTTCATTTTAATACAAGACTTTTTCTTTGATGAAGGTTGAGCGTATTCCTATTCTTGCTGTTAGGGTTTTGCTACTTTTCATCTTTTAAAGCATATTTCATATACATTGACAAAATTGCTATTGAGATAAAGAATTCACACACTGCCAGTCTCTCAGAAGCTCAGAGAAACATCTGCTCAACTTTATCTTCTGGGAGTGTCTTTTCTTCTCTCTAGTGTCAGGCCATCAACAAACAACATGCTCAAGTAATCTAAAATACTACCTAACACGTGATTTTGTTCACTTGTGGAAGGTTTGAATATGCCTATTGATTATGTATCTTACAGCAAAGTCAATGGGGACTCTCTTATTCCTTGGCAGTAAAAAAAATATTTGTGCAAATGAATAAATGAAAATAATATAATGTAAATAGAAAGATAGGTGAGAGAATTTGCCTTTAAAAGTCAGCAGACAAATTAAACTTTGGCCAAGGCCTTGGTTTTGCATGCTTCAAAACCAAGTATGCATTTGATTTTCTTCATGTGAGGTTAACCTTTAGTACATAAGTCATGGAATCCAGATTTCTGCCCTATCACTAAACTTCTCTGACTTGGTTTGGCACAAGATATGGACAGTAGTAACTGCTTCAAAGACAACAGAGTTTTCCCATACCTCCTCACAACTGGGCCTTAACCTCATCCTCTGCAGGCTTTTTACTTTCAGTGCTGCATTTTTGGACACCATGAGCCATAGGCTCAGGGCACTCCGCTGTCATCCACACTCATCCTTTTCACAGCACTCTCCCCTCGCACCAGCACCTAGGTGTGCCTCCCTGCCAAAACCATGGGACTCCATACCTCTTCTCTCACCTGCCTCACTTTATCCTGAGCTGAGATGTGATGCAATGAGGGGTGGGTCTCAAACTCTTCTCTGTGGCAAGTAGCAGTTGTAGTCTTTGACTGAGTGGGTTTTCACAAACACTTGAAGTAATTTTACATTATTGTTCTTGTTTAAGACCTGTGTCCCTGTGGAGCCCAAAGATTCTGGGAGGTTCCCAGGTGTGTGGCTTGTTGTGCTACAAATTGTTTTGAGATGGTTTGTAACCACCAGTTACTGCTTGGTCTGAGGTGACCTGAGGTGAGACATGCCCAGGACTGTCCCTGTTGTTTGCACTCTACAGCTGAGAAGCAGTAGCAATGGACTCATTGCAGACACCCTTCTTATATTTCCCTTATACCTCCTGGGACTCTTGGAGCATTTCTATTAAGGCACTCCAGGACCTAAATGAAAAAAATAGATTACTTCTACTGTGTGACTTTTTCCTCAGAGGTGACCCAGGGCATTGCAGCAAAATCTTACCTGCTGTATAGAGACTTTGAGGTAGAACAGATTTCACTTTGTGGTCCTTCACTGGTTAGCAGTCAACAGTTTAAGCCTTCATAGCTGCCTTGGGTGATTTCTGTTGTTTATCTACATTCACAGCTCTGCTGCCCACAACACAGAGCAGATAATCAATTTATAATTACCACTTTTATAATCCAATAGTAGAAAGTAGTAGGATAAAAAGAAAGATCCCTAATGTTGTAATGTTATCTGCCCTAGTGAGGAACAACTGGAATGCCAGTCAGTTGTGTTCACAGTGTTCCTCATATTTATCCTCTCATCAGCTATATCAATTGCCTGCTGTAGTTCCTAAATGTCCATTAAAAATAAGAACCGGAAACTAAATCAAGACAACAGAACATGTATATTTTTCCAAAGCTTATGGTAGCTTTGCATTAACTTGATTTCATTCAGATAAATTGATTGTAAATTTTTTATTAAGATACATGTTAATGTTTCTGTGACAGTCTTTCATATTTCATATAAATAATAGATAAATGTTTGATTGTTAACTTTTCAGCTTGGAGACAGTTCTCTTGCACAGCTCTGAGCCACTCTCCAGATGCAAGATCTACTGAACCTTTCAAATCTGAGTCTGACGTGTAATAACAACTGTATCATTCTTTTGTTAAACAATATAGGCAACATGTGCTTGAGGTCAGTACTTTTTCTGTAATTGACTGCAATTTGAAGAAAAACAGGTGCAGGTACCTGTTTTTAGTGGTTGATCTAGCAAAGTGCTAAGCACTCTTTGCGCTGACTTTCCTGGGAGAGACATGTCCAGGATTTAGATGGGGATCTAGATTAGCATATTTCAGGATAGAAGTCTGAAATTGCACATTATTTATTTTTAAGAGCACTGTTACTTTGTGTAGGGAAAAGCACAATTGTTATAAATGTAGATAAAGGAGATTACTATTGCTACTCAGTTATGTCCTACAATTTCTGTGGTTTAAAGTATTGATACGTATTCTCCCAGAATTGTTATGTTTGACACTGTTAGTCTTATTTCAAGTACAGCTATGGGGATTGGTTTTTATTTGTATAACTGAAAAATAAAAACTTCCTTTAATGTCTTCTGCTATATTCTGTTTCATAGTCCTTTGTAACACAGTCATGGTAATTTTATCAATCTTGTCCTAATTGTAAGAATCTGTGGAAGAAGAGTGTCTGCTCTTTTAAAGTGTCTAATCAGGGAGTTTCTCAACACAAAAGGGGATATTAAGAAAAGGAGGAAACTATAAACAGGAACAGAGAGACAAAAACCTGTCTGACCATAACAAGGGAGGCAGAGATGAGAACCAAAATTGATGAGTCACACAAAATCGTAGTGTAGGATTTTTCATTCCAGTATGATTTTCTGATCAAGGACTTTGTCAAATGGGATACTAAGGAAAACGGGGAAGCAAAGTATGTGGAGACCCAAACGTGACGGCAAATCATAATGGAGACAAGAAATAAACCTCATCAGTCATACTGAACAGGTATCAAGGAACTGTGGACAAATGGTACTTTGCAACTGATAAGGATGCAATCCTGGGAGTCCAGGATGTTGGAGGGGAGTTGGTGGGTCTTTGCAAATGGGTCAGTGTGCACGGAGGGAAGAGAAGAGGAATAGACAGTAAAGGGGCTGTTGCATGTAAACCATAGAGGGTAAGTATGCTTCTATAGCAGATTCCTACGCCTGATTGCCCCAATCTATCTCAAGTCCATTAAATATTCTCTTGCCTTCCTCTTTCTGTAATCCCAATGTCTTTCCCATGGGTGTGCATGCTGGAAGGACTCAGTGCCAGATAGTGGGGAACTGTTGTGAGAGGATTGTGTGCCAGCTGCTGGAGTGCTGATGAGGGATGTGGATGCCCCTAGCCTGTGGTATTAGCTGCTGGAGCGAGTGGTGGGGGTCTCAGTCAGTCTCTACAACTACTGAAATTAAGGGCTTTATGCCAGGAGGGGGTTGCAATGAGTATTAGGGGAAATTTCTTCATTAAAAAGGTAGTTAGGCATTCAAAAAGCCTGCCCAGGGAAGTGGAGGAGTCAGACCTGAGGGACATGGTGTAGTGGTGGATTTGGCAGTGCGGGGTTAACCATTGTACTGAATGATTTTAGAGGTCTTTTCCAACCTTAATGATTCTGTGATTCAGTGTCAGCACTGTAGCAAGTAGTGTTCCCTAGCCTTCTGTTGGGGGAAGTAAATGCTGGGTAGGCTCTGCATGAGTGAGGCAAGTGAAGGGTTCAGCACTGGTTGCTACAGTAGAACCACAGACTACTGTGTTCACAGATTACAGTCTATTTGTCTGGTGCCAACTGCTGGGATAAAGTGTCTGTGTTCTCCCCAAATCTGGTGTAGATGGGGTGCATGTCGCCATCACCAGCAAACTTCCATCTGGACCAGCCAGCAAATTGAGGACACATGGGTCTAACAAGGGGTCTGGGGTTGGGGCAGGGAAACCAGACAGGCAGAGGAGGCTCCATGAACATGCTCATGAACCTGGAGAGTGTTCCCAGAGTGTTGCACCAGGGACCTTCTGTCTACCAACCCAGAAGGAGGAGCAGGGAGCTCTGGGGTATGTGCAGTGCCAGTGTGAGTGACCAACCATGTCAGTGTCCTCTGTGTGTCATAAGGATGCGTGCTCAGCTTCACTTCTGTGTGTGCTTGAAAATGAAAAAACACTGCCGTCAGTCTGGGCAGAGACCGTGGGACCCCAGGCACTGGATATGAGCCAGGCAGGAAAGGTCCTGGCCCAAATGCACCATTAATAGAATATATTATAAAATGTTTGAAGCAATTCACAGGAGAGCAAAACTGACTCGGTTCTGAGATCTAGATTTAAACTCTGTATGCACTTTAGATTTTTAAATAAAATGGAAAAAAATGTGCTCAGTGATTGTATGAAGGAATGTAGAAATCATAGATAATACTGCAAGTACCATACAATATATTTAAAGCCTATTAAATCCATCACTATCAATAATAGATTCAAACAATAATAGATTTCTAAACCTTTACAGACATGTTGCAAAAGGAAATACACACGTCCATTCTGGTTATAGATACCTGAAAATATCTCCTATTTTTTCTATAATGAGTTGGATATATTTATGCTGTAATTGCAGTTTCAATCTTCACCCTGTTGGAGCTTATGTGTCTTTTAAAATTCTATGACTGTGTTCTTTTTCATTACAGAGGCATAAAAGAGGCCAAATTTTGCTGAATTCTGCTTATGGCTCTGGAATATTAATAAGATTATTTTAAATTGCTCTCAATTTTTATTGAAAAGTGCTGTCTTTTGATTGTTTACTACAGCAAAAATAAAAACATGTAATTGATAATAAGTAATTCCGCTCATGAAAAATTACTGCACTGGAATGAAGACCTGCTCACACTGGCAGTGTTCAGCCATACTTTCTCCTGCCACTTTTGAAAGTGGCCTCATAAACCTCTCTGTATTCAGTTTATGCCTTATCTCCTGCTTGTTCCTTATATCCGCAAATAAGTGCACAAATCGGTGAGATGTTTTCGCCCTTTTTTTACTGCAAAACTTTAAAGATTTTTATGAGATTCAAGTGCTGCCTTAAGAAACCTGACTGACAAGATGAAAGACTGTTTTTCAAAGGAGTATTTCCAAATGGAGTAGTACTCCCAAAAGCAGGTAATTTCCTCTTCCGGTTTAGTTGTCCTTTTATGGCACTCAGATGGTCACAGAGGTAGCCAACTGCACACATAGCTAGTTAGCAGAGTAGCACTGAACAGCTGGTTAGAAGAGATCTCTGGAGATCCTTTAGTCCCACCCCATTGCCAGAACAGGTTCACCCAGTGACCACATCACTTTGGAATATCTCCAGAGATGGATCCTCTGCAACCTCTCTCTGCAGCCCATTCCAGTACTCTCTCAACCTTAACGTTAAAGCTTTTCCTCATACTGAGATGAACCTCTGTGTTTCAGTTTTTTCTGCTGCCCCTTCAAGGGGCTGTGGTCCCAAAGAAAAAGAATACTTTCCTGGAAACTAAATTGTATTCCAAGGGGAGCGCAATGAGAAACATAAAATGACAAAGAGGAACAAGAAGGATCCACTCTACAGGAGACGTTGCTTGAGTCTCAGTGCTCTTTGATTGTTTTAGAGCAAACATCTGCTAGATCAGAAGCTAACGCAGATATCTCAGGCAGTGGTTCTTCTTTGAGTAAGCCTTGCCATCCAATTTAGTTTTCTGCCAGTTTACATCAAATCTGCTTTTGCTAATATGTTTGATGGTGATTCTTTAAGCAACCTAAACCACTCATTGAAAATATACAGTGACAATTATATTAATATATGAATGACATACAGTGAGCAATCCTAACTATACATAAGTAAAAGTTCCAACTCCTGCCTTTAAGCACAGTCTCCATCTAAGGGACAATAAAAGGCATTCCTGGCATGCCCCTGCCAAAAAACTCCCTGTTGACTCACAAGGATGCTGTCAAGGAATTGAGACCCAGACCTATGTAAAGCAGGAAAAGTTATTAGATCTAGTGTCAGAATGGGCATGGGCAGTCTGCGAAAGCTGCCTGAAAATATGTTCTGTATAAAATAAACCCCTCCAAATAGTCACCATTCTTATGTGATGTGTATCTCTAAAAATACTTTAAAGAGGTGTAGGATTTTTGTAGTAGGTCTTCTTGCCTCAAATTAGTAAGCAATCAGTCAATTTCTGAAATTCTGATAAAATGGATTCATGCTCACAGTGTTTTGCTAATACAGAAGTGATGAAATGAGCTACTTCCCTGGATGGCAGCAGATAGTCAAGTGCAAACATCTTTTCTCAAAAAGCATCTTCTCAAAAATGCTTTTTGATTAATTAGTTGTGCTGTTCAGATAGTATTCCTAGGACTTTTGCCTGCTTATTACCTCATGAATATTATTCTCAGTGGCTTCTTTTTCTTTCAGAAATTGTCTTGAGATAATTTAACTTCTGCTGAGGAATTCTAATGAAAAATGAGATCCAAGAAACAAGGTGAAGCATGATAAAGGGAACAAGCTATTTGGGAAGAAAAGAGATCCTACATCTCACTGCTAGGCAATTTAAAGGAAAAGTGGCTATTTGGCATCAGTAACAAATGTGTGCTGCTGTCTAAGACAGAGCATGTTTGATTATAATGTCAGAAGAAATGGAGTTTCTAAGAGGCCAAGGATCGTAGAAAACACAGCAGGGGTCATGTTACACAACAACACTACAGTGAAGCTTTTCTCTTCCCTTCAGACTTAGTGTGGATTTTGTGTGTGCATCAGCCAAAACAGATGGAAGGGGAAAGGATTTTTCTTCAGATGAATGACAGCATTGCAAACTGTATATGTGAGAAAGGAAATGCATTCACTCTCACAGGCTAAAAACCTTTCTAAACACTATGTCTGAAGTCTCCAAAGCCTTTAACACATCTGCAGCAAAACAGAGAGAGATCATTATCACCTTGGCCTCACCTGTGTCAAAAGAAAAATGAAAAAAATTTACATAAAACTTTACCAAATTACATATAACCCTTACTTCTTCACAAACGCTTGCATTTTATTCACACATGGATAAGCAGCAAGTATTTTCAAAAAACAGACAGTACAAATGAAAACTTAAACCTAGTAGCATTTACTTTTCACTCCAAAAATCCTTCTGTTTTCAGTGGCCATATATTATGGTCATACTTTGTCAGCTCAGCTTTTGGTTGTACATACCTGAATTTGGGACTGTAACAAATACTTGTACAGGGACCTGTTAACTCTTAAAATAAGAATGTTCCATTTCTCCAAATTTAAAGGCCCTCAAAACATAGAAACAAAACCATTTAAAAGATGAAATGTTTTAAGGAGAAATGGCTTTCTAGACTGGAGTGATGATATTCTACAATCCCCTAGCATGGTTGCCTCAGAGCTTAGCTTTGGTTATGGGTGGAAACTCTTTCGAAAGAGTTAAGCTGGACTAGGATGAAATCTAACTTGAAAAGTCTCTGGAGCATTGGTATCCCAAGGAAAAAGGCAAAGTTCTGAAGAACTGTAAGGTGACTGTTCTCTGTAATTGCAGACTTTTCTTTCTATGTGGTTGCAATGGCAAATAACGACAGGATTAAGTGGGGTCTGTGTGCTTTGGTGGCCTACTGTTTCTTTATTCGTTTTATCTGTGACTCTAAGTTTCTGAGGTCTGCTTTTTCTCCTGCCCATCTACAAGGGACTCACAGGATTCCCTGACAGCACATACAGGACGCGAACAAGATATTTAATGTTCTTTAACTTCAGGAAGATGACATACTAGGAAACTGTCTACTTCCTGCTGATACTAGTCTGTTTCAGATCAAGTTCTCTACAACACAGAAGATTTTTTTCAATATTTTTCTACTTTTACCCCAGAGATTCTACATTTTGCTAATTCCCGACTGACATGGAAATAGTTTCTTGCTTTACTGAGTGTGAATGTGCACTTGCACATACTGTGTTTCATAGGTTTAGAACATAAACATACACAGATAAATAGAAACACATATATAATATAACACTAATCTTTTGAAGACAAATGTCTATATATTAAATATATATACATAAAACTTAGTGAAATGCATATATATTCCTCACAGGATTTTTTGTTACTTATAAATTGGTGGTAATTTTTTGTCTTTTATGTTGACATGTTCTCAGATAATTATACACATTCTTTTTTCCTTTTAAGCTTTATCTTGCTTTCATCAAGGGTGTAGAATCCCCTTACGTTTAGACTGAGATGAGTAAAGAAATCTTTTCTGATATTTTCTGTTAGTGGATAGTTCATTAGGGGTGTATTGTCTACAGCACCATTAATCATTACCAAGGCAGTTATTTTAACTGTAGCAGGTGTGCCCCTTTTTAGCTACATGCCTACTTCTCTCTACATTTTTATTCAGAACAGAGCAGTCCTTCAGCCTGGGTATATTCCCAGAGCTCTGTGAGATTTGCTGGAAAAAGGGCTGATCTACCCCAGCTGAGTTGAAATCCACGTGTGTACTTTCCCACAGACAGACTTCACCTCATTTCACTTCTGTGCTGTTTGATTCTCCTCCAAGAGAAGAAAAAAAAATAATGAAAGGGAGAAGTCAACAGTTTCAGATCAGACTGCAGAAGAATTTCCACATGATCTATTGGAGAAATGAAAGTCTTGCTCCTTCTTTCACTTCCTGCACCAGTGCTTATCTGAGTGATGTGGAAACACCAGTGTGAGGGAAGAGAGGTTTCATATGATGCAAGAGTTTGCATTTGTAAATTCCATGTGATATTGAAAGCACATCTTATCTGAGAGTGAAATTACTTATTTTTGGCTTGAGTTTATGAAAGTTGTTTTTATTCAACTTGAGAAAACTTCCAAAATGTGCTGAGCTGTAGCAGCAGAAGCATAATTTCCATAGGGTTCATATCAGCACTTGCAAAGATGCCCTAAAATTTGCCTGCTCCATAGGATCAATCTTTAAATCTAAATTTTAAACTTAACAAGTTTAAAATTTAAAATTTAACAAATTGGGCTAATTGAAAATTCTTCAGCATATTTGAAAAGAAATAATTCCATAGTATTTTATTTTACTTGATTTTACTTCCTAAATAAAAAAGGGAAAAATCAAGCATCGAAGGCCTTAATTTGTAAAGAAGATAGAACGTTCATCAGATGAGTATTGGAAGGTTCAGAAAGAAACTCTGTCTTTCTTCAAAAATAAAAATATGTATTTTATGCTGGCTACTGAATGAAGAAAACTTCCTACAGTTTATGCTCTAGTCTTGAATTCTTGGCAGAGGTAATGCAAGCTTTACACTCAGAAATATTGAATATTGAATAAAACTATGAAACTTTCTATACAAAAAATTGTATAGAAGAACTATAGTAGCTAGTTAAATAAAAATCTTATAAAATATTCCCTGTTTTTATTCTCACATACTCAGTTTTGCAAAATAAAATCTAACTATTTCTAAAGAAATGGATATTTTAATATTATTTTGCAAGTTGTATTACAATGACAATGCTGACATATAGGAGCAGGGCTTTCTCTGGGTAAAATAAATTAACTGTTTCATAATTTATTACTTAACTGATACATAAGGAATATAAATTCACAAGTGAGAGATATATTCCCAAGAATTAGTTTTATTTGATCAAATAGAGAGAATTACTTCTGCCTCTTCAAAATAAACAAGAAAGGTTATGATTACTTCTAAATTTGTTTGGGTAATGGAAATGTAAAGAAACCATACAGAAAGTTACTTGTATGTGTGTGGGGGAAATATTAGTTGTTTCTTCAGTGAAAAAATAAAAACAAAGAGACAAAACTAGGCAGGTTCAGCATCACAAAGAGGAATGGGATAATAACTTTATTGCTGTGCCTGTGACAACATCTCCTTTCCAGATGTTGTTCATAGTAATATTGAAGTAATTTTTACTGATAGAAACAAGAGATAATCAGAATAAACAGTAGAAATAAGTGATCGTTGGTCTATGTATATATAATTTAAGATCCAGAGCAAACAACTAAATGTATATTTTGTTTTGAAGAATTCTCTGGAAGTATACAAGGAGAAAATGGCAACTTGTTAAATTAGATATTCATAAATACCAAAAATATGTGTCTTCCTTCAGCATCTACTTCATCATGGAAGCCTGTACTGTGCTGACAGTCTAAAAAGGAGAAAAAGGTGAGAAATTCTCATTGTACCAAGCCCAAAGCCAAAGGAAAACCACAGCTGAACATTCTAACTAAAAGTGATATATGTGGTATGTAAAAGAACAGCTTGTGAGCCCTCCTAATTGCAGAGGCAGGGCGTTCTTGATCCCTCCTTGTTTCTTTAGGGTAGAGTATTTCAGAATCATGGTCCATTTTTTACTTCTGCTTTGAATGTCATACTAGCTCTGACAAAGAATAATGCAGCCATAATCTGTGCTTGCTCAGAGTAAAATTAGTTTACTGTATCAAGTTACAGTGATTGCAAGACATTCCGTGTCCAAAAGGAGTATTTAGGAGGGATAAGAGTTAGCTGTACGTTTTGCTTGGAAAAGAATAGCCTAAAATTATCCATTTGTGGCTTCATATTGATGTCAAGCTCTGTGCTTCTGTTTCAGAGGGGTCATATTAACTCAGATAACATCATAACATGTAATTTTCCAGGATTTGAATGAGTTGACTCATTCCAATATGTTATTCATATATTGATATATTGATTTGATTTCAAGATTAAAAGACAGCTTTTTTTTTTTCATTTTAATTATATTGGTAAATTCATTAGAATCTCAAGCTGTATGCACAGAAATATATACTCAATTTTCAGTAGAAAAACAGCAAAAATACATATCTATCTTTATTACTATATATAACAAAGGCTATAACAAAGATTTACAACTATGGGGTGATTTGGTCATTTCTAAGACCTGGATTCCAAATGTACATTGTTGTCATTCTCAATTTACTGCAATACTCTAATATTATAGTTCCCTTTATCTTTTTAATCTGCACCTTGATTGCACAAGTTACTTATAAAGTGTGCTTTGTGTTATGATATATTTAAAATAGCTTCCAAATGAATTTGTCAGCTAAAAGCTTATGAAAAGTTGAAAGCTTGAAAATTATCTATCATGTTCTGTATGTCCTCTTGACAATTCAGATAACAGTGGAATCAGTCTTTAGTTCTGAAAATAAGCTCCTCTGTTTGTATCTTAAACATACTCATTCATAGCCATTCAAGACACTGAAATTTATAGTCTAAAAGGCATAAAGTGAATCTTCTGAGAAAAACCTGAACTTCCAGTAAATGTGGGTTTAGCGTACACTGTTGTCAATAAAACAAGTTTAAGATCTAGGATGATAAATTTAGATAAATAAAAAGGTGTTGCTTATTTTTATTGTCTTCATTATCTAAATGAAGGTTTCTGAGTTGAAACTTGAAGGATCTCAGAGTTTAAGTCTGTGTTTAAAAAGTTATGGGTAGCTTAAATTCATTCTGAATCCCTCAGTACAGTGTTACCTATTTGGCAGTCCTGCCCTTTCAGAGGACCTTCTACTAATTTGAAATTCTTTAACTAGATAATTTACATCATCTGAAACTAGGCCAGTCTTGTAATGAGTGTAAGAAATGACAGAAGGACAGCTGTATGTGGAAAGTGATTGGTCTGTAAGTATTATTGATATTTGTGGTACTCTCTAAATCAGTATGATTTAATAAGTGCATATATTTAAGTTTACCAGATGTGTGCTTGGAAGTGCAACAGTAATGTCTTTGTGACATCCTATTGAGGTCAATATAATAGGAATAACGAGGGAAGGAGCACCAGATGTAGAATATCCTCAAGAATATAATATTTACCTTCTTGGGTAGAATTTATATTACCACAAAACTCAGACTTTAAATGTCTTTTTTTTTTTCGGGGGAGGGGGCAGAGGTGGCCGACAGAGCTTGCAAAATCCACAATAAATATTCCTAATATGAATAGCTTTATGTTGTCTAAAACGAAACTGCAGTAGGGTGTAATAATAAGTGCTATTAGCATTTTATTCTTGCTTTTGTACCTATCAAGTTTAATAATGAACAAATTGAGCAAAATTATAAAAACTCCTGAAATGTACTTCAGAGCTTGGTCTGCAACCATAAAGAGACAGTAAGACATTTTTCTTCATGAAAGGAAATGGAGTAGCGTCTTAAAATTTTAAAAAAAGTATCAGTCTTTCTTACGCCTAAAAGCTGTACCAAATCTGGCAGGGCCAGTCTGTTTTAAGTATTAGAACAAAGTTAAAAAAAGCCAGCTATGGATTATAAGAAATGCCATCCACTCTTACTTTCATTTCTGTTTTAAGTTTCCATACTTTGATTTGACTGAGGGCATTTAGTGAGTTTTATTGCTGCTGCATATGTATTACATCAGGAATAAAATTACACTACATGGATTAAACCAATAGCACCCTTTAGAAAACAGCAATCTGTTAGATGAGCTCAAGTATTGTAATTTGCCCTTGCTACACTTAGTCTTTAGGATATATTTCTTGGTTTCTTGTGCTGGAGAGTTAGCTCTTCAGATCTCTTGCATGTAGGCGGTACAGGACTTCTGCCTCTTCTGGAAACACAGAGCGAATTTAGTGAAGGCACTAGAAATTGTTGCATTGGTTTTGCATTATTCTTGAAAAATACGGAGTTCAATCCATAAAATGGTGTTTATCAAAAGGTAAGTGGCTGAGAGGGGCAACCAGTTAGCCATCTTAGTTAACAAGGTGGTGAATGGAAGATGCGGATTACAGAAACAGCATTTGCTGTCTAAAACATACAGTAACTCACAAGACCAGTACAGTCCTCTCTCTCCCATTTTAGTGGAAATTGTACATTTACCTTATCCTCCATAATTTATTATATTTGTCATATATTGTAAATTTTTTTATGTTACTTTAAACCTTTTTTGAATCTTTGATTTAACAGCATGTAAATGTTTGTGATACAGTAGGTTTCCTACTTTTTCCAGCAAAGTGTTTACATTTAACTGACCTTTTTCTATGAACTTATTCCTCTATTTTCCCACTCTTGTTTCTCCTAAGTCATTAAAATCCATCCCCTTTCCTTTCCTGTGGTTCCTGCACTATTTATCACATAGGTAGACTTCTCCCAAAATGCTGTTCTGCGTGCTCTAGTATGTCCTGTTTCCCTTTGGCAGTGACCATGCTGTCTGAAAGGTGCTCTGATTTTGATTCATCTTGAAGGGTTCATGCCTGAACAATAAAGAATTTATTGCCTGGACAAAGCAGCTGGGTGTCTCCTGAGACAGATCTGGGAAGGACAAAAACAGAGGGGCCCTTCTGTGTCCTTGCCTTGGGCTCCCATTTGTATTTGTACTCCTGGACTCGTCTGGATTCAGGAAGATGATGAATCCTGTGATGGGCCTAAAAATGGCAAGGCAGTGTGTTCTTGGGCTTCCTCACCAGCTTTGTTTCTCCATGCTCCTCTGTTTGCATAGGTCTTTGATACATAACTTAATATTCTGACAATTAAAGGTACAGCTGAAGGGAACAACACTCTCCTCTCCTTGAAAGGCATTTGAAGACATCTGTTTCACCTGCTGGGACAGATCTGCTCACAAAGACAATGCCAGGTATCTTCCAAGGGGCCTTGTAGGTTCTATATGGCTGCAGTGTGCTGAGTCCTGCAGACCTATTCCCCAGGAAGGGAACTAAGCACCAAAGATGCTGCAGATTTCAAGGTAACTGTACTCAGCTAGAGAAGAGTACTACTTGTCTATACTGTAGGCTCCCTCAAGCTTCATTCCCACCTCACAATTCCAGAGTAGGCATTGCTGACCAACTGTTCTTGACAACAATATAATAGAACTAGCAAGATTTTATGGCACCGTACATCAAAGATAACAGAACACCAGGATGGAAGCCACATTCTCCTAGAATGAAGTCTGCAATCTCTATGCTTCTCACTAAGCCTGCCTCCTTCCCTCCTTCCTTCCTTTTGTGGATGACACAGCAGGTAGAACATCAAACACCTGGATAGAAAGGAGCTGAGAAGTCCACATACACTGATATGTATTTACCTATTGATCTACAGTAGAATATGTATATATGGGAAATGAATTTTTCAACTCAGATGAAAAACCAAGAACTGTGAGTGAAAGTACAGCTGGCACGTCTAGTATCAAAATAGAAAATGTTCCTTACACAATGAAACTGTAGAAGAAACTAAAAGGCATTTCTCAGAAGCAGATCCAGATTGTTTGTTAATTCATTCTGATTTCTTCATCTATGAATTTTTTATATGATAGGAACAAAAACAGTGAAAATGAGCAGAATATTCAAAACAGAAAAAGAAGTACCATTTTGGAAACAATGAGTTTGAACAGTAGCAAAATGCTTCATCTTGCTATTTGAGTTATAGTTTTTACTGAAGAGCCATCGTTATTGTTGCTGTTTGCATGTCTCAATGCACAAAAAGTAGGCCTTGCAGACAGCTCTATTCATCATAAGAATAATACATTTAAATGAAAAAGTTAGCACATGTGTCCCTTGACTTTGACAATCTGTTCCATTTGAGCTAAAGAAATCAAAACTAAGACAATAACATAATGGATTCTTTCCTGGTAGTTCTGGTGATTATTTCAATTACATTAAAATACATTTTCCATATAAATGGGTCTTAAAAGCTTTCATCTAAGAGAAAAACCATTAAAAATAGATTTAATGAGCTCAAGTAATCACAGTTCTTTTTAAGGGCCTTTTCAGATAAATCTCACTTTGCTGTTGGTCCTCTGGTTTTAAAGCTGTGTGTTACTGACTGCAGTTTAATGATAACCAAAGAATAAACCAACCTTAGGTCACTTATATACTATTTGCCTCTAGCAAAAACCAAGAAGATTAGAAGTACTCCTTGGATAAATTGTTTTGTAACTTATTCTGACCATACTGGAGAACAAAGTTTTTAAATGCTAGTTTTTACTGCTCTCACAGTAGCCAAGAACCTAAACTTTGTAGACACAAAATAGATCGTCTTGGATGCCAGTGCATTTGATTGAATTTTGTATTTGACATTTTTGTCAAATGTGATTTCACTTTTGTCAAGTGATACCACTTTTAAAGCACACCAGGAAAGTTCTGAACAGCAAGCTCAGGAACAGGGGTTTTGTTAGGATATTCTTTGAAATAGAAAAATGAAAATCACACACATTGTAGAAATAGAAACGAAGATAATGTAGTTCATGGGACTTTGTGGGGACCCTGATCAGTGCTCTTCACACATAAATACACTCAGCTGTATTCCTGTTCCATTGTGCTTTAAGCCTTCAAGATACTTTGTTATTCAGAATGAAAATCTTGCTTGAAATATTATTCATAAAACTACAGGGATGATTATACAGGGATGAAATGTAGTATTTGCAACTAAAAGAGCATAAAATCACTTCTAATTTTTTAATGGCTATTTTGCCCTTATTGTAATGATGTGAGTGTTACTGAAAACTTCCTGTCAAAAATCATATAGGAGATGGAAAAATAAAAAAGCCATAGAAAATTGATGCAGACATTTGCATTTATACCAGTGTTGTGAAGCTATCCTAAAGAAAGCCTGAGATTTGCCTCCTGGTTTAATTCTGATTATTTCTGAGTTTTATGCAAAAGCTTCCTAATGTAGAACAAAAGAGTTGTGAAGGGAGGGACAGAAGTTACCTGTCTGCCTTTACCATAGGATTCATAGTAATGTTTGCTCTTGCAAGTGTGTTCATAGGCCCATATGTTACTCTATAATCAACTCCAAATGTGATTTTTGGATTGTAACTTCCACATGGATCACTAGGAAGTAGAGGAATCTGACTCTTATGAGGCCAGCTATTGAAGCCTGTTATTTCTTGGACAAGTCTCCTCTGCATTAGCAGGCAGATGCTAGGCAAGCCCTTCTCATGTATATGTGTTTTGTATTGAAGTACCAATGCTCCCTATCTATGCAGTGAAACCAAAACATTTTAATTATCAGACAGTATATCCCATGGAGTGGAAATTTTATTGTGTATGGAAAGAACATGTGGTCTGTGATACTTCAACGATTTTAGATGAGGGAAAGATCTTAGATGCTTTCTACCTTTGGGAATGATCAAAGTAGAGTTGTTAGCATCTAAATCACTTCTAGCATCAAAATTTGAATGGCTAAGCAGTAATACTAATCAGTTAAGACACTTCTATGCCTTCTAGTAAGTCTAAGAACCTGCCAGACTCTTACATTATTTTATTTTAATGATCTAACTTTTAGGTCTACATATGGTCTGCATTGTGGCTGTGCTTATGATATATAAGAAATGACATTGGTTTAGATTTTGTCAGAGGCTTCAAGAAAATATAAAATAATAAGATGAAAATTACCAGAGAATAATTTTGGAAAAGGAGTCCTTTGGGAATTCACTAAAATCTTACTCTTGATCTCACTGACACTGAATAAATCTTAATAGTTTTGAAAGAAGTTATATTTCATAGCCATCAGTCCGAGCTGGCACAGGTTCACAGGGGGAACGCCCTGTTGTACAAATTTGATTTTCTTTCATGATAAGGTTCCTGATCTTGTTGATCAAGGGAAAGCAGTTGATGTAATCATCTTTCTGAATTTCAGTAAAGCCTTTGATATTGTTCCTCACTGTGTCCTGGACAAATTGTCCAGCACACAGCTGGATAAACACATCATCTCATGGATGAGTTACTGGCTCATGGGTCGGGCACAAAGGGTGACAGTGAATGGGGTGACAGTGAATGGGGTGACATCAGACTAGTGACCTGTAACTAGTGGGATTCCACAGGACTCCATTCCAAGGGCAGTGCTCTTCAAACCTTCTTAAAATGACTTGGATACAAGACTTGAAGGCACACTAAGTAAGTTTTTCAATGACACTTTGAGGGCAAAGAGGCCCTGCAGAGCTACATCAACAACAAATTTGAGAGTTGGGCAACCACAAACTGTATTAAGTTTAATTAAAACAAGTGCCAGATTCTGTGCTTAGGGTGGAGCAATCCTAGACAGACTGGGGAATGAGATGCTGGAGAGCAGAGCTACAGAAAGGGACATAGGGGTCCTGGTTGACGGCAAATTGAATATGAGTCAGCAGTGCCCTGGCAGCCAAGAGGGCCAACCATATCCTGGAGTATCAAAGACTGAGAGAGAGATGGGGACTACTGATTCCTGATCAGAATCTGAATTTTACTGTGAGCTACATATGCTTATATACTATTTTCAGGAAGGCTAGTAAATTTTTACTACATTCATTGGGCTAAATATCACACAGATGAACTTTACATTTCTACTTACTTCAATCTTCTTTCCTGTCATGAGTCTTGATCCAACCTTCTTGTAATCTTCAAAGCTCTGTTTGCTCTTGCCAAGGCATCTTGTTAATCAAACTGCATATGCTAATTAAATCTTAGCTTCCACACTGGGGGGCATCAGGCACAGCATTGCCAGCCAGGCAAGGGAGGGGATTGCCCCACTCTGCTCTGCAGTAGGGCAGACACACTTTGAGTGGTGGGGCCAGTTTTGGGCACTACAATATAACAAAATCATTCAGCTATCAGAGAGTGTCCAAAGGACGTCCATGAGGATGATGAACGGTCTGGAGGGAAAGCCATATGAGGAGTGGCTGAGGTCACTTGGTCTATCCAGCCTCCAGGAAAAGAGGAGACTGAAGGGAGACCTCATAACAGTCTACAACTTCCTTGTGAGGGGAAGAGGAGGGGCAGGCACTGATCTCTGCTCTGCGGTGCCGAGAACTCAAATAAATGGCATGAAGTTAAGGTCAGGGGAGGTTTAGGTTGGACATCAGGAAAAATTGTTTTCACCCAGAGGGTGGCTGGGCACTGGAACAGGCTCCCCAGGGAAGTAGTCACAGCACCAAGTCTGACACAATTCAAGAAACGTTTGAACAATGCTCCAGGCCCGTGGTGTGACTCTTGGGATGGTGCTGTGCAGGGCCAGGAACTAGACTCAATGATCTTTGTTGGTCCCTTCCAATTGAACATATTCTTTTATTTTACTAAGGGTTTACAAATTATCTGTGATCTATCATGAAATACAATAGCAGTACCATCAGAAACTAGCAATTTCTCATTAACTAACTCTGAGACAGAGGTCTACCTTAAAATACATATGCACTATTTGCATTCCATGACATTTTAGTGTTTCAGAATTCTTTGGATCATGCCTTCCCATTTTAAGGGCAGAATACCTCTGAGAAAATCTCTGCTGCAAAACCCCACCTTTGTTGCTGAGCAGGTATTGGAAAAATTTCATGAAGAAAAAGCACTGTGAAGAATTTTACCATGGCCAGAAGCATTCAAGTCATCTCAGATGAATATTAGGAATATTTGAATACTGCAGTATCCCAATCTCTTCTCAAGCTCATAAGCTCTCTGAATTCCTCAGGAATTTAGATTATCAAACTATTTTTATTTGCATTCAAGAGCTAAAGATAACTAAGTGAGAAATACTAGTCTTGTGGTAGAAGCTCTTCCTATTTACCAGCTATTCTGATGAACAATACTGTGGTAAGAATTATTTTTTAAAACAGTTGTATATTGGAAACAAAATATTTTAGTTACTTTGTAAGTTCTTATTTTAAAAGATAGAAACAAAAATTTAATTTGGAGATAATACAGAATTGTTATAAAAGCTTATTAAGCACAAAGTATAGAAGAACTAGCGAAGCTTTAAAACTGATAATTAAAGTAGCTGATGCATGTCTAATGCATTTCCTCAGTGTCTTTTAGGACCAAATCATAATAATGTATATTTAACTTTTTCTTCCATTTCATGGAAATAATTGCTAAAACTCGTATCTAAATAGTCTGTCAATATCCTTGTATGGTATTTATCCTTGGACCATAAAAGGGCTAGTATGTTGTCTACTGAAAAATCACTGTGTGAATGTATCATACCTGAGCCATCACATTTAGTGTTCTGCCTCATTAGAAGGCAAAGCATAAAGCATTAACTGATGCGAACAAACACTGACTCTGTAGCTTATCATGTGTGCTAGAATCAGTATAATAAATAGCTCATAGATGATGTAGAGATGACTCATTGAGTGATCTGTGAGACTGGGGTATATTACATTTGCCAATCTGGAATATATGTATTTGGAGGAGTGTGTTTTCCAAGGTATTCTTAGGGCTGTGGAGCTGCTTTCCATACATTCAAGAACCCAGCTTTGTTCATCTTTTAGACTGTTCTATCCTGGCTGCAACGGTCATGTCTAGACACGCTTTTTAGTTCCATTGGTACATCTAAATGTTTAAATTAATTGTAAATAAAGTAATCCCTTTTTCTTCATAGCCTTCTGCAGGACCATCGAGGGATGCAAGCTGCTACATGCTTTTCCAAATGTTGTCCAGCTATTTGACCCTTTCAATCTGCTTATCAGTTTGAAGTTGGGAGTTCTTAGTAAAATGATGGTAATGCAAGGGTAATTGTCAATGGCAGGCAGTTTCACTAGCTTTCACTTGCTTGATTTTCTGTTCCCTTACTTTCTTATTTTTCCTTTAACACAAGAATTCCCACAGGCAATTGTTTATAATGTGTGAAATTTTACACCAGCCTGAGAGGTACAAAAATTTCATTTATCAACCTCCACAGAATGGACTTCTCATTTTAAATTCTTTGAATATAATCAATCTGTTCTATTTTTGTAAGGAAATGAAGAAGACTTTTAGCAATTCACCTGTGAACATAAAAACAGAAGAAGGGATTATTAATGACCATTGTATTACCTGTATCCTGGAGAGATTGAAGATATGATAAGGTATAAAACTTGGAAATGCAGCTGTGGTACCTAGTTCCATGCCAGGACAGAGCTCAAAATAAATTGCTCAAGGACAGCTCTCTGATCACATTTCCAGCTATTTTACCCATAGGAGAACTGCAACAGCTACCACAGAAAAAGATGTTCTTTCCATTAATTCCCTATCAAGACATTCCTCAGGAGAAAGAGCAATACAGAATATTTATAGAATATTTACTCCAAAATTAATTGTAGGTCAAAGATATTTTATTCAAATTGCATTATTCTTAGATAGAAAACTTAAATATAATTGGAAATGGAAATATCTATACCCGAAAATGGTACCACTACCCAATGAGACACGTTGTGAGCATCAAAGACGCTGGGCTGAGAGACTCCTAAAACAGCTTGAAAATTCCCACTCTATGACTGCTGGGAGTTGAGTTTTTTTCCTTTTCTTTCTGTGGAATTTTCCCCAGTGTTATGCTAAGAATTTGTGGCTACACTCTAGCTCAGATGGCTAGGGCAACAGTTTCTCTCGCAGGGGTGTGGAGAGGGGGAACATAGGAAAAGGAGACGTGGGGGCAGCTGCCTGCTGTCTCGCGCTCTCGCATGTTTGGCTCGGAGAAGGACGGTCACTAGAAACTCCGCTCTGCCATCCCAACACGAGGGAGCTGCTTTCCTTGCCTGTGGGACTCCTTGCATGGACATTCTCCCGCATCTCCTGCTGACTCCAAGCCTCCTGTTTGGCACACCGGGACCGACACTGCCCTGGGACCCGTGAGCAGCGTCTCTCCTCCGCCCTTGCGATCTGGGACACAGCCGCCATCACCGCAGCTCCCCTGCAACCACGTGCAATCACCGCATCGCTTTTCTGCTCACCGGGCCAACGTTGCCTGCCAGCTGGGACGGTAACTGCACCACAGAAGAAAGGTGTCCACAACCGAGAGAACTGTTGCTGTGTTTCTGCTTTGTTGTTAATTTCTCTGTTGTTAATTTTGTTATTTATATATATCAGTAAAGAACTGTTATTGCCTGAGACCCCCTTAATTTCAAAATTATAATAAATTGGAGGGAGGGGGGTTTCTTAGCAAATACCTGTCCTTCAAACCAAGACAACGACTTTGTGAATCAAATGCCAGAAAAGGATTTAATGTTGTGATACTTTCTACTGTCATGTCTTCAAGATAGATTTCTTGCTCAGACGTAAAATTCAGAAAATTGAGTTCAAGTAATTAAATTCCCCATAGAAATTTGGGAGATACAGACATTCATAAATGTGTTCACAGAAAGCAGCACAGTGACCACTAAAATCCTTAATATATCTATCAGAAAACTCTGAAGAGATGGATTGTGGCTGTCAGGCCCAGAAAAACCTCTTGTGAGGATTTTTCTGGTCCAAATTTCTCAGGCTCTGCTAGGGTTCTTTCCCAAAGCTAGCTGCTTTTCTCTAATGTAAACATAAGAGAAGAATTGAAAACAAAAATAAACGCCTGCTGGATATGTGAGAAAAGCCTGGGAAAGTGGTGTTACAATGGGCTGTGTTTTGCTCTTGACTTAGTGTCCTGAGTGTATTTAAGCCAGGTGTGTTAGAATAAAGTTGGCTCTTTCCTATCTTGAGAGAGACCATGTTGTTGTGTGTCTTACTACTGCCGCTCAAAGGGTTAATCCCCTAACATACAGCCACAATGGATGTGCTTAAATTCTCTTGTGAAAGAGACTGGTGGTCTCTCCTCTGTCTGTGTGCATGTGTAGGTGTATGTGTGTTTGCATATACTCAGTAGGAGTCCGTGAGGTTAGACCTCTGGGTGCTCTTAGGCACCCAACTTGTCGGGTTGTTTTCTTCAATAAGCCAAGCAGCTAATAGTTGCTATGAAGTTGTTTATTGCAGAAGCACATCAGTCTCAAAGGCAAAAGCAAAGCAAAGCAATGACAAAAGCAAAGGGCAATGGCAAAAAGCAATGGCAAAACACACCAGCTCTCCCTAAGGCATGTTCTTATATAGAAACTTCCCAACAAACTAAGACACAAACTCAGACCACTACTTCTTAACCTATTAGAATTCTAGTTTCTTAGCATGCTGGGCTTCGTATAAACCACGTACATGGTCTCTCTTGTTCGATCTGAAAAATGTAAGCAATATTCTTACTATAGGTTTATTATGTCTAAAACTATGTTCTTGGAGCCTCCATGGAACTCCTAGTATCTAAGATTATGTTTTTCAACCTTCACTAGAACATGTACTACTACTCTGGCATCCTAGACCTTTATTCCCTAAAAGCACTTAAAACTTATTCCACTTACTTACTCCACTTACTTACTTAGTCATTCCATTTACTTACTTACTTACTCTACTTACTTGCTTGCTCACTAATACTAAACCTAAACTTTCACCTCTGCCTTATGTGTGAGTGGCTTAACACACTTCAATCCATCAAAAGGCTTTAATTCAATCCCTGCACTCTGATTTCTCTCTGAAAAATTCAGAGAAACTCCTGACTTACTGACTCCAACAGGAGCCCAAGAGCTTACTGAAATATATACCAAGTATGTACCCTGCACCACAACCACAAAAAGGGAGAGGTATTTGAGAAAGAAGAACCACAGTATTAAAAATATCTAATATTAATTCATCTGAGAGGAGGCAAGAGAATGTTGTGTCCTGCATGGCTATTATCCATTAAGCTGTCATTTAAACAGAAGTAACCCTGACAATAGGCCTTGTGGACTCTGCTCTTTAGAGGACTTGTGAACAGTTATATTCACATACAGAATATCAATCCTCCTTTATTTGCAATCATCTTGTCTATTCCTCTCTTGTGTAATTCAAGAGTTATGATATTTCTGTACTATAAAAGAATCAGTGATTTCATGCACATCAATTTCAAGCCTAGCAGCATAAAACAAGCATTCAATTTTATAATCCCAAAGCTTCCTCTCAGTTTTTATGGATTCTACTTCCTTTGTATCTTCATACTGCAATCAAAGAGTAGCAGTACTTATCTGAATTAGAAATCAGACTTATTCAGTGTAGCCAGCTGTAACAGCTTATCTATATTTCTGTAATCAAGAAACTTTATTATCAGTGTTTCGTGGAGGCCAACAGGTGTTCTTCTCGCTGTTCTTTGCAAGAACAAAGAATGTAGACATAAAACTTTTATTAAACTTTTCTTCAAAGAGGTATTTGTTAACTTTCTCTTCTTATTTTCCCTAGTCCTTCAGGCAGATCAAGATGACAGACTGTTTCTGCTGCTTTCCTTTTCTAATCCATCTATTTTTAATCTTTGTTTTTTCACTCATTTAGACATTTGCAGTTCAAAGATTCCAGTTTAATCTGGAAAAACTCTGTTCTGGAGAACATAAATCTTACACATTACAGTTTCCTTTCAAATCCATTAAACCATAATATAATTGTCTTATTCACCTTTTAAGTCCAAAGTTAACTAAGAGATAGAAATAATCAATTTGGTAAGTTATTTAATTTTGCGCTTGTCTTTATTTAATCTTTTCAATACTTAACTACTGTGTAATTACAAATTTCAATCTTTCTCTCAGCCTTACTAGTTATACCAGCTTCATGAGATCAAATTGTGCATAAAAGAAAAAGAGGCTATCTGTCACATGCATTCCTGGGAATAATTTCTCCAGCTGTTTGAACTATTTTTTTTGTGTCTTAGCTGCTTAATCACTCCATCAGATCATATTGACTTCTTCAGATCATATTGTCTTCTCCAAAAATAGATTCAATTCTGAAATCCTAATTCCCTTTCCTGAATTCTTAAGAGAACAAAAGGAAAAGTGCCTGCTGAAAACACATACAAGGTGTGTTGAATTCCAGCTCCACTCAATATTGAATCAATAAGCCATCTCAGGCCAGCTGTGGATTGAATCAGGAATTTAAAAGACTATTTTATAATTAAAATTTAATATAATTAAAGGGAAATATGCAAGCAATAGGAAATATGGCATCAAATGGCAACAGATGGGTTCTGAAATAAAGGAAGTCGCTAAGGCAGGTAAGGATTTCAGCTAAACATTTATTGCTAGATAGGGAGAAGAAGGAGTTTAGAATATTCAAGAAGAAACTTGTTATTTATCAAACAGAAAGGGGTAAGTGTGGATATGTAGAATTGTATAAGTAATTTCCATTGGTTTTTTGTGACTACTGTTATAAAATAGAAAGAACTGTATGCAAGGAGAAAAGGCAGTGTTTGAGATTAAGAGAATGTAAAAAAATGTGTTTGCCGAATTCTGTACTCAGGGAAACATATTAATCTTTGACAACAGCAGTACTTTCAGCACTAAATATAGCATAATTCAGATGGAAGTTTCTAACCTCTTTCTAAATTTAAACACAGTAAAAGGCTCACTTGAAGGAATGCTCACTTGAGAACAAATGAGAAGAAAGAGCAATTTACCAAAAATTTTTATGAAATATCCTCACATCTGTAATTACTATCTGTAAAGTTCAGGAAGACTGATACATTTGACTTATTTGTTTTAGAGGAACAGAAATCAAATATTGTTGCAGCTGGTGCAGGGAGTCAAACGGAACCCAGCTGCCACAGACGTTCCAGATAGCGATATCCCACAAGGAACAACCTGTCCCGAAGTCCTAGGCAGTCTCAGCCACAAGGTACCCATGCAAGCAAAGCCTGAGCTTCAGGCGATCAGGTCTTACAGAGATTTCAGCGCTGAGTGATTTCAGCTTAGCTTGCAAGGTACTTTGAGCTACGCAGGGAGAAGAGACAGGAATTGCTGTGTAGAGGTTCCACAGAGTTCTTTATTGGCAGCTTTTGTGAAGGGAGTCCAGTGACAGCTGAATTCCACTGAACTGGGTAGAAGCAGGGTTTTTTATAGGGAAGCTATGGCTTGGCAGAAGGACCAATGATTAGGGGCTGAGGAAATATGACCAATAATTTTACAAGGAGATAAAGTAGGGTCCCGAAGAGGGGAGAAGGGTCTCTAAGCCCAGTCACCATGACTAAGCAATTCTTCTGACTAAGCAGCTTAGTCATGGTGACTAAGCAATTCTTATCTAGGGAACAGCTCTCCAGGGAGGCCTTGCGAGGGGCCCTGCTCCCTCCACAAAAGATCTTTTTGTTTTTCCAATAAAATGTATTAAATGGAAAGCAGCATTGTAGGATGCCTTACAATGTTTTCATAACTCATTGGTTTCAAATAATATGAAATAAAGAAACAGACATTTCATCTTCTCCCCAGCTTGGATTTTTTTTCAGAACCAGAACTAATACTTAGGTTTTACAAGACTGAACTCAGAAACATTAATTTAGTTCAGGTGGTCAGTAGCTTTTCCAATATTGTTCTGAATATGCAAACCTTTATCCTGCTACTAATGTCTCATCAACCCAAGTCCCCAAAACCTTTCTCTGTATTTCTGCACTTAGAGTCTTATATATGTCTGAAAACAACTATTGCCAAATACAGGTCAAAGTTATGCACCCTTTGGGAGAGATAAGCAGTGTGGCCATTGCTCTACTTCACTCTGGTGAGACCTCATCTAGGGTATTGGAAGGCTTCCCTGACCATGATGGGAAGTCTGCAACTAGGTGATCTGTAGCACTCTTTCAACCCTGGCCATTCTACACGTTCTTGAGGAAAAACCTTGTAAATCGCAAATTCTGGGGGGAAAAAATGGAAATAATAATTAGTGATAACAAAAGGATGTCAACTTCTGCAGAAGGCTTAAACAAGTCTGCTCTAAAAAGTAGAGCAGTTAAAACAATCATGGATAAATGTCAAGCTGATTACATTTTAGTGAGAAGTGTAACTGCAATATGGTATTTGTTACAACACAATATTAAGGTGATTATATTTCTACTGATGTATTTTCTTTTTTAGTGTTTTTTATCTTTCCAAAAATAAAGGAAGAGTTGCAAGCTAAAAGAAATATGTTCTTTATATTTATGGGTCAAATGCACAGTGCTTGCTGCATCCTGATTTATAACACTTGAGGAAGCAATCCAGAATTTCTTCATTTGTTGGTGAATTCCTACAGGTTCAGCCCATGTCCAAGCATTTCTACTTGTAATCATAGCGTCTAAATGCTCTGAACTACTGTTAACCAACAGACTTCTCTTAAAATCGTCTTTTAGGGCTGTAGCCAGCCTCTATATAAGTTGCTTGATGAGAAATATATGAAGACTTCCAAATTATGAATGCTAAAGTTAACACAGTTTCTTGTTTTACTATTCTTAGATACTGATGTATTTTGTTAAAAGCAAAGGGTAGGTTCTTTATGATTTGCAGGTTAACATGAAGTAATTTTTTACACTTCCACTTCCTCATTTTACAAAGAGGTCGGCATAAAAGGCAAATAAAATTTTAAAAAGTAAGTAAAACCAACAGGTGAGAAATAGATAGTGGCTCTGAAAAGACTTTTTCTTTAAGATGCTGTATATTTCTCTGTAATTAATTTTTCCTTTCTAGATATTTCCCTATGAAGCATCAACAATCTGTACCCTGTCAGTTTTTGCACATTCCATCTCATTTTGACATCAGCCTGTTTCCTAACTTTTTTTTTGTTTCTGTGTTGACACACTTCATTCTACCACAATTAAGTTACAAATGTCCTTTGTAGAAAAGAAGCAGCATAATTCCTTCACTTACTGAACTTCACTAAAGAAAAAGGGTGATTGTTTTTCTGAGAGCATCAGGACACACCATCTGTGAAAACTGCATTTTCCATGGGAATTGAAATACCATTAATTTTGGCATGTGCCAATCCTTGTTGTTTTGCTCACTCTCTAAGTGTCAGCCTGAGACTTTTTAGTAAAATTCTCTCAAGCATAGTCATATTCCAAGGAGTCTGTCTCTCTTTAGTCAGGGTAATAGGCAGTCACACAAGGACTTTTGCGTTGTTTCAATCCATGTTCTGTTCCTAAATGTAATTTGTGAACAACTGATGCATGGAGTCAGACTGGTGGGGATACTGAAACCTTTATTGTGAGAAACAAGCTGGTGTTAAACACTTCTTGAAGACACAGTGCTTCCTTATATGGTATTTTTCACTAAACAACCTATCACAAATTGCCACATCAGCAACACACTTTAATGTCCTAATATGGGAGTGATCACACACTGCCCACTCTTCAGGCAGGCTGCCTGAGGCTGCCATGGCATTCTGCAGGTGTGTCCCACAGCCTGTCTTATTGTATCTTATCTCCCTCTACAGTAATAAATATATTTCTAGGTTTTGTTTCCTCTAAGTTTAGTCCAAGTCATGACACTAGTATAAAAAAAGGCTATTCCAGTCTGAACTGGATCACAAGGATGCCTTGTCTCACTTTCCCCATGGGGCAATAAGGGCTGAAGCCACTGGCAAGCACACTGGGGGTCTTTACCTAATGCTATTCTCTCTGTCAAGCATTTCAGTAGCAATTTAATCATAGTTCCTGAGGAAGGACAGAACCTGTCCATGAGCCTGGAAACTTGCCAGACTTCAAAAGTTCTAACATCATCAGTAAGAAGCATTTCACTCCAAAACGTCAAGCAGAGGTAGGAGGTCATACTCTCAGCTGGATGTGACTGTCCTTTCTTTTACTCTCTGTGCCTAAATCTTACTTACATAAATGCAAAGTATGTGTTTGGGATAGATTTTTACATTTAGTATTTTTCCATCTGCCATTGTCTTGCTAAGTTTTAACAGTTTATTTATCTCTATCTCCCTTACCTTTTCCTCAAATTATACTATATTTGATAATTAATTTATAAGAGTTTCAAATAACCAACCAACTTTCTGCCATATAATTCCCAATCATATTTCTTACCTATTTCCTGCTGATCTTCTAAGCCCTTGTATACGGATGAATTCCCAAAGTAGCTGCAGTCCCAGGTACACTGCTTTTCTCTTTGGGGCAAAAGCCAGAAAAAGAAAGCAAAGCTGTAAAGCACAATGCTTTGGCATTTTGACATATTCAGACGTATTTTTAAAGGGATTTTGACATGTGCTTGCTCTTTGGGAAGACTGATTTGGGCAACCATATCAATTATTGTGAGTTCTTAGGCAGTAGTAAAGAGATGCTTTCTCTCTTTCCCCCTATTCTTGAATGACAAGGGATTGGTTCTTATGCGAGTGAGGCAATGGAAAAAGACAACTAAGAAATGCTTGCTGACATGACAGGCACTCCAAAACAGACTGGCCACCAAGTCCTGCTGGTGTCTTACCGTGAAGGCCACCATGGGGATTGCAAGAAAAAGAAGCTACAGGAATAGGGAGAAACCTGAACACTGGATTGCAATGTGTTATTATGACACTGCCAAACCTCTTGATAATTCTCCTGCTCCCTCTGCTTAGCCAAGAGCTATCCTGGTAACCTTTAGGCAGAAGACCTCTGTCTGCTGGTAATAGAACCAACTCTAACTGCTCTAACTGCTCTGGATAGAACAGACACATTTCCTGGGCTATCTTGCAAAACACCTTCATTTTTGTTGTATTTTGCAGAACCCCACAGAAGTTCGTATTCCCTATTCCCTAGATTTTTTGTCACCTGTCATTTCTATTACTAACTTCTCTTTCTTCTTCATTTTCCCAGGGATTTTACTGCTATGATTGTTATTTTCCTCCCTGACTCATTCTTCTTGGCTGTTGATCAGAAAATCTTCTGGGTTTGCCTTCAATATTGGAATTTTCTAGTTTAGCACTCTTTATCCAATAAAGAGATATTTTGGCTTCAGCTGTGTTCTGCTCTGTCACTATTGTAAGTTTATTTGTTTTATTATCCAGCCCTAGGACACAGCAATGTGGCTGAAGTAGGAAAGAATGGCTCTGTACTATTGAGGTCCCAAGGCGGGTATTGTCACGAGGGGCTGTAACCATTTATTCACTGGTGAACAAACATGGCTATTTTGGGGAACAAAATGTTACCTAGTGAATAAAAGAGAATGAAATCTAGGTAGCTAAGTAACAGAATATTCTGATTTGTAGGAGAGTAAGAATCTGTGCAGGATTGTTGGGAAAGGAGACGACTGAGTGAAGTACATCTCATTACCTTACCAAAACCCACATTTTTTCCCCAGTTTTTGAGAGAAAAAACAAAATATTGTCAGGGCTGAAAGAGCACCTTGGTACAGAAAAAAGGAAAATCATGTTGTTGGGGTTTTTTTTTCTTCTTGAAAGTTTTGGAAGAGGAATTAGAATACAGGAGTTCAGGTTGAATTTGTTGGAATGGTTGTGAGACAAGAAAGAAATGGCAAGGAAAGATTATTTTGTTTTGTTTTCTCTTTTAGTGTGATACAAGGAGTCTGTGGATGAATGCAGGCACAGCTGGAAGGATCCATTTGATCCAATGTCTTCCAGCAGTATCCTCAGCATGACAATGCTGAAAACACTGTGTGTCTACAGAGAGTATGAGAACTGGGAAAATATGGCATGGGATATACAAAGTTTTTTAATTTGGCTCTGTAGCATCCTTACAGAGACTGAAATAAGCTGATTTGATCTCCATAGTAATAATCAGCCAAAGCCCCTACATGATACTGGCAAGACAGTTTGTGCTCTCATGAGTCAATAAGTCATCCAGACCTGCAATAGATGCACATGCTGCTCCAAAATCTGGTTGCAAACAATAGCTGTGTTACACCTCTAGGACAGCAATTTCCTGGTGTATATTTAGACAGTGCAAGTGGTTTCCTTCTACAGAGAGACAACTCTTGACAAATTTGGACTGAATTAAGTGACCATGTGCCATATTCCACAAAGGTGGAAGGGTGTCTCTTTGGATGGTAAATTTAATGTCACGGATGTGAGGTAGACAAGTAGTGTGTTTGGACACAATACTGAGCAATGTGGTCTATGGCATCCTGCCTGATCAAGGATGTTGGACCAGATGACTGGTGATTATTTCCAATTTTTCCCATTTTGAGATTTTGTGGTTTGGGGTACATGACAGAGGCCTAAGAAAGGCATATGGCATAGCTATGCAGTTAAGTTATTATTATCTTGGATACACTAAACATCATATATGCAGGTTTTCTGTTCTAGCAAGACCTTGTTTTGTACAACACAGGCACAAGAAATCTGTGCTGGAAGATGTCAGAGGTGCAGGGAATTTGAGGTACAGTTACATCTTTTCATTATAGTTTCTGTCTCAGCCACAAATAAATGGATGCCTTACACTCAGAAATGAGCCACTGGTGATGCCTAGAGGAGCTGGAACAGAGGCTACACATAGAGTTAAGGGGAATAAAATAGGTATTTATTGAGAGGCCTACAAAAGGCCACACCCTAGCAGCATCAGTGCCACAGTTGTGGCCCCTGCCTGGATGGCTCCAAGATGGAAGCAAAGGAGAGCTTGGTCACAAGCTCTCACATTTTTATAGGTTTTGGTTCATTTGCATGAACCCGCCCTCCTCTTTCCACATTGTTTATGCTTAGGGCCTGAAGTTAGAGGAAATTGTCTTTGAGTTCTCAACTGGAATAGGACTGTTTTGTCTTCATCACCCTAGCACATCAGAAAAGCACACCCAAGCAGAACAGAAAAACTTAAAACTTAAGGCATCACTGGGACAACATTGCTACTAAAATATAAAAAGCAAGAGAAGACGTATGAAATATGGTTTTAAAAGTTAGGAGAAGGGAAGTTAGGAGAATGAAAAAGAACTAAGGAAAAGTAATCTAGAAAAGTCTGCTACAAATATTATAACTTGGGTTCATAAATAAATCATACAAGGAAAATTACTCTGAACATCTTTCCTCTATGTTGAATACTTTTGTTTACATACTTAGTGCAGTTAAATTCATTTATATGTGGTATATGGGTAGAAAAGAATCATAAAATGTGATAGACGGGAGTTTCCAGCAAAACATTTTAGGCCAGGAGAGTTTTAAGCAAACATTAAAGCCAGCATATCTTGTAGCAGTATGTTTTATGGTTAATACTTACAATTGGATGAGGAAACAAATAAATTCAAATATATAAATAAAATGCTGTTTAGTTCATTGGAGACTCATTAGTCTAAATTTTCTAGTTAGAAAACTTGCGACTTCTGTGGCTCTCAGATGGCTTGTATTACCATGGCATTCAGTGCACCTGGTTCCAGGGCAATGTGGGAGACAGGGACTCACACTTATGGTGCTGCTGCTGAGGAGTTGTTGGAACCCACAGTCATGTTCTCCATGGCGCAGTTACAAGCAAACCTCTTGAATCATTGATGAACAAATCCTATTCTCATTTGGGGTAGGACTGGAAGGCAGAGAATACTTGCTTTTAGAAGAAGTTGGAGTTACACAATGGAAAGAAGTATGAGAAATTAAAAGTGAAGAACATGGGTGAGCCCTTTTTTGATGTTTAGATGTTAGGTAAAATATGAAGAGACTGCAAATCTTTGTAAGCCTTCAGAGACCAACATGACAGGCTATGAAGGGACATTGGCTGGATGCTGGCAGGTGTTTAAAAATCAGGAAAAATACAGAAGTTTGGCAGCCTGTCTTCAAAAAACATTGTGCTCCAAACTAAGCCCCTTCAGTATTTCCAGAAGGAGCTTTCATCCTTCACGCTCCTTTAGTTGAGAGTTGGTGTTCCAAATCTCACTTCTCTTCCATGCCAACATCCAATTAAAAGTAGAAAATGCACTTTTCTGCTGGGCTATAGTAGTAACTAAAACTAAATCTCCCACCATGATATTTATTGCATTGAGGAATTATTTCTTGTTTCTATGTACTGAAGAGATTCACTTCATGTTGTTGTCATCATATTTCAGGATCAACATTTTCAAGAGTAGTTGTTATAAATGAAAACTTTTGTATTTATGAATGTCCAGCTTCAATTTTCATGTAAGGGTTTACAAATATTGAGTTGATTCTTTCAACATCTGCATCACCATTATGTGATTTTATTCCATTTTTCATGCTACTGAAGAAGTTTTGCCTATATATAAAATGCTTTAGGAAAATCTAAGGAGCATGGTTTTCAGTAACAGATTTCAGAGGGCTTATACTTAGGGAGTAAAAATTGCTTAGAAAGTAGGATTTGAACTGGTATTTCAAAAGAGTTGTAATTGGAATAGATGATATAGGGCCTTCAACTCTGAATACTCAGACTTCAACGATGAAAAGAGCTGTTCTTGAGTACCCAAGAACAAATAAAGGCCTTGATATTTGTGTGAAAATCCAAATGGGATATTCTTGAATATCCCCTAGGTGTGATTCACCTAGGCTTAAGAGAATATGTTTCTGTTCAGTGTCTCTGAGAGTCTGGCTTAAAGAAGTTATAAACTTTCAAGTTTTGATGCTGTGATGCTACAGAAGGAAAACAGTATCACTTGCTTCATATCATTCATGTGATTTATATGTGATATTTTGTCTATTTAGTCTTCAGGTAGGCGACAGCTTCCTCAAGTATGTTAAGCAAGGTGCTTTTCAATTACCAAATACATATTTTCCATATGAGGTATGCTTTAAGTAGTAACTCAAGATGTGTCAGTCCTGAAGCATTGCCCAGTGTAGTGGTATGTAGTGGTATGTGATTTCCCAAACAAACTCCAATATTATAAACAAATTTACCCCATCATCACAGGCAAAGTAATCTCCTTTCTCTACAGTGCTTCAGAGATGCAATTCCATAGGAAAAAATGGATGGAAATTAACATGTTAGATGGTTGGATTCTCTCTGGACTAAAGAATTACTGTTCAGATCATATTGCCTCAGTAAAAGAAAAAAAATATCTATTTTTTTCTTTTCTTTTTTTTTTCTATAAAATCAGGTATGGAAATTTCTTTTCACTTGCAGAAGAACAGGAGAAAGAGATGTCTTCTTGGAAAGAATATTTTCTCAAAAGGTATGTGGGGCAGTGGGAGGTGCATGTAGAAATGCAGTTTATTTAAGGTATTTTAAACAACCTGCATTCAATCTAATTGTTGGTTACAAAATTACAAGATGAACCATTTGATATTTATTTGACATGTTTTCTACAACACTTTAACACATGCAAGAGATCTTCCTATTTCTCTCCTCCTGAATTGAAATACTGTGAGATGGTTCAGGCATTCACCATCATATTTCCCTCCAGAGTGAAACACCTAACTCATGTCTTTATAATTTACACTGATGGCACACTTCTCTTTTACAAAAACACTCAAGATGTAAGAGGAAGCCCCCACCTTTTGCATAGTAGCTTAGTGCTTACTGGTGAATACATGCGTATTACATTCTCTGGATACATTCATCTAAAAAACTGCTGAGCCCTGGGTTCCACTGAAAATGGTGATTTTCTTTTTCCTGTGGAAAATGTAGGATTTGGGGATTCTGAGAATGCAGCCATGCAAATGGTTGTTAGTTTCACGTTTCTGTTATTTATTAGACATAACTGGCTTGCCATTTTCTTAATCTTTTATCCACACATGCACATGCACACATGCACACATGCACACATGCACACATGCACACATGCGTGCACACACGTTTTTTCTTCCTGCCTCTTCCACTAACTATTGCTGACAGCTGTCCCATGTGCATATGACATATATGACTTAATAGACAAATCCAGCAACTAAAATGTCATCACTATGTGTACGGCGCATGCTCTACTAATGGGTTAGGGGGTCTCTCATCCTTTTGAGGGTCTTATTTCCGATGAAGGCTCATCATCTTCGTCAGTGACCGAGGTGTGACCTGCAGGTAGCGCAGGCGCACTATGTGACTGAGCAGGTGTTGTCCATAACAAGACTTTAATTGAGTCCCATGCTTGGAATCATCCCATTTTGGCCCATTTCAAGGTCAAAACTTTGTATTTCTAGATGCTTCTTGTCAGACCTACGTCTTTTTACTATTCTCTTCCAACATCCTTCTTCGACTCCCAACATCTGGATGCTGTCCTTTGTCCTGTCTCATCCATCTCCCCCCTCACTCTGTAACAATTGTCTTCTGTTGATCTAAATACAATTTTGCTAATATAGTTACAATTTAATTAGCACGAATCACATTTGTCATAGTATTGTTCAATTTTTTTGTGCTGGGCAGTGCTTTGCCTGTTGAATAAACAGTTTTTTTCCACTTCCCTCTGAGGAAATTTCTTCCTGAACCGGTTGGGGGAGGGGCACTTGGGTTTGCATCCCTTTGGAAGTTTTCTCCCAAATTTGTCCTAAACCAGGACAAAGAGAAACTCCATAAAGGGACAGGGAGCCTCCCCCTATTACTAGCTATCTTAGCCTGTCAATGGGAAAAAATTCCAGACAGAGAGGGAAAAAAAAAGAAAAAACATACCAGCTGCTAGGATAAATGGGAGGAAACACCTCCTATGAAATTCTGAGGCTTGCTAAATCCAGTAATAAAGACTTTTACATAATACTATGAATCCTTTCCTTCTCTGAAATATCACTATTCCTTTATAAGAAAAACAAAATAAAAAGTTCCTTTAAGTTCAAAGCAGAAAAAACTATTTCTATCTATGTGTCTAGTTACCATGGAATTGTTTGTCTTCATAGTTTTGCAAGCGTTTGTACAGAAGACATAGAATTTCTATAAGGTAAGCACCTGGCTTTGTTTTTCCACATCTGAATGTTACGGGAAGGAAGCTGAAATATTCCTGGTGATATCAATCATAGAAGCATAGAATACTAGGTCGGAAGGGAACCTCAAGGATCATCTTATTCAGCACTCCTCTTAAAATTCTATCTTAAAATTTTCCAGTGCTGGAGTAATCAACCACTTCTTGGGATATACAATGTTTGACTGTTCTTACTGTGAAAAATATTCCTCTTGATTGAAATTAATTGAAATTTCCCTAAGAGGGATTTGCCCTTATTATGCCTTGTCTTTTCCATGTGACTCCACGTAAAAATTCTTTTGTTTCCTTTGTCTTTGCAGTCATCTTTTAAATACTGAAACGTGGCCTCCCCTAAGCTTTTTTTACTCAAAGGTAAACAAACCTGAGGTTCTCTCAGCCTCTTGAGCTATCTCAGCTCAACAGAGCTCTCTTCTCAGCCTAGTCCTTTGATCATCTCTGTGGCCCTTCTTTGGGCCTTTTCTAGCCTATCCACATCTTTTTGTATAGTGGAGACAAGAACTGAGCACAGTATGCCACCTCTGGCTTGACCAGAGCTGAGTAGATTAAGAAAATGACTTTTTTATCTCTGGTGGTCATGATCTTGTTGATGCTGCCCAGCATCCCATTGGTTTCCTTTCCTGCATCATCATAGAGTTCACTCATATGAGCTTGTTGCCCACCAGATCCTTTCCACAGCCAGGTATCCCAGCCTGTTCTGCACTCCTGGTTTATATTTTTCCAGGTGCAATACCTCACACTTGTCTGGTTACCCTGCTGGTAACCAGTCTATCCTCAGGCTATCCAGGTCTTCTTGCAGGGTGGCTCTCCCTGCCAAACTGTCCACTTCACCACTCAGTTTGGTATTATTGGCAAACTTTATAAGGTTACACTTGATCCAAACTTTCAGGTCACTTAGGAAAATACTAAGCAAGAAAAGATGAAGCTATTAAAAATATTATATATATTAATATATTATGAAAATACATTATGAAGATATATAAAAGTATACAAAAAATGGATTTTGCTAGCACAGTTCTTACATCTTGGTGGTGGTGAAAGAATTAAATATTGCATAACCTGATTATAGTGACACCTATTCAAGAAAAAACAACCAAAAATTTACATATATTTGAGCATACTTCAGTTTTGACCCAAACACACTGATTGCGCTGTGAATATTTATTCTGGGCTTTGCTTCATGTAAGTAAATCAAAAGTTCTCAGGTTCTGCTCAGTCTTGAATGTTTGGTTGGAAAGAAATGAGGTAAGCAAACTACTTGCCAAAAGCACAGAATGAGAGCCAGGGCTCCTGGTGTGTAGATGATCGGCCACATGACTGCAAGCTAGGGATCAGGAGTCCCTGAAATAAACACAGGAAAAGGGGCAGTTCTATGTGAGACAATACATCATTGTGTGGGAGATCCTTGCACTGTCAGAAGTCAGCACAGACAGTGAAGTTCTTGCAGGGTCCCAGACTTGTACCTTTTAGACATTGTAAGATGTCACACTTAGCTCTCTCCTTGAAGCCCAGGTAGCTACTTATACCAGGCAAGAAGGCTTAGTGGATAGTAATCAGAGTACAGGGTATAGAGAGGCATTTAAATAACTGTGGTCTCTCTCGAACTGCAGCTTATCAGTCTTTTTTTCTGCATAACCTTTAATCCCAGCTAAAAAATCCGAAAAAAACAACCAATTAAAAAATAGACAAAAACTCAAACAAACAAACAAACAAACAAAAAATTTTAAAGAGCAAACAAAACCAAAACAAAACCTAAACCTCCCAAACCAAAATTCCAAGCACTAGGTGCACTTGCTTTCTGATTATTCTCTTTTTGACATAGCATATATTCTCAGTCCAAAGTCTATTGTTTGGAACATATATTAGCCTTTTAATCAGCATTTGCAATGAAAAGTCTATGTTTCTGTGCAGCAGGTAGAAAATGCATTTGGCTTCTGCATGTGTTTCAAGTTGTAGAATAAGCAGTGGCTGTCTGGAGAGTATTGATAAGTACACACTTTTCTTCCTGTTCCTGGCGGTGACCATTAAAACCACACAGAAGTTATCCTAACAATCTGAATGTATTATTTCAAAAATTGCAGGCTAAAAATTTTGAAACTTACTTTAAAAAAACAAATCATGGATAAAATTTACTTAAAGAAATTGATAGTCTTGATTTTAATACCCATGCAGATGGAGAAAAAATTGTCTGAGAAACTGAAATAGCTAATCCAAGATTCACATTCCTGGGAAATGGAGGTTTAGAGAAAGAGATAAAATGAAACCTTATGGATATTTCATTCCTATTTCACATTTTTCCTCGCTTCATGTCCTCAGTGAAGCTATTGTAAATCTTTTTAGCTGACAATTGAGGAACTGCTAACAGCATCTTGTTGTCTAACTAAAAGAGCCATTGATGACTTAGATGGACACTGTACTTTTAGTGTGCAGAAAGGTGTAGTTTTTTGATGGTAATTGGAAGATAGAATAAAGCATCCTCCAAATATCCAGCAAGAGTTAGCAGATGTTTAAAGGCCAAAGAAATTAAAACCTCTTTTCAAGGAGTCTCTTACAACAGAGAACTATTTTCTTGTTCAACTGCATGACTAGGACACTTCAGTGCTGAAAAATACCGTACTTGTTTATGTTAGAGTATATGACAAGCTTCTGTGAAACCACCCATGGCATCAAACTTTGTTTGATGTAGTGAAAGATTCCACCTTCTGGGCTTTTTGAGATTTATTCTTCCATTTAATTGGAAAAGGTGATTTGTGACACTTTGTTAAATGAAGTTTTATAAATTACATATTCGGCTAGTATAATTAAGCATTATTGAGGAGTTCTAAAAGAACAGTTACCCAAGACCATGCAAATCTGTAAAAAAAAGTCCTTTTAAATGCACTGTCTTCCAGATGCTGTTGTAAATGCTAATAGTCACACAGTTTAATTGAGCATGTTATAATTACTCAATAATTGAAGAGACACAATCAAAGTTAAAATCTGACACTTAAAATACAGTTTGAACAGGTACAAAGAATTAAAATTATGACACCAGCCTATAAATTAAAAAAGCAAAGAATTGTGTAATTAATAAGACTAGTATCAGAATAAAGTATTCGATTTGACCTTATTGTTGAAAACAATACCTACTAAATTATCTCAGTTGTGCATCATCTAGAAATTCATTCAGATCATAACACCTAAGTTATTAAAATGCCATATAAATTCTCAGCAGTTATTCAGCTAATAAAAAAGACCATAGGTGTCGCAGTTGAGGTGGTCACAACACGACACTCTGCAATTCATGTGGCAACAGGAAATTTTATTGTGTGCATTTCCTTTTTATATGGTTATAAAACTCGCACAGTTGGTCCTGATTGGCTGAGTTTGGTTACTACCCAGCTCAGTGGCCAATGTCTGCCTGCATCTATGCTCGTCAGAGACTGGCTGGCATTGTTTGCATTTAAATCTCCCAGCTGCTCAATGCCTTCCTCCTAGGGATGTTTACCCCTTTTCCCTAACAGCATAGACCAGTCAAGTTATAATCAGGTTTATCTGTGAGGCCTCCAGGCCAGCCGCCAAGATAGGACTGTTTGAATGATTTGCATTTTATTATAGCTTTTCTTTTAAGTCCTATTAGACTCCCAAAACTGCAGATCAAGCTGATACACATCAAGAGGTGGACAGTGCTCAAGGAAATATGATTCCCTGGAAAGACTGCATCACTGGACTTGGTAATTTGTCTGGAAAGTTTTTGGGGATATCAAAACATGAAAGTATATGGTCTTTGGATAAGTGTGAGCATTGACTCATGGCAAGGGACTTAGGTTAAAACTGAAAAAGGAAAAACAATGTTTCACAGACTTTTTCTGTATTTAGTTAGCAGAATGAGCCTATATTTATTCCACTTCGGATATCTTCCAGGTTTGAAATTCTTTGCTATCAGAAGAGATTGCACCTGGTCCTGGATACAGGCCTTACCTGTGCATATGAGTGATATGGTAATAGAATCACAGAACACTTTGGGCTGGAGGACACTTTAAAGTTCATCTTGTTCACTGACCTGTGGTGGGCAAGGGCATATTTCTCTAGATCAGGTTGCTTCATCCACAACTGAGCTTGAACACCTCCAGTGTTGTGGCATCAACAACTTCCAGTGGAAACTTGTTCTGATGTCTCACTATCCTCCATGTAAAAAATTATTCCTTAAATCAAATCTAAATATATCCTCTTTTAATTTGAAATCGTTGTACTCTCACTACAGGCCTTTGTAAAAAGTGTGTCTCCATCTTTCTTATAAGCCCACTTCAGTTATTGGAAGGGTGCAATAAAATCTGCCTCCAGTTCCTCCAGGCTGATCAGTCCCAGCCCTCTCAGTCTTTCTTCACAGGAGAGATGTTTTTGCTCTCTGACTCTTTCTGTAATTCCTCTCTGAACCCACTCTGTAATAAGTCCACGTCCTTCCTGGACTTCCTGGGGCCCTAGGGCTGGAGGCAGCTCTGCAGGTGAGGTCTCACCAGAGCAGGGCAGAGGGGCAGAGTCCCCTCCCTCCCCTGCTGCCCTCAGGGCTCTGGATGCAGCCCAGAACACACTTGGCTGTCTGGGCTGGGAGTGCCAATGGCTGGCTCATGTCCAGCTCTCACCTCCAGCACCCGCAAGTCCTTCTGGGCAGGGCTGCTCTCAATCTGTTCATCCCTAGACTGGGCTGGCACCAGGGATTGCCCTGACCCAGGTGCAGCACCAGCACCTGGACATGTTAAGCCTCATGAGATTCCCATGGGCCACTTCTCAAGCTTGTCCAAGTCCCTTTCGATGGCATCCCATTCTTCAGGAGTGTCAACTGCACCACTCAGTTTGGTGCCATCTGTGAACTGGGTGAGCGTGCGCTTGATCCCTTTGTCTATGTCATTAATGAAGATATTAAATAGCATGGTTCCTAATACTGAGACTTGAGGGACATAATTCATTACTGCTAGTCGTTCAAGTTGGAACTGAACCACTGAGTCTTTGGATAAGGCTGTCTAGCCTGTGTCTCACCTATCTCTCTGTTGGAGGTTTAGGATTTTTTCCTTTTTTTCTTTCTCTCATGGAATTTTGTCCCATTTGTTGCTAAGAAACAATAACTACCAATACTTACGAGAACAAAAGATGTGGCTGGGAGGAGGAATAGGTGGAAGGGTGCAGCTGGCTACTCCCCTACCTGAAGACTTTCCTCTCTGGAAGGACAGAGATACCATAAGATTTTGCCTCTTCTCTCCCTCTCTGGCCCTTGTGATCAGAGGAGGACAGTCAAACTGTTGCTTATGACAGGGAGAATCCAGTGTTACCGCAGAGCCCAGCCCTGTACAGCTTCTTCCTTACTGAGGTGAGCCTTTGCTCGTAAAAGCAGCTGTTGCACTGGGACCTTATTAACACCTGATCTTATTGGAAAGGACTCTCACCATCTGTTGGGGTGCTTCAGAGAAAAGCCGGGAGCCCGAGCCCCCTGCCTCTTCCCGGAGGACTCATCTCCCTGGCTGTTTGCTGCAGTGACTACAGAGAAGCCTCCCAATGCCCAGCACCGCTGCTTTGTGCCACTGCCTCGAGCTTTTTCACTACACTCTAACTCAGCCCCCGTGTCCACCCAGCCCCACAGCTCCTGCTAAGACTGTGGTGTTCCCTGTTGCATTTTGTTTACTACCGCAAGAGCCATGCCTGCCACTGCAGTGCCAGCTGCCACTCCGAGGCTCCTGATGCAGACCATCTCTCCATCCGTTTACCGCCTGGCTGCGCCCCCTGCAGCCACGGGGGTATCATCGCACCCGCCCTGCCCACCAGGAGCCAGCAGCGCCCCTGCCGGCTGTGATGGTGACTGCACCAAGGGGAAAGTGCTTAGAAAGGGGGAAGAGACTTCATAGGGTTTTCTGGTTCTTTGTTTGCTGCTGCTGCCATTGTTTTTTGTTTGCCTTGCTATACACATACATACTAGTAAAGAGCTGTTTTTGCTTTTCCAATATTTTTGCCTAAAAGCCCTTCAATTTCAAAGTTATAAAAATTCACATGAAAGGGGGTCATATTTTTCATTCCAAGGGAAGTTTCTGCCTTCCTCAACAAACACCTCTCTTTCAAACCAAGACACTCTGATTCCACACCAAACCCATATCTTGCCAGCTTAGAGGTAAGAGGTTGTAGGGGTGCATATCAAAGGCCTTAGAGGTGTTTAGTGAGATCCACAGGTGTGGAGGGAGCAGAAAACATTCATAAAGAAAAAAGTCTCCCTGCATCCTCAGAACAAGCCCTTTGGAAAACCATAGCTTAGAGATATGAAATGGCTTGTGAAATGACAAATACAAAAAGGAATCCAGCTTCCCCCCCTTGGTAGACCCTCTTATTTATCTTCAATATTAGTGGTTCATTCTCTTTTAGTATCCATAGGCCAGCTTTGAATGTAAAATCCCTCGGGGGTTGGTTAGAATGTAGAATTCCCTTGGTAATTGGTGCAAACTGTAAAACCCTCAAAAGATATAAAAACCCCTGTAAAACAATAGCCATTGGTATATGCTAGATAGGATGCTTTCATAGAATAAACTATGAATTTATGCCTTTCTGCATATGCTGGTCTTTTTACCCCGCTTGTCTGAGAGCTCACTGCGAGCCAAAATTCTATCTGGGCAAGGCTCGGGAACTTGCTCCGTCACTGAGGACTGCAAAAGCAGTCTCAGGGATCTCAAAGGGACTCCGAAACCCAGCCAGCGACACACAGGCCTCCCTTATTCCGCTAATGTAGTCGTTTAATAGTGGCTAGATGAGTCAAGCAACATAAATGTCTAAGAAGTGGTCCACAAGAGCCAAGGCAGGAAATGAGGAATTGTCTAAAACAGCCAAACAAAACCCCTGGGATGAAAGACTGCAGTCATGTCTACCTCCAGATAATCTCAGAAGTTTATCACTTGAAGTCTTGAATTTCCTTCTGAAGTCAGATATTTATGCCTGAACTTTCTCCATTAACAATTCTGGCAACAAGTACTCTTTTGTAAACATTTCTAAACAGCTGTACCATTTCCCTTTTGCCATTTCTTCTTTTGCACAGGAAAATTAGAGCCCACAGGTTCCTCTCTGCCCCCATTTCCACTCTGCCTTTGCTTTCTGAATCTGAATATGACACAAACTCTTAATGGGCCTCACGGATATGAAGACAATTGCATGCATTGGAGTCCAGACTCATGTCATGTTCCCATTTTGTTTGGGGCATTGAAAAGCTGAGGAGAGTGAAAAGTCCTGGATGTTTTTTCAGTCATTTTTTGAAAAGGATACTTGGGTCTTATTACCTGATACAGTTAATGAGCATTAAATAGGTAAGGAAACAAACAACTGACACTTTTCAGAATAAAGAAGAGAAAAACATTTCTAGGTCCTCTTTCATTATCAAGCAACTTCCCTCCAGGTGTTATGAATTGACATAGGAAAGAGCTGAAATAACATAATTGAACCTCTCCCTGTCATGTTTCTTCAGATGACTGTTCAGGGCTTCCTACTTGCATTTTGCAGTCTCCTAGCAGAGCTAATTGAACAAACCAGGTAAGAGGGGTGAATCTGAGCACTGTGGAGAGACCCCACACCTATGTCAGAACTCTAGTTATGTATTATCTAGGGATAGTCACATGCAGTGGGTGGCATTATTGAATAGCGTTTTAAACCATTTTATGTTAATTTGCAGCCATGCAAATTCTGTTCTGATATTCCAGCATCTGACTCTCTGGCTTATATATTTCCTCTTCATTTCCAGCTTCTTCTATTTCAGAGCAGCAAACACTTTATAAGAATAAGTATTGTTGTGAAAAACCTTGGTGGAACTACAAGAATCAAATAATTTTTTAAGTGCTGCCAAAAAACCCACAAAAACCTAACCACTCAATCCCCCAACCCCCAACAAACAAACAAACAAAGCCACAAAAACACAAACAGACAAAAAAGCAAAAAAAAACCCCAAAACCCCCAATAAAACCCAAACAAAAAACCAACACAACAACAAAAAACCCAACAAACAAACAAACAAACAAAACCCAACAACAATAACAACAACAACAAACTTTTCTATACCCAAACTGAGGGAAATTGATACTCTTTATGAGCACTGTATAAAAACAAATTGCCATAACTGAAAAATACGCACATCAATTGCACTTAATTGACTCTTTACATTGTTCATGTTTCTGTTAGGTTAGGTATTTAACAGAGGTTTAAAACACTGCTGCACTGTATTATCTGAAGCTGTCCAAGCTTTATTTTCTAACCCTCCTGAAGCAGAAAAGAGGTCTCCTGGGTAATGTATTCTGCTTCAGAAAAGAGTCAACATCTAATATAGACAGTGTAGGTAGTTTATTATTATTTTTCCCTCTAGGAGATGACCTGTTTTAAGGTTGTGCTCACCTTAGCAAATAGGAGGACTTTTGTACAGGAAAAAAAATTAATACTGGGACACCACTGCCGTTCTCCATGCCTTTCAGGCATTTACCTCAGGGTCCACTGTAGTTCCTATGACTGAATGACCACCAGTACCTGAAGCGCAACAGGTGAATTTCTAGAATACATGTGTCATGTGGCATCATACATGTGGGCACAAGTTTTTATATTGCCATTCACAGTGTGAACTAAAGCATGATAAAAGTGGACACTTACGAGCTGGGTTTCAGAAGTTCACTCCTGCTAAGAGCAAGATTGCACAGAAAAGTGGAAGTTTCTAAAGAAAGCCATTAATGGTTTATTGTCATCCTGTTACAGGCATTTGTTTTGCTCAAACATACCTCCAATGCATAAACCCTCTTTTTCTTTATTTACATTATATATACCCCCTCACCTAGTCCAAGTTAAAAACCACTAAAATGATAACACTACAAAAAGGCCTTTGCACCTTAAAGAAAGATAATTTTGGTCCTGTCATAAAATCATCAAAGAAATGCTACTAAGTTTTAAGCTTTAGATTCAAAACCTTTATGTATGTAATATAATTCCAATAGATCAAAGGAGTTTATATAGAAAATATTTCTGGTAAGTATTTCATATCAGTAAATGAATTTCTTTTGTTGCTGTTTTTCTTAGAGGAGTTTGTATGTCAAATTGTATGGACTGAGTGCATAAAATGCTGCAGAAAAACAGCTGGAAGTATTTCTTTCTTCTCACTTTAGTCATAAGGATCAAACACCTAATTTCTCTCTCAGTCAGTTTTTAGCTGCAACTGCTATAGTATTCTCCACATAAATGACAGACATTTAATATTCTTCTGTAGAACAAGGTTCAAAACTAAGATGGAAAGCAATAGGCCTTATCCTGACAATTTTTTGTTACTAAAACAACCCAAGCTGTGACCCTTTGGCATTATTCAAGGTGGGTGTCACAAAACCACCTTACACGCTTGGTATGTTTGATCAGGGGTTCAGCAATAGCTGAATCTGACTTGGGCTTGGGGAAGGAAATGCACATGGTTCATGGCTGCAATACTGGCAATACATCGAGTTCCACTGCTGCAACTGGCTCAGTTGTTTGTTACTGCTGTCTCTGTTGGTGTTAGTTGTAGAGCTAAAAAGAAAAAAGTGAACTGCTGTGATTTATAGCTATTTATTTCCCTTGAGCAAGTTTCATTGCCTTCACAAATTTAACACTGAATGTACTAAATAAAAAATTTTGAACATTTCCCTAACACAGACCTGTGAATATTGCTTAAAGTTTATTAGGCTTTGCTATTGTTTAGAATTTCCCTGTAATTAGTTTTGAGACTGTATATTCTTTATCATTACCCCAAGCAAGATAAAATGACAAAATTTAATACACTTCATTTGTGTCATGAACTGAGTAATATGTGAAAGGTTCTGTATGGTAGGTCTTTTAATGACTTGCCATTTTCAATTTGATTACTGTTCACGTGTTTTTATGTCTAATTTAGGGTTGCATTGTATTTGGTGAATATATCTTTGATAATTTCTAGAAATGCCCTTACATATTGAAAAGAGAGACTAATACTTTTAAAATTTATTCCCAATGCATGCAAGCCAATTGGTTCTAATTGTTTAGTTTGTGTTTCTCTTTGGTTGTGTTTTTGCAGGGTTTTTTGGGTGTACATTCATTTTAATGTATTTTTGTAATAATAATTTAATAATAATGTACAGATTCAATAATAATGTACAGATAATAATTCAATAATAATGTACAGATAATTCAATAATAATGTTAGTATCATTGCTCTTGATCTGGGGGCTGCAAAAATTACTGAAATCAATTACATTTTAATGAAACCCATCATTGTAAGACAGATTTTTGTAATATCCTCTATGTCAATATGTTTCTTCACAACCCTTATCAAAGGTTACAAATAAAAGACAGATATTGTTTAAATATTAATTTTCTGGTATCTTTTTTATATCTAGTGAATGAATTATTCCTTCGTTTCCTTACTGCATAAAAAAATGGAAAACCTTATTTCAGATTTAAAACTGCTTTTGCAGTTTGGATTCAAATACCAAAACTGAAGCTATTTATTTGAAGAAAATAAAAAACCAAAACAAAACAAACAAAACAAACAAAAAACCAACCAAACAATAAAAAAAACCACAAACAAATAAACAAATTGAAACAGTAGAATGCAGCTTTAGAATTACAATTTGGACAGACACCTGAGAAAGTTAAAGTCTTTAAAATTTTGGCCCATAATTAGAAACATATGCATTTTATATTTCAGTTTGTATACAGTGCTGTATTTCAGTATTTATTCTATTATTTAATTTCTCACAAGGAGGTAAATAAATTCATTTCAACCTGAACTAAAGCTTATGGATCACGAAACTGAAGTTACTGGTTGTAATTCTCCTGTCCTTTACTAAGACGTTTAAGTACGTTCTTTAAATGGCTCTCTAAATCTGAGCAGTCACTATTGATCTCAGCACGTTCTAAGATTTCTCCATGCTTTTGCAATGAAAAGTAGACACTCTTGCAGCAAAATCTGACTTCCAGGTTTCTTGGTATTTCCATCGAATGTTCTCCTTCCCATTCACAGCATATCTGTCCTTTCTCTGACATCTCAGCCTTAAGAAAAGAAGATCAGGTATGCTCAGATATGTCATCTCAGACACTACCAAAGCAGTAGAGTAGGAAGGTAAGAAGAGGCACATATAGGAAATATTTTCTTTGCCTCCAAAAAGCAATATTCAGAAAATTTCCCTTTTAGAAACTCCACTAAGGCTCTTGTGTCCAAGTGGTTATCATGTATCTATGTACTTTTGGTTTCCTAATTTGTTAAGCCTGTATGTTTTTCAGGCACAACATCCTGTGGTAAAATGTCAGGCTATCAACTTCAATTTTATGTTAAGTAGAAAATTACTTCCTTTGGAATCTGACATCATAATCTAGGGATGTTCTGTTAAGTGATAAACAAGTGTCTGCTTTGAATTTCCATCACATTTGTGACTATAGAAATTGATTGAAGGATACATTCCTATAAGAAACTCTCCATAATAACTACTTTATTCCGAGTATAATGATATTTAATGTTTCATCTTCTCTTTGTTTAAATTTTGTTTGGAATCTACTTTTTTGAAAATTTTGTTTAAAAGGAGTAAAAGGAGGTCCGAGAACTGAGTCTCCAAGGATACCTATCTTCTGGCTGTATGGCTCGGGGTTCAGAATTTCTGAGTTCCCACTTCCAAAAAATGTGCATCTTTGATTTTGCCACCCTACTTTATCTACCTGATAAATGAAGGCACAGCTTGAGCTCCTTCACAAACTCTGGGGAAATTATTAAATCCTAAAACTAATGACCCAAGTTCCTACAGCAGCAGCTGTTCAAACCTGAGCACAAAACATATACCTGGGTATTATGCATGCAAAGTGGGTAACAGGCTATCCAAACCTGTTTTCTCTTCTGAGAAGGTAAACCAGCGACATGGCAGAGAGGCACAAGGAAAAAAGGTCTTCAGCCACGATGTGCTCCAATGCCTTGAAGTTTAAGTAAAGAGCATCTGATCTTGCTATAGAAATTACAGTATGACAATCAGCAAAATTACAGTGAGACAATACAGCAAGAAAAAGTTTCAGAGCAAGACAGATTGAACCACCTTGAAAAACTTCATCTCTGATTATCTTCAAGTGTGTTTATACAATAATTGGGTGCATTTCTTCTACAAAGCTGTAAAATCTGATTTTGTAAACTTATCAAGAGATGGTGATGTTTCCACCTAACCCCCCCACCCCCCAAAAAATAGAATGAAAGCTGAATTCCTATTCAGTTTTTGAACTATTGTAAGCAGGCTTGAAGAACTGCAAAAATATCCTAAAAACCCCATCATTTAAACATAACCCCATATTTCACTTCTGTCTTGGTTTGGAAGACAGGTATGGTCTAAGGAAAGGCAGGAGCCCCTTTTCTGCGATGCAGAGTGCAACCCCCCTCCCTTTTAATTATTTTAGGTCCAATTCAGACGCCTTCAGGCAGGAGATATGGGGATAAGAATAACAGTTCTTTACTGGTATCTAACAAGGCAGAAAACAACAACAGCTATAAAAATTGGCAACAGAACAGTCTAGCTCCGCTCCAGTCCCTTCTGGCCGCAGGCCGTCTCCCTGTGCTGTTACCATGCTGTGGGGGCCAGGCAGGTCCCGCGCAGTTGAAGAGGGCTGGGTGATGGCGGCCGCGGCCCAGGAGTGAGAGGGGATGGGGAAAGTGACTCCCCCTCACGGTGTCGGTCGTGGTGCTCAGCAGAGTGTCCGGAGATAGTAGGGTGAGATGGGAGAGCAGCAGAGCGATGTCCAAAGGCAGGGAGCATGGATCTCAGTGCTGGGATGGCAGGGGAAGATGCCAGAGCGGAGCCCAGGTTGTCTTCCCACTCCACAAGCAAAGTGAGAGAGAGAGCCCCGCTCCAGACCCCCCATCCCACCTTTCCTTTTCCGGTTCCCCCCCCCCCGCCTCCAGTCACCCCCCTACGAGACAACATTATCTGTCGTTTTAAGGTGTAGCCACAATTACTTAGCATAACAATGGGAGAAAATTCCACTGAAAGAAAAGGGAATAATTCAACCTCCAACAACTTCCTCGTACAAACAGCTTCAATATTTCCAGCTTCTAATTAATAGGAATGCCTTTGTGGGTACTTAAAAGATCTTTGAGATGTTTGATATTTTTAAAATGTGAAATTTTTGAGTGATCTAAAATAAAAAAACCCAACATACTAAAAGCTCTTCAGGCACTAAGTTAGCCTAGAATTGCACTTATGAATTTCCTAGTGTTTGGCAGTTTACAAAGACTTTCTTGAAACAGTGTAGCATTGTTGACACTAGTATTTCAGCTGTAGCTTTTTCCAAAATTATTGTGTTCTTCTAGGAGAATTTATGAGGCATCAGTAAGCTGTTTAAGTCCTGGTGGTATCAAATATTGTAGTCTTTTTTAGTAGCCAGATGAGAAACCCAATGCTTGGTCATTATCTCTCGTACCTTCAGCTTGTGAGAAATTTGCTTAAATTGCAATGAGCTGCATATGACAGTTTTGACCAGAAGCCCTTTGACTAATGCTTTTCTAATCAAAAGGAATGAACCTAAAGCAAATAGAATAGATTTTTTTTCTTTATGATCCCTATTTAAAAAATAAACCAGTTTCTGTCGGGTAGTCATATGTGAGATATTTATTAAGGTTAAATGGAGATATTTTATGGTAATAAAATTTAGTTAGAAAGCCATCAAAGTCAACTGCTTCAAGAATTCAGCAATCTAACATTTTAATTAATACCTTATATAAACTTGTTTTTTATTTTTATAAAAGGAACGTTGACTGCTTTGCAATGTATCTGTTCAAGGTAATGTTCAGGGACATTTAACTACAATAGTTCTATTTAATAACTTAACAGAATTTTCTTTCTCTTAGTGTTAAAATTTTGGTCTTAGTAGCTTTCTCTGAATAATTGGTCCTTTTAATAGTGCAGCCATTAAAAAAAAAAGTTGTCTTTGGAGCAGAATAAATGTCTTATTCTTGCACTGCTGGCTGCGTGCTTCCAGTTTGCAAACTGAATAAGGTTTGGATATAGAGCAGCCAAACCAGAAAGCCCCATAAATATTTGGAAAATTATACAACTATCCTTATCACTACTGCTATCCTTACTAGTGTTATTTAATTAATAAAATGGTATCACTTAGTGTGACTATATGCTTTACAGTTTGTAATCAAGTCCAGAATATACTCAATATATTTTTCATATTTCCTCATATAACCTTTTTCTAATGCTAATATCCTGATGGACTTTATATTCTCAGCATCCCCATAGCTTTAAGCAACATAAAAAGTAGACAGTGTTCATTTTGTACTGAAACATTTGTTATATGTATGGAAGAGTTTAAAAATTACATTATCAGAAATGGAGAAATATTGTTTCAACTTGAACACATATTCTGTAAAGCAATTGAAACAACTGGAAACCCATAATGTTACTGATATTCACAGACATCATGAAATACGGCTGTTTTCCAAAATATTATCATAGCAAGCACTGCTGTGTTTTCATATTTTCAGTACGTTCCTTTTATGTCAGCAAATGATGCTTCCAAAGATACCTGTAATATAACTAATAATACTCTAACTAAAATGAAATGGCCAGCATAAGGTTTTGAACTCCTTGCTAGAGTAGCATAAACTGTAAAACTAAACAAATTACACAAAATCAATCAAGAGTGATTGGCGAAGAACATGTGGCATCTCTGATCCCCTGCGGGTATGGAATAGCTGAGGGTTTGAACAGGTTTTTGGGCTGCCTTTGATTATATCAAATGGCTAGGAGATGATGGCAACAGACTCCAATAGGTTATTTTAGAACCTTCCTTTTGCCTGTTCATTCTTGCTCTCTGCATTAGAAAATAAAATTTTCCTCTAATTCTCTAAGAAAACATTCTTTTTCGATCATCCTATTACTTAACTATATTGATCAAATCAATAAAAATTTATAGAGATTAAACTGTGCATGTGCAAACAGTATATGTCCTTTGTTAACCTACTCCATCCACTAAAAATAGCGAGGTTTATGATTTTTATTATTTTTATTATTTATGATCAGAAATTTAAGTAAGAAAACATGTTAATTCTCATAAACTAAGATGACAATGCTATTAAAAATAATGAAACACTTCGTACAGAAATAATTGCAAACCCCATTTAATTATGCAAATCTTTTAAATTCCCTGTGTTGGCTTTCTCTTTCCTTTTTATTCAAGTTCATATTTATTGTTTCTACTTAGAAACAGCCTATCATCCAAATGGACTGGATTCTCAGCCTTGTTCAAATTTACATTTATCAAAGCAATTTTTGTCTTGAATTAGGCAGTTATTAAATAAAACATGTTTATGCAAAAAAAAAAACCCTGACCAGCTCCATTCTTCTTTTATGACTGTCAATTTCTCTGCTGTGTTTGGGAGCTTGACACATTGTCAGGATGGAAATGATTTCTTTTATTGTTTCTATTGTTATGAATGATATTCTATTTTTCCAATTTATCAAGAAGCAAGATTAAATGTAGCAGCAAATTTTAATAGTAACAATTATAAATGAATACAATTAAAGTATTAGAGATTAATACAATCAAAATATTGGAAATTAATACAAAGTACTGGAGATGAATGCAATCAAAGTACTGAATACATATATATCAGGATAAGTAAATTTGAGGGTAAGTAATTTAGTATAATTGAGGTTCGTATAAAGCATAAGCAAAACTGACCAGGGAGAGGTCCCCCTTGGCCAGGGGTACGAGGAGGGACTCGCCCTACCTCATGTACCAAAGCATCAAGGCTAACAATCCCACTTATATACTGTATGCTACAGAAGTTTCCAGAAAACTCCTCCTAGTTTCTATTCCTAAAATGTGCATCACTATGTGCTCTACTAATGGGTTAGGGGGTCTCTCATCCTTTTGAGGGTCTTATTTCCGATGAAGGCTCATCATCTTCGTCAGTGACGGAGGTGTGACCTGCAGGTAGCGCAGGCGCACTATGAGACTGAGCAGATGTTGTCCATAACAAGACTTGAGTCCCATGCCTGGAATCATCCCATTTTGGCCCATTTCAAGGTTGAAAATTTCTATTTCTAGATGCTGCTTGTCAGACTTATGTCCTTCTACTATTCCCTTCCAACATCCTTGTTTGACTCCCTTCCAGCATCTTTCTTCGACTCCCAACATCTGGAAGATGTCCTTTGCCCTGCCTCACCCATCTTCCCCCTCACTCTGTAAAAATTGTCTTCTATTGATCTAAATACAATTTTGCTAATATAGTTACAATTTAGTCAGCACAAATCACATTTATCACACTATCAAAGCCAAAATAAAACAGATCTCTTTCTTTAAAATTCCTAGAGATAATATAAGAAGATACCATCCTTTCTTGAGCCACTTTTATAGTGGAAGTGCTGTAATTTAATGCAATGTAATTTCATTTGCTATTTAAACTACAATTAATACAAGCAAACTGGATTTTGGAGTGGACTTCTGTCATATAAAGCTGGAAAACTCTGGTATAGGCTTGGGAGTTGAATTGGCTGGAATAGGCCAAAACTTAGCTCAAGTTCCCTACACAGAGGGCATGAATCTGAGACCCTGGGAGGTGAGCTGTTGGGAAACAAGGTGTTAAACTTAAGGGCAGGCCCCTGACCTGCAGATGCAGAGGCTTTGGCCTAAAACCATGGGATTTGTAGGAACATGTAAGGGCATGGCCTGTCATGTTCCTAGCTCTTATTCATGACTGGACCTTTGCCCTCAGGTATCCCTTTGTATTAAGTCTGACACCTCCCCTGGGTCTTTGGATGCTGCCTCTTGGGTCACATGGTCATGGATAGATTAAAGGATTTCTCAGGCACACTATCATATCTATCCCATTTATTTTAGATGTACTCAGACCTGGCCAGCTGGACAAGTTGTCACAAGGGGATCAACGCCCTCTGCCCCCCACCACTGCAACATAGGCTTTGTTTGAGAACTTACATTGGGCTAGGAAATTTAATAAAAAAAATATTTTCACATTGAAATTAGGAGTGTTGGAATGTATGAAGGGATTCTCTTTGGTTTTGGGATTGAGGCAAAGAGCTAAGTCCAGAGGATGAATCTAGAAAAGTAATATCTAACCGTTTAAGTAATGAATTCATAAGTAAATAATGGGTTATAAAACAAAAAAAAAATCTTGCTCTCAATTGAAATTTCTGGAATCATATCTTTTAAAGTCATGGTTTATTTATACTTCTTTGCAGATATTCTTTGCAGAATATCTTCCACTTAGATATTGTTGACAATAAAATCACTTACACTATATTAAGAAAGTTAAAAGTTATATATAGTAGATATGTATTCAGAACAAGTGAAATGAAAAGCATTGGCTGGTGAAGGTGCATGATAAGACTTATGCAACTATAGACTTTGTGGTAATTATAGAGAAAATTATTAAAGGAAAACATTTTAAACTATCTTACAGGAATAAACAAGATTTCTTCTTTCTGTTTATTGAAATTCATTAGCTAGCATCAGAAATAGCCTATATCCTAGAAGTTCAGCCTAGACCTTTTGGTTTGGTTTAGAGATTTCTTTTTTTGAGTGATACATTAATAAAATAATAATATACAAACACTGTGAAGATATTACTGCCAGAGTAGTCTCTATTAGCAGAAGCAGAACCAACATTGAATAGCTGTAAAACAAAACAGGAAGAAAAGTAAAAGAGGTGTTTTGAGACCTAGGTGCTGCCTATGAAGGCATTAGTGTTTGGCCACATTTGCAGGCATGGTGTCCTTATGCTCTGAGTCTCAGGAAAATGAGCTACAAGAAGCTCATTTAGGACCAGTGTACCAGAACATCACACACAGGGAAAGTAATTCAGGTGGGAAGAGGCGTGGGACATCTCAAACCCTGCTTCTGACTCTACAGCAGGGTCAGCTCTGATGGCAGAGTTGGTCCTGAAGAGTGATGACAAATCCTTGCTTCCTCCAAGCAAGGGACAATTCCTCTCCAACTCATGCTCTGTGAGGACCCTAGCCTTTGGCAGCAAGCTTTTGATAGCTAATGTTTGGAGGAAACGTCTGAAGAGTACCAGGTGTTGGCTCCTATACTCTATCTATTATCTTATTGAAGTGGTATTTGGACTTTGAACAGCACTTCATCTGTGCTATGAATTAAGCAGGTAGTATTCCAGTAATAAAATTTAAAAAGCTATTCTATCATAATGTTAAACTTTTCACAGGAAATTTTAGGGGACCAGAAACTCTGTTCTAGGAGATTCTCAGGCCCAGTTTAGGACTTAGAAACTGGATTCTGTAAACTGATTCCAATAGACAGCTTGCTATCCTTTTTAGGAGGAAAAATATATCTAGGTGGAAGAATGAAGGCTGTTTCCTGCTCGAGTGTCGAAAACCAGCCTAGTTTGTGTTCATTTTGCAAGCCATACTTGCAAAGGAAATTGCAAAGGAAGGGAGGGAAAGGAAGCTTACAAAAGAAAGATCCTCTGAATGAGTACCATGAATCTGAAAAATCAAAGTGTAACTTAAGGCTTGGATCTTTATCAGGGCTTGTTTTTCCCCTTCTATTCTTTAATGGGTCCTCTAGGTACAACTATGTTTAGTTTACTTTTTGTTTCTACCTTGTATTGGATAAGTTGATCCCCCTGAAAATTAAGATGAAAACCATTATTTTTTCAGTAAACTCTTTTAATATGTTTTACTAACAAATAATTTATTCTACTACCGACTCCTTCAAAATTGATTTTTATGTTTTTGGTTTTTTTTAACATAAGCAAATGCTTAGTGAAATAGGAGTTAGTTTAAGCATTTTAAGAAAGTCATCCACAACTGCAGTAGAGATTCTGTATTACTTCTGCTAATAAAATCTTTAGATTAAATAAAATTTAGTTCTGAACGGCCCAAAGGTTAGCCAGTCACAGCTCATGTGTGTGGTGCAACTACTGGGGTGGAGTGTATTAGGAGATTAAAATTTAGCCTACTTGGTTTCTCTAAAAGGGGTTTAGAAATAACTTGATAAGTCAGAGAGGGGAAACACCATTGATCCTGTGTTTTTCAGTCTTTCAGTGAAGTTCATTATAATAAGGAGTGGTTGGATGCTTGGAAAGTCAAATTAGGCTAAATCAATGCCTAAATGCAGCTAATGAATGCCATGAATGCAGCTGCCATTTCCTAGAAGTACCATCCGGCACTGGAAAAATATATCAGGAGAGTGGCAGGCTCTCTGTCACTTCCTGCGTCAGGGAAAAAAATACATATGTGTGTATATATATATATATGTATATATATATATATATGTATGTATGTATATGTATATATTTATATAAATTAAAAGGTAAAACTATTGGAGAATAAAAGATCAGGGCTGGAAAGATAAAGGGAAAAAAGTCTAGTCCAGTCATAATGTAAACATTAAACACTAGGTACATCTATAGTGTGATCTGTAGAGTGTGTGCAAACAGGCAGTTACAGCTTCCTAGGGAGGTGGTCAATGCCTCAAGCCTGTCAGTGTTTAAGAGGCATTTGGATAGCACCTTTAATGCCATGCTTTAATTTTTGGTCAGCTGTGAATTTATCAAGCACTTGGAGCCCATTGTCACTATAGGTCCCCTCCAACTGAGCTATTCTATCCTTGTCTATTTTAAAGCCTCATGCAATGCTACTAATACTGGACTTCCAGTATATATCACGTTCTTTGCCAAGTTTTATTTCATAGATAAACTATTCTTCTGCCACGCTAGATTGCTTAGCACAGTCTTTTATCATATATATACATTTTCTTGAAATAACCATCTTTTTTTTAGATGAACAATCCCCAAATACTTCATGAGTATGGGCCTTTGTAAAAATTCTGATGCCTTTTTCAGACCACAGCATGATGAAAGAATTTTGGAGCTGGAAAGTTGTTGAGTTTTTTGCCATGCACAAACCCTAAAATGCCATGACTAGGCAGCCTCACAGTTCCACAGGAATAAAACAGCCTTCAAATGTCTGCATACCTGCTGTGCTCACAAAAGTCAACACTGTTCACCTAATTTCTCCAGGAGAAACTCCCAGTTTCTTTGTACATACATACATACATGCACAATGAAAGCTTTGACAATTTGATTGAACATACACTGCTAGTGTGGCCAAAGGAAGAAAGCAATTCCACATTCAATTGAACTTTAGCATTCTGATTTCCACAGTACTACTCCTGAACACTTAGTGTTCTGTTTAATAGACTAAATTTTTAGTTTTGGCTCTTCTCTAGAGTCTCTCTTCTCTATTTGACTACATTTTTTTTTCTTTTTTATGTATAAGAAGATAATGCCTTTGAGGACTTCCTTTCTCTCTGCTACATCTGGATGAAATGGGCCAGCATTTTCGTTATGAAGATAGCAGAAGGACTTTTGTACCCACGCAGATAATGTGGTCATGATATTTGTTCCCTTAGGAAGATAGGCTATACCCAGGAAGTTACTTAAAATAACATTTCCACTGCAATATGGTATAATAATACTGAGAGCCAAAGAAAAACAGAGACATTCTAATGGGAATGACTTTTTGCATCAAGAAATTGCTTGACAGACATTATTAAACTTTACAGTAATTGTTATTAAAATAAAAGATGTCTGGAGAAAGGTGCAATTTTACACACAAATAGGAGTAGGATTCTATTAAGCATAAAAACAGTCTTTAAAGTCCACTGAGTTGTACAATATATTTATCATACAAAAGTGTTCTTCTATGTATGGTATTATTTTCAAAATATGTTTTGGAATACCACATTTTTTGCTAATGTAGATCTAAATAAAAATACTCTCCATAATTATGAGATATAAGTACTTCAGATTTATGTTAAATTTATAATTCTGAATATTATCCAATAAATGTTCATACTCTGAAACCCAAATCCAATCTCAAGTGTTTGGTGATGTTTAAAATGCATACTATAATTTTAAAAAAGTGTTCTTCAAGGGAGGAATTGTTGTCTGCAAGGCTAAACTTAATGAAGGATCCTGTCCTTATCTTTCCTCAGGTATTTTTTATTCTGTCCTGTTGAATCTTCCTCATATTAAATGCTCTGAGAGCAACAGAAAATCAGGATTTGGCAGATAATAGACTTTTTCAATTTTTGTTAGTCACTAAACAAGAAGACCGAGCTTTTACTGAAAATGGGACACAGGAGTGATGTGATGTCTGAATAACTGTACAGAAATACTGTCAGGACACTAGGCATAATGCAAGAGAGATCTTTGTGTCTTACTGTATATGCAATGAAGTGCCAGTTTATTTGTTTGAAGAGAAATAGAAAACAATGAAAATTGTAGCTCAGTGAAATACATAGGTTGCTTATGCAGTCTTAATTGTTGCTGCATATTCTCATAGAAAGCTACTGAATTAATGCCACAGTGTGCTTGTATGTATGTGTTTAAGTACTATAACTAAGAATGTAAAGAGGGTGAATGTTTATGTATGGATTAGATAATTATATGGAAGACTACAAATTTCTCCATGTCCTTTCATTCACTATATGTGATTTCTCAGTAAATTGAAGATTTTCTGAATGTGAATTGTTGATAAATACTAGTCCTGCTTATGTCAAAATGCTCAAAAACTACTGTTAAAAACAGCTACAGGTAGAAAAGAATGCTGGGATGTCGCTGTAAGGCTAGGGAGCAGCGAATTAACACAGCAACACAGACTCATTCACAACGGCAGAATAAACGATTTATTGCAGAAATAGACACATTTTTATAGACTGGTTCACAGAACCGAAGGATAGAATAAGCTCATTGGTCCAAGGAAGGCAACACCTCTTGTAAGCATGCTTCTACCAAAACATCACGTTTCTCACGCACACAACACCAGGTGCTAAACTTTGTTATTAATTCTTTCCCTTCTGTTTTCCTTTGAGTACCTTGGGAAAATCAGACTGCTGTTTATCCCTGACTCTCACCAGCATCCACACTGGGACACTTGTGATTTTTATTAAATATGTAATATTTAATATAATAATATTTATCACACCTGTTGAATTTGAAGCATGCTTACAAACAAAGCCATTTTCTGCCTTACTAATGTTACTAATCCCACTGGTGAACAGCAGCTCTGCAGCTCTGTTAGATACGTGCAACAAAGAGAAGACATCATAAAAAGAGATTTAGCAAATCTATTACTGTTTCCTGCTGAATACAAATACAAAATGAAGTTTTAAAGAGGACATATGATAAGGATCTGAATACTAAAAAAGGCTGCTTATGCAGCACCTTTTTCCCTAGGGGTCCAGTTTAAAGCAGGCCAAGCTGAGGACAACAAAATGCAAAAAAAGTGCTCAAACCTTGAGAAAACATGAAAAGCCATTGAATGGATGCATAGATATAAAGCAGACAAAGCAATCTGCTTTACAGAATCAATTAGGAAAAAGATCTGGAAAATTATAAGAAATTAAAACACATGTTGTTTGTCATGAAAAATTCAGTAAAAGGAGTACAGCTTAGTAAAATAAAGATAATTCAGAAAAAAATATTATTTATCTTTGCCAAACTGGTTGCAGCAATTTACAAAAATCTGTCCCTTTGTCTTAGACTATAAGCTTGCTGCAGACATTGTCACTAAGTCTTGTCATCACTTTTGACATCACAAGTATCTGCTTGTGAAAATGACAGAGCTGGTGTTCAATGTATTGTAATGCATAAAGAGCTTACAATCTGCATATCACTTATGCAGTCAGCAATGTTCATTTCAGAGAAAAAAATTACCTAGCAAGGTGAGGCTGTACAGGCTAAACACATGAATCAGAAAGAAAACTAAAGCTGATGAAAAGTGTCCAAAGGACAAATATTTCTATCTTATCTCCTTGCTTTGATAATGTTTCAGATTTATAAAAATATAAAAGTGAAATACAAAAATACATTGACACAAAAATAAACCCCGAAACTCTTGTGAAGTAAAAGTATACAACTAAAAATGTGAGTATTTCTTGTTGAATTTTCATCCCAAAACACTTGATCATATGTTAGAGATTTTGGATCTGAACCTACAAGCTGTACTGCAGATTCTTTATTTTTACTGGTGTACCAGAAGCACAAAAATCTGTCTGCAAACCTAGGTAGAACTGAGCTTCTAGGTAGACTGAGCTTCTACACAGACATGTACATATTTTTTCATGCAAAATATTAAATTTTTGCATGATATGTTCAAAGACTTGCTAGTTGGAAGCATTCCTTTTCCAAATTCCCTCAACTCTTCATCTAGAACAGTCAGGTAAACATTTCTACTCTTGTCTGGGAGTACCCACTTAATTGTTTATTACTTGTACTACAGATTCCCTAGGGAAGTGGTCACATCAGCAAACCTGACAGAGTTCAAGAAGTATTTAGACAATGCTCTCAGGCCCATGCTGTGATTCTCCAGTGCAGGCCCAGAAGCTGGATTTGATGATTGTGATCAGATCCTTCAAAGTTAGTATATTCTATGGGTGTATGATACTAGGATTCTGTACAATGTGATGAGCCTCGGTGTATAAGAGGGAAATAAAACACAGGTGAGCAGAAATAATATCACATCTCTTCATAAACTGAGTCATCCCTTCTATAAACACAGTCCACGAAAAGTTCCAATAGGTCTTCAGGTTTTTGACCTATTCCAAAATGAGTTTACAGCACAGATTTTCTCCTCTTGGTTGAAAAGCTAACATCCAGAATAGCTAATGTACCAAACTTGGCAATTTTGCAGAAACATTTTTGCAGAAATGTATACTATTTAAATTTTAAGCATCTGAAGGCTGAAAGAAAGATTGTACTTACAATTTAGGCAATCAGCCATCCTTTCAGACTGATTAATGTTTACCCTTTCTCAGTAAAACCCTAATGATTTTTAAACTCTGAAATTATATATATTTCCTAGCTTCCTATTCCATTTATTCCATTCTTCACAACACCAGTATATAAACTTGCTGCTTTTGAGGGTTTTTTGGCTGGCTTTAATTTTCTTTTTATTTCTCTATCATGAGTATGTTAGCCTCATCCTCAAGAGGAAAAAAACCCACTTATTAGAGCACATTCCAGGACATTACAAAGTTAACTCTACATTCACATCTACAACCTTCAAGATTTTACAATAGACAGCAAAATCTGTGTCTATTATGTTGGACATTTCTTCTGGTATGTTTCTCAATAGGTTGTGTCCTGGCATCTTCATATCTGCTGCCTGACTAACAACAGAAATAAGATTCAGTGTCAGTTTTCATCTGTTATTGAGGAAGTACTCTACACCATGGAATAGATTCATTAGGATTGGAAGAGACCTTTAAGAATCTTAAGTCCAACTGTCAAGCCAGCATCACCACTATGTTCACTATTAAACCATATCCTGAAGTGGCATAGCCACACATATTTTGAACATTTCCAGGAATGGTCAATCTATCACTTCCCTGGGGAGCTTGTTTCAATACTTGACAACCCATTCTGTAAAAAACCTTTTCCTTAGATGTGATCTAAACCTTCCTGGCACAGCTTGAGACCATTTCCTCTTACCATGTCACTTGTTGCCTGGGAGAAGAGGCTGATCCCCAACTGGCTACAATCTCGTTTCTTGTTGTTGTACAGGGTGATAAGGTCCTCCTGATCCTCCTTTTCTTTAGGATAAACAATCCAAATTCCCTCAGTTCCTGGTTTTGGGCAAATTTGGGGGAAAACCTCCAGAAGGAGCCCCCAGACAGCAAACCCCACGACTCCTCCCCCCCCACCCCACCGGGTTCGGGAAGAATTTCCTCGGAGAAGAGTGGGAGAAAAAAACCTGTTTATTTAACAAGCAAGACACTCCCCAGCACAGGGAAAAAAGACAACACCAGCTGACAAAAAAACTCTTTCACCGTTCTGAAGGGATGACAAACTCAGTCTCTCTGGCGAGTGGTCGCTCAGTTATCAGTCTCTGGCGCTGGGGATGACTGCTGCAGGTGACAAAGTGTAGCCTCCCGGTGTTTCTTGGGGTTCCCAGGTCCCCGTCCGTTCAGATGGTATCCAGGAGAGGGAGGGGACGGGGTGGAAGAGAAAACAGTCCAGGGAAAAAGTTGGACTGCCTAGCTGAACTAACTAATAAGCAGAAAGCAAGGGCAAAGCGAAGGAAAGAAAAAGGCAGAAGCGAGCAAGCAGGCAAGCAAGCAGGCAAGCAAGCAAGCAAGCAAGCAGGCAAGCAAGCAAGCAAGCAAGCAGGCAAGCAAGCAAGCAAGCAAGCCGAGCTAAAACCTCTCCTAAACATAGACCATGGGGGAGGTGAGCCGGCTGATAACAAGACAAAACAAAGCTTCACTCTCAAGAGTCAGTCCTGGAAGCACAGGACATAATACCAAACATAATCAGGACACACGATTGGAGATAGAAACACCATAACATCACCCTAGGACACTCCTCATCAGACACTTCCTTATGCTCCAGATGCTCCAGGTCCTTGTCCAACTCCGTTGCCCTTCTCTGGACTCACTTCAGCACCTCAGTGTACTGAATTGAGGAGCCCAGAACTGAACCCAGCACTCAAGGTGTGACCTCACCAGTCCTGAGTACAGGGAGACAGTCACTGCCCTGGTCCTGCTGGCCACACTATTGCTAATCCAGGCCAGGATGCCACTGGCTTTCTTGGCCACCTGAGCACGACTGGTTCATGTTCAACTACTGCTCACCAGCACCCTCAGGCCCTTTTCCCCAGGCAGCCTTCCAGCCACGGTGGAAGCTTGTAGAACTGCCAGGGATTGTTGTGATCCAAGGGCAGGACCCAGCACTTGGCCTTGTTGAACCTCATCCAGTTAGCCTAAGGCCATGAATCCAGCCTATCCAGATCCCTCTGCAGAGCCTTCCTGCCCTCCAGCAGATGAACACTCCCTCTCAGCTTGGTGTTGTCTGTGAGCTTGCTGAGGCTGCACTCTTGAAATGACAGGAGAAATAAAGGAAGACACTCATAAGGACACTTCCAGTTTGAAGAATCAACACCGTGAACCAGTAAAATTAGTCTGACACTTTTAGCGTGTTTAATTAGTAGCTCACAGACCTATGTCATACAGTGTATGACCAGCCTTTCTCAGCCTTGTTATTCATATTGAATTTTCTCATACCAAACAATCTTTGGTAGCAGTAATCGCTTTCAGGGACACTCAAAGAGCAAGAAGAATACTAGGAAGTCTCAGCAGGAAAATCTGTGCTTGACAAAGATGAACAGGAGATATCAAACTGTACAAGGACTTTTGGAAGGTTGGAACCTGTAAATATAATTGGCTCTTTGTGACACAGAAGGGAAGAAATTAATGTGTTTTTTCCCAGCCCCTAATTTGCATACTATTTTGCCTACCTCTTTGAACCAACCACAGCACAGACTTTCTTAACATTCCACAATAACTTTTTCATGTGATTACTGGTTTATGCCCGTGCCAGACATAGCAGAAGACTTTTTTCATATCGTTGAGTAAGCAATACACAGGCACAATCAGAGTGCCAAATATTTTCAAGAATAATGCGATTATCTTTGTCTAAGAAGGGTGAAGGGTTGTATTTATAAAGAAAAGGGCTCTACCCTTTGAGGGAAGAAGGGAGGGAGAGAAAGAGAATGGATGAAAATATATGAGTTAAGCAGGACCTGCTAAAATGCCAGGAAATGTCGCTTAATATGGAAGTTCAGTGTTATATTGTAAAGTTATCTGGTGCAAATTAATTTGCAAAATTAATTATAGGGACACAGAAGAGGGGACAAAACCATAACTCTAAGAAAGAGTATGCCCTTTCTGCATGTAAACACACATACAGGCAGAGGAAGAAATCCCAGCCCCTGTGTTTTCCATTCCTGGGGAATTTTCAGCATCTGTACCCTCCTTCATTTTTCAATTACTAACCCAATGACCACAGCTGAAATGGTTGTGTGACCAGCACTCAGGGAGGGAAAGGAGAAAGCTGAGACTTTGGCTGTGTTTTACCCTGGTCAGACTGTGTATTTCTATAATGATTTTGTGATCTCATCCCCCATCATAGACAGATGCAGCAGAGAAAAAGAGAAGTGAAAAACAAAAGAAGAAAATTCCAGACATCTCTGCTGCCAACTACATATTCTGGTTGCTTATCCAGTTCTGTTTTAATATTTTATGTTTAATGTTTCACTTTTCATCTGGGAGTCTGTTAAAACTCCACCAAAGCTATAAATAGTCTACAGCTAGGTTTTGAAAAAAACCCAGCTGTTAGGGCTTAATTAAAACCCATCTGCTATTTAAGTGCCTAAACAGAAATGAAGGGTTTGTGAAAGTATAGTTACAGCCCTGATGAGTCAAACAATATTTAGGTTTATTGGAACTACAGGATCAAGCTTCTGCAATCAAAATGTTAGCCTGCAGTAATTGAATGTCATGAAAATTTCTTCTAGGCTTGTGCTTCACAAAAAAGAAACAGACTTCTGGAGTTGGGGGGAAATAAAAATGTTCACCAGTTTATACAAGGGCATTTTTAGTCTTCAGAAATTTCCAATACTACAAGAATTTTTCTTTCAAATTAGGACAAAACTGAAAAAGATAGACATTCTCCAGATGCCAATACACTCTAAAATTATCTTCCAAAATTCATTGAAATGAAACATTTTATTACTGCGAAGAACATTTGAATATTCGACTCAGTATTTCAAATTAAATATTTTAGATGTAATTGAAAACTAAAATGGAAAGACAAATACCTATTTGACACTGCAAATTTTTCTCGTCAGGAATTTTTTTACAAAGTAGGATTTTCTTGCTTGGAAGAGAACACGTAAAAATGGAAAACAGTTTTGCTGAAACAAATATTTTTCTATGTCTTATTTTAACTTTGACATGTAATATTTTTGGCTAGCAACATTTCAAAACTACTATTTTTAGTCTATATTATGGGTACTGATTTCTGATGCTTGAATTCTCCACAGTCATCCCTGTATTGAAATGTCTTGACAAGTGTTTCCAGTGAGGGAATATTTATTTTCTATCAAATTAGGGTGATTTTTTTCCTTCACATAAAACTTAGATATACACAAAATCCATTTGTTTTAAATATAACCATACTGTTCTAGCCCATAAACATTCCTGAACTATGCCTTAAAATTGTTATGAGACCATAAACTGGGAAGAACACTCCCTGGAAGTGTTCAATTCCAGGTTGGATTGGGCTTGGAGCAACCCGGTCTAGTGGAAGAAGTTCTTGCTCTTGGAAAGGAGTTGGAACTAGGTGATCTTTAAGGTTCCTTTTAACCCAGGCCATTCTGTGATTCTGATTCTGTTTTAATACATCAGTCAATAAAAATAGCATTATCTCTTAGAGAAAAGTGATTTCAGCTGTTTTCAACTGAGAACAGTAAGATAATTTTGCAACTAAATTGTATTTTATCTAAATATAATGGAAATTATTGTTCTCCTCATCCTTCCTATCTAAAATATATGATGATTTGTTCCTGGTACCCAGTTAGTTTCTGTTATATAGTCTGGTGTAAATCTGGAAAACTCATTCTCTTAGTCTAATAGTTACTGCATCCTACTTGATTTCCTTCTTGATAGCTCAAAAAAAGTCCCTTTCTTTCACTTGAATATTTATTTCCTGCTGCTTTCAGCAAAAGTAAACATCTCAATTGATTTTGGATGCTGATGTCAAGATGTACCTGCCAGAAACCTCATTTATTAACAAACCTGAAATCAGAGTTTACACTTGGCTTCAGAACTGAGTCTGCAAACAAAAAGAAGGAGCTACTGAGAGCCCTTCATTTGGATGTGGGGCTCTTCAGAGGGTTTGGTGCTTCTGATTCTTCCCTCCATATGCTGGTGAACTCATAGAAATAGAGAGCCTTAGGCTTGAGCATCGTGCTGCCATCTCGTGGCCAAGGAAATTATTAAGGATGGTTTCTAAAAATTTTACATTATCACACATCAGAATAACTGGAAATGATGGGGGGGGGGTGGATAGAGACGTGTTCATTAATTAATATATTATTAGTAGTATTTATTTATTATTCCTAGAGAACTAAATCATGTTTAGTTAAAGGAAAAGAAGAAAAAGACTCCGCCAAGGAAATCTTGGATACCAAATAAATCTTGGATACCAAATAACAAATATAAATTGTTAAACACTGGAGTCAGACCAAATATCAGTTAACATGCATTGTAACTAAATTTGATTTATCTGCCAAGTGGACCTCTGTATCACATCCCTTTGTTGGGATTCATCTTCCTTTTGGAAGGATTAAGTCACCAATGATGTTAATTCCTGGCTATCCATTACTTCCTGCTCTTGCTGTGGTCTCAAAGACATGCAGACTTAAAACTGAGTTTAGTTGTACCTTCTGAAGTTGAGGTATCCAAAATGTTTTCAGGACTTCTGACAGCAGGAAGTCAAATGCTACCTCTGGGTTTGCTGGAAGGACTTTTCACTTGCAGCCACTCTGATTTGGCCATGTCTGTGTCCACATTCAACCCAGTATGACCAGCCAGTATCACACTCAGACATGTAAATAGGAATCTGAATAATTGATTTCTTCTCATCTTTGCTCCACACATTGGTAGTTACGCCTAGGACTGATATGCTGAAGCTATTTCCTCTTCACCTACCTGGTCCCCTGATTTGTCTTCTAACACAGACCAAGGGTTGCACAGTTTGTAGGCTCCGCTGTGACCTCTGGAATCCATCTTGTTAATTAGCTTTTCAGGCATTGATGGTAAATTTATTTGTCATTCGGAATAAAAATAAACCTTTCTTATTCTCATATTTTGTTATTTATCTATGTATAAGTACACTGGTTAGACATTTAATGGAATCTGCTTTCCAGCATCTGGAACCCAACCACCTGATTTGTGTTACGTGGTATGATGGGACATACTTTTCACTAGTTCAGAAAAGACACTTTACTTAAAACTGACCCTTAAACAATGCTATGTTCTTTTATTTCTCCCTTATTAGGGAAAAAAAAAAAGAAAGGAAAAAGGAAAAAGGAAAAAGGAAAAGGAAAAGGAAAAGGAAAAGGAAAAGGAAAAGGAAAAGGAAAAGGAAAAGGAAAAGGAAAAGGAAAAGGAAAAGGAAAAGGAAAAGNAAGGAAAAGGAAAAGGAAAAGGAAAAGGAAAAGGAAAAGGAAAAGGAAAAGGAAAAGGAAAAGGAAAAGGAAAGCCTCTCCTCTCACTTTTCTCAAGTGAAAGATCAGACTAGGTTAGCAAAGAATTTATGATTTGCCCTTCCTGATGCAAAGTTTGTGGACTCTACATATTAGAGTTGTAAACTCAACACACTGCTTCTTGTCTATTAAACTTTGTCTACTTCACTTACTTAGTTTCAAAGCTCTTGGTCTATCATATTTATTTGTAAGTAAATCAAATACCAATAGCTGGAAGGAAACAAAACAGGTATCTCCAAACAGAGCTGCACCATAGCAAGACAGATTGTTGACATGTATGCACAGAAAATGAAATAAAGAATGTCCTCAGAGAGAACTTAAAATTTACAATTGCAGATAAATCGTTCCTTCAGCCTTTTGGTTCAGATTTGCAAGAGGTTATTCAAAGCAAATCAATTCAGAATTAATTTCTCTTGGACAATGAAATAAATTCAAACCTGTGGAAAACACTCCAAACACTGGTTTTTATCCTCAAAAACATCATCTCATATGCCCTGCTCTCAAAGAGATTCTTCCTCCTTCAAAAGAATATTTAATAAGGTACTGTCTTCCAAAACACTTGCAAATTTAACAATTGCCAAGTTCATCCTTTTTTTTTTTTACTTCTGAATACTAGCTCAGTTCTCCAAACATAAATAACTTTTCTTTAATCATAGCAGAAGAAAGTTTCTCCCTTTTGCATATCACTGCAATACAGCCCTTAATTACATAATTAGAAATCTTCATTCAGACTTTGTGCAATTGAGGAATGAACTAAGGATGCATAGAGATTACACATCCATGTGCCTTATTTCAAGCTTTAAAGGAAAAAAACCAGAGAAACAAAATTGAACAATGCTCTGCCAGGGAATTTCCAAAAGATATCAAAGAAATCTTTTAACTCAAAATTTGTCCAGTTTGCCATTCCCAATGTAGTTCTCATTTGCTGATCAGTCAAATTAGGATTCTGGCTCTATAAAAGCTCATACAATGCAAAAATGAAAAAAACCAGCACATACATAGAACATATTAAATGCTTCAACACCCTGGAAAATCATCTTTAGCTGTTTTAACTGAAGACAACTTACTAAAATTAGTAACAGTTTAATTTCTCATGGTCGCTTAACTGTAGAGTGAGAATAAGAACTTCTGGAGTTTCTGTGAAAATTGATTTGGTTTTATTCATTTGAAAGCCTAAGGCACAATTGATGTGAGTGTCTTGAAATAATGCTAAGGAAAAAGTAGTTACTCTTTATGTAGAAAAATATCTGAATCCTGGACCATGGCCTAAATCATGCAAATATGTGAGGAAAAGAGTACAATGAAAGTTTATTTATTGATTTTCTCCGTCCTGCAGTAGACCAGAAAAATCCTTTGGGAAGAAAAAGGAGACACAGTAACTAATAATATCATTATGTGTGTAGAGAATTAATATAAGATTGGTAAGAAAATCCGTACTTCCCCAATTTTAAGCACTTGATCTTTTGTTGTAAATTCACCAATTCTAACTGCTTTATAGGCAATGAGGAAAATCCGTACTTCCCCAATTTTAAGCACTTGATCTTTTGTTGTAAATTCACCAATTCTAACTGCTTTATAGGCAATGAGGACATACACAGGCCATGAAAACCTAACAAGGGTAAGAGAATTTCTGTTTGAAATACTGCCTTTATAAATATCAACAACCAGTTCTCCACTAAGTGATCAAATATGTTATTGAAAACTTTCAGATTTAAAATTTAAGATTTAAAAAAGCAAGTATAAAATTTGATATTCTGAAATGAAAGCCAGCAGAAAAATCCCCACACTTCTCATCATGAAGACCAAAAATAACGCCTCATGACAACATTTAATATTACTTGAAACAGATATAAGGAATTCATGTAAATATTTCTGTCGCTCTTAAACAGAGACTCATATGAAGCAAGAACCTTCAAGCAAATTCATTTATTTTTGAAGATATTTTTAAAATTTTATTATCTAGTAAAAACGGATTAAATTTTTACTTCCGTATAAAACAAAGAATAATGTTTAACACATGCAACTGAATTTTCTGATACTGTGTAAATTTTAAGTTGAGTAAGTGCTCCTCTTTTTCGTACACTGAAGCGTCTGGCCTTCTAAATATCTGTGGAGCAACACATGCAACCAAAGTGGTTGGCAAGTTCTTCATATGTTGCAAATATTATTTAAATACATCTACTTCAGATTAAGACAGAACTCTATGGTCTGTCAAGGCTCACTAAGTACTACTTAGTACATAATTCCTTGATATGAGCAGGGTATGGTGTCTGCCCACACACTTTCTGCACACAGAGTCGGGGAATGGCTCTGCAGTGGCCTGGTGTAATTGCCTGATTTTTCTAGACAAACTGGAATTCCATTACTACAACTAAAGTGCTAAACTAAAAGCAGAGACATTAGACATCAAGTTAAATCCAGCTAACCTCTATGCAAATTAGGCACATTAATAAGTGCTTTGAAAACTATGTTAAATAAGCATCAATATTATTGTAAAGTAAGAACATTGCAAGGCAAAGCTGCGAGTAGTGCAGCCATTCTGGAAGCAAATATTTACACAGCTTGTAAGTAAATTGTATCTCCTCTTAGTACACTGTGTTGACAATGTAGAAGAATCTATCTGGATTAGAGCTCCCTAAGAGTGAATTAAATGCATTGTAATGAGATCTAACCATCAAGTCTAGACTGCTCCTTCACATTTAGTTTTTAAATGAAAATATTATTATCTACCACCTGCCTGTGCTGATATCTATGTAAAATGAGCTTGCTAACACAAATGCATTCACCTTACAAAAAGTAATCTGTCACAAACATGAGCCAATGACCTGCACATGCCTGAATAACTATGTATGGGTCAGTCAGACACTATTTTCAAGGGTTTATTTAGGCTATGTGTTTCAACTGTATGCACAAAACATTCCCATATGGAAAGACACCAATATATCTTCTCCCACATCCACACTAATAAACCACAAAGGGACCACTAAATCAAGATTTAAGATATGAAGAAGGCATGATTTAAAGCAAAATTTACAAGATTTGCTTAAAGTTTGGCAATTCTTTTCTAGACCTCTTTTCACTACCAACTCACCAACTGATCAACTTCTCTCTCATATACCTCATTTTTTCAAGGCCTGCCTCCCATTTGCCTTCAACAGCCACACACATCCCACTGAGGCAGTATGCTGGCATGTCTGACAAGATGGAGGTAGATAAGGTAGATCTGCCACCAAGCAGAATTTCAAGAGACTACTAGTAAAGCATGGGAGAGGCAGCCACTCAATCTGCAGCAACTCAATCTGCAGGAAAAAAAGACTAAGCTGCTGTCTGAGAGGTTTTGAGCTGGCAGTTTTTGAGCCTACATCCACCATTGTCAAAAATTTACAGATATACAGGTTGATCCCCTCAACTTCTGTACCCATGAATTTCTGTGTGCAAGAGGTTGCATTCCTGAGCTAGTTTTTGGAGCTGGTGCTATATGCAATTCAGCAACCTCCATTTTCCAGGCTTTTCTTCCAGTCCTGAAGGAGGCAACAATATCCTCAAAGGGACAATTCAAGCAATTCAGTACTACAGCTAACGTAGTTACAACAAAGATCTGTGGCACCACTTGAAATATTTAGTGTAAGTGCCATGGAATTCAGAACACATATCATGCGAGCCCATAGATGAGAAATCCAGTGACTAACACGGGGACCCTACAGTCTCAATCAAAAGAACAGTGAGATGACAGAGGTGTCACAGCAGAACTGTTTCATTCACACTCATATTAAGATACTGGCTGTAAACACTGGTGTGTATTGTGTCAGAACTCCACTAGTGTCTCCTGGGATAAGTTGGCACTTGTTCCAAACGTGAGACATCAACGACAACATCATCAACAGCATTACCTTACTACTACTGCTCCAGTGGCTAACATGGCTCCAATTGTAGACATCAATGCTATTGGAAATAGTGGGTCCTTAATTTCTGCCAGATGACCAAGAACTGAGCCTCTAGACATTCCCATACACACATGAAGGATGGGAAACCCAGAGCCTGGTGTCTATCAGGTTGACTTTGATTCTGGATAGTGATTGTGTCTGGGAGAGCATTTCATAGGAAGAATATGTTTCCTTGTATGCACTTACAACACAACAGAAAAGGATGCACTTACTGAAAGAGGAAGGAAGGGTGAGAGGAAGGAAGAAAGAAGGAAGAAGGCAAAACATGGAATTGTTTATAATCCAGCAAAATGCCATCACTTGGCTCATATAGTCATTAACGGCACCTCTGAGTGATACCTATGCAAGAAGGTTCACCTTTCCATTCCCTTCATGGCTCCTCAAAGGCCTCTTCATATTCCACTACAGTCCATTTAATTTCATATTCCTTTAAGTGATCTGGACACAGCCTCTGGTCCTCAAGAAGCTGACAGCAGGACAACATAAAATGCAGGATTTACAAGTCACAGACAGAAAGAAAACAAATGCCTTTCTAAGAGAGAAACTTGTACGTTGTAACATGCAACTGCTTTGCTGCTAAAAGAGCCAAAAGTGTACTTAAATTTACAATGAAAAGTGACAAAATATGTTAGCAGCCCATCATCCATGTTCCACTAATAGTCGTTTATGCACTGAAGGGTATTGCCCTCTCATGTTAGTAGAAGCATTTCACAGAGCTTGCCTGCTTTGACCAAGTCTTTCTTCACAGCAGCTTCACAGAATGGCTGGAGAAGCCCATTTTGGTCCTGGGGGAAAATCCACAAAATCCTAAATCAAATATTTTTCTTGAGTGCTTGGCTGATAAGGAAGAGGAAGCTTGGCTGATTATAGTTCAGCTTGGGAGCTGATGCTGAAGAGAAGTCCAAGCTGACTGACAGCAGATAGCCAAAATAAAGGAAAAAGGAGGCTTAGGCTAGCAGCCATCTTAGCCAGAGCTAGTAGTAGAGTGTTAGGTAGCATATTCCAGAAGGAACATATCACTATTTGGCAGTAGCCCCAACAAAGTGGGCACTTGGTTTTGGCTGGTAATTTAAGTAGATGGATGCTCTATCAGTGACGATAGGATACCTGCTGCCACATATCTATGTCAGATATATCACTGACATTATTCAGAAATATCCTTGGGGGAAAAGCTTGTGAACACTTCTGTTTTCGCCACTGTTGGTAACAGAATACTGCTTCTGAGATTCAGGAAATACAGGCTGTTGACCCTCCTGTATTTCTGCAACAGGCAAGGGAAACTCTCATCTTCTTCCCACAATCAACAACACTCCTGTGAAAGTCTTGCCGGAGTCAGTTTATTCTATAAACTTCACAATGGTGGAAGTAACTTGAAAATATCACTTTGCTATGCTAGTTAAGTTTTATAGCACATCTATTTCATTCATATGACCGCTTACTGAGATTAAATAACAACTTGGGTACTAGATTCCTGGTTACTAGCTAGGAAGAAAGGACACACACTTAGAGCCTTGCTGCAGAATTTTAAGGGTGTGTTGGTTTGAAAGTAAAACCAGTGTGAGACTCCAAGTCAGTAATACAATTTAATAGGAGAAAAGAGAAAAAATAAAATACATGCAATAATATAAAAGAAACAACCACCAACACAGTCAGAAATACAACCTGACACCCTGTCAGTCAGGGTGTTGGTAGCAGTCGGTATAAATGGTGGCTGCAGTCCTCCTGGATGACGGATGTGGTTCTGTTGAAGTAGTGCTCCTGTAAAAGGTGCAGTTTTTCTCCGAAGATCCAGCGATGATGTGGAAAAGGTCTGACTTTCCTCTGGGATCCAGTAGAAAGGTCTGCCTTCGCGTCCCAAACCCCAGTTTTTTATCTAGGTAGGAAAGGCTTGGCTCCTGTCCCTGGTTGGGACATCTCCCAATGGGATGATGTAATCTTATCAGTCACACAATAGAACTTAATGGCCCATTAATGGAATATATCTTCTGGAGGAAGGATGGGTTGTGAATAGATGACAATGATCGTCCCCGATCTTATCAGATGGCACATCAGCAGAGGATATCTCCCACAGAGATAAGGATCACCACCCCTCCCACATTTTAACAGATGGTGATAGAATAAACATTTTTGCATTGTACCCCAGGACAAAGGGGATGTTGTCTTTCAATGTATGGGCACAGAGTCCCTGAGAAATCTGCCATGAATATTTTTAGGATTGAATGTCATCAGTTTTGAAAGTGCAAAGGACATTATTGACACGTGCAACAATAATCAAAATGGGTCAGTCTGTTTAACAACGCAAAATGGTTCTTGGTCAAGGGCTAACCTTGGACAAAGCATATACTCTCTTCCTTCCCCTATCAGAGTTGCAACTTCACTCTGAAGCATAGGCAAGTTTATAATGCTGCTTCTATACAAAACGCTAGTTGTCCATTGTCAGTCTCAGACTTTAAGTAGCCTCTGAACAAAATATTCAAATTAATTCTGAAGAGATGCAACTGTTATCATCTTGATATTTAACCAGAGAAAGATTTTAAGAAGCTGTAGATTTAACTTTGCTGAATAAAACATATTCACAGTAGCCTTCTCTTGCCTTTGTTCATTGGAGATTAACACATATGCTACCCAAAACTAAACTTGTGTTCACTGCAAGAAAAGAAACAAGAGACAATCCTAATTATTTCTGCAGTATTTTCCTATGGAATGTCATATTCAAGGAAGTCTCACACCTTGGCATAAGGGGTGTTCGAGACCATAGTTGAGGTGACAGAACAGTGACCACAGCAACAATATACAGATAAAACCCCAAAACTTTGCAACTTGTATTTTTTAATCATAATTTTGCCCTTTTGTGAATTTAGAAGGAAGCAAAACTGAATCCAATGTGAAAATTTTATTTTAATTTAAAATTTCAAACATTGAAAATTGTTTCTGATTTATGGTGTCTAGCAGTGCAAAAGGGCAGAACAGCATCTGCAGTTTTAAAAAATGAGGAAAATATTTCAATTTCATAGATACTGAAGACATGTATTTGCACCAAGGACAACAGAATTTGCATTCAAATAATAATAAAAAATAACGTATCTTGTAATTAACAAGTTTTAATATATCTTAATATAGTTTTCTTTTTCTTGAAACTTACACCAACACAAGTGAATTTAAGGGTTTTCTTGGGGACAGCTAGAGTTGCCAAGATTATAAATTAAAATCGTAATGACTCTCTACTATTTATATCCAAAAGACTACAAATACTTCTGTTGAATCAATATTGCACATTGGCATTCAAGTATTTCATGGTATGTTAGTGGAAAACATAAAAAATAAGACTAGAAGCACCATAGCTGCTCAGGCAAACAAGTCCTGTTTTTATATTGCCTCTGGGAAAATGAATGCTGTCATATTTGGCTTGGACAGAACAAGATTTAGAAAGTCCATCCTACTTGGAGATATAAAGCAGATGTGTAGCTACTCATACAAAATTTAGAACCCTATTTTCGGCATTTATTTTCTAGTATCAAATTATTCTGAAGCTGCTAAAAAACTAAGGCTCTAAGTCAACTGAAATTATTTAGAGAGCTAAAATGGAAAATGTGGTAACTTACCTTTTATATAGGTAGGGGAGGAAGGGAAATTATTTATACAACTCAAGTCCAAAAGTATGACAGCTGCACAAACCTTTGTATATGTTTCTATCACAAGACTATCACAGAAATATAGAGTCATAGAAGGTCCCAGATGACTGAAAGCTGGCAAACTTCCCTATTTTTAAGAAGGGCAAGAGAAATGACCCTGGCAACTACCCACCTGTCAGTCTCACCTCAGTACCTGGCAAAACTATGGAGAAGATTATTCTGTGAATTATTGAAAAATACCTGAAGGACAACACAGTCATCATTCACAGCCAGCATGGGTTCATGAAGGGAAAGTCCTTCTGATTCTCATTCATGACAACATTCCTCACCTTATCAATCAAGGGAAGACATTTGATACAACCATCTTTTTGGCTTTCAGTAGTCAAAAATGCTGTCTTTCACTGCATCCTGGACAAAATGTCCACCACTTAGCTGGATAAACACATCACCACAAATGTAGCAACTGTCTCATGGGTTGGGCACAATGGGTGACAGTGAATGTGTGACATCAGGCTGTCACAAGTGGGGTTCCACAGGGCTCCATTCCAGATACTGTGCTCTTCAATGTCTTCATAGATTACTTAGAAGCAGGATTTGGAGGCATACTAAGCAAGTTTGTCAGTTATAATAATCTTGAGTGGTGTCATGGATTGACTGGGGCCAGATGCCAGACATCAATGAAAGCCGCTCATTAACTTCCCTCTGCAACTGGACAGAGGAGAGAAAATATAACAGAGAGTTCATGGGTTGAGATAAGGACCAGGAGACACCCTTCATCAAATACCATCACAGGCAAAACAGGCTCAACTTAGGGATATGAAGTGAATTTATTAACAAAAAAAAAAAAAAAAAAAAATCAGAGCAGGATAAGGTGAAGTAAAACAAGCCCTTAAAAACACCTTTCCCCCACCCCTTCCTCCTTCTCAGCTCTATTTCCTACCCCAGCAGTGCAAGGAGACATGGAATGGGGGTTGTAATCAGTTCATCTCCTGTGGCTTCTCCTGCTGCTCAGGAAGAGGAATCATTCCCCTGCTGCACCATGGGGTCTCTCCCATAGAAGACAATTCTCCATGAATTTCTCTGACATGGGTCCATCTCACAAGCAACAGCTTCCTGCAAACTGCTGCAATGTAAGTTTATCCCCCAGGCAGCTCCCCCTCCCCAAACTGCTTTTGCATGGGTCATTCTTCCGTGGGGGGAAGGACAAGCTGCTCCAGCACAGGAGCAGGACCCCTCTCTCGACAGGACTCTTGCAGGACCACACCTTCCTCCCAGACATCCACCCACTTCGGCTGGGGCTCCTCCATGGGCTGCAAATGGATGTCTACATCCCCATGGACCTCCATGGGCTGCAGGGGCACAGCTGCTTCGTGACGGTCTTCACCACAGCCTGCAGAGGAATCTCAGCTTCAGCACCTGGGGCACCTCCTCCCCCTCCTTCTGTCTGTGGTCTGGCATAGTTGTTCTTCTCCCTGATATTCTCTGGCTGGAATTAAAACTGTGCAACAACTTTTTGTTTATCTTTCCTCTTAAATGTGCTATCACAGCGGCATTACCACCATTTCTAACTGGCCCAGGCTTGGCCAGCAGCATGTTCATCTTTGGAGATATCAAGGATTGGCTCTGCTGAACATGATGGAAGCCTCTACCAGCTTCTCACAGGAACCACCTCTGTAGCACCCCGTCCTACCAAAAAACAATGCAAAACCAATACAGGAGGAAAGAAACTGAGGGTGTCTTTTTTAGACAAGATGGAAAGGCAATACAATGATTTTGAAAGAAATTATAGATCTGCATTAGAAAGCCCTTTTTACCATTGTTATAAATGAGAAACAACAGTCTCGATATTGAACAAAATTTAGATTGCTTTATTTGATATAGACGGATCAAGCACCATTGGAGAATGTGAGGGGTCACCAACCACTCCACTCTCCATCGAACCTTGGTTTGCAGCCTCTTCCTATAGTATGGTCTCGCATTGTAATCAATAATTTTGGGGGTTTTGCTGTCATAATTTTGCCAGGTAAGCAGTGGTGGTCAAATAAACATCAATATTCAAATTCACAAAGTCTCTGGGTGATAGTCAATCTCACAGATAACCATATGGTCTTTGTAGATAACCACCAGCGATATCTGGAAGTCTGGTCCTTGAGATAGGCAGCATTGATCAAACAAAGGCAGGAAAGACTATGGGGAAGTCTGATTTTGCAAACTGGTAGTAGATACAACTTATTTGGATTTAAAACAGAATGATTTAATCATATATTTTCCTTTATCTAGTGTCCATGTTTCACCTCAGACCTTAGTATTCTGGTTTATACAAACCCCAATCCTTTTATGATTAACATGAATCTTTTATCAATTATCACAATTTTCCCACTTCTTTTTTTTTTTATACCATTGATTCGTGTTTGGTCTCCAAATTTTGTCAGTGCTTTTTGTACTACATTTAATTAATTCACTACCATTAGTTTTGTTGTTGACTCAGGATCCATTGGAATTGTAGCAACTTGCATTCCTTAAACGACCGATTGGATTAGTCAAATGAAGCATGGAACAAGACAAGGGATGAACAGTAGTCCTAATAATGTGCATGTTAACATAAAGCCTAATTTCTTCCACCAAGCTCACCCCAACAGGTTATTCCACCAATTATCGTTAAACATAGAGTTCCAGGTTTGTACAGGTACATGGGCTATTTGTTTTATTTCTTCTGCAATTTTAGTAATTACTTCACCATTATCATCAATTTCTATGCAGCATTCAGAATTATTGAACTTCCCACACACTCCTTCTTCTTCAGCTAATAGATAGTCCAGGACTAGTCGATTTTGATATACTGCTGCTCTAGTTTGAGTAAGTTGTTTAGCTATCAATTCCATTGCTCGGGTTGTTTGATTGGAAGTAATTTCTACTACGGCTTGTAGCCTGATAATTCTATTTAGCATATTAATTGGAGTGTGATAGCCCCAGCTCCCATCTTGAGCCCAGGTAGCTGGTCCATAGTACTCGATAATTTGTTGTGGAGGCCATTCATCATCCTTCCGGATTTGTGCTCCCCCTGTGGCAGGGCTCCTTTTGTTTCGATGCAAAGTTTCATACAAGGGAACTCCTAACACTCTATTACCTTTTTCTTTTGGTAATGTAAAAAACACAGGCTGGATAATCCCTAAAATACATGTCCTTCTCCATCTTTTTGGTAGGGTATTATAAGCTCTTTTCCCTCAGATCCAAAATATTCTGTCTGGGGCTTTCCAGCTTAGTTTAACTGATTCAGGTTGTTGCCAATAGATGCTTACACTTTTTACTTCTTCGTATGGGTTGGCTCTATTTTTATTATACCAACATAGTCCTGTAAAATTGTTCTTTATGCAATTACCCTTAACTTTCCCCAATATACTTTTGGAGCTTTGGGCCACCAAGACTGATTGCTTTCATTTGTAATCAGGATAGTCTTACAGGGGGTGTGCCCCACATACTGGGGAAAGTTAGTTCCCTGATGTGTTATACATACTTCTATTACCTCATGTCTTAGAACCCACTCTTCAGGTCTATTGATTCCCCTTGATATTTCCATTCGATTCCACTGTAATAACTGTTCTCGGCCTAATTCCTTCCCCCTCCATGGCCATTGTTCAGTCATCTGCATTCCTCCACAGATCGAACAGTGAGTTAAGTTCAGTAGTAATTTCTCGCATTAATTCCACAAATAAATTCTTTCCCAAGGTGGGTAAGTCCCGTTCTCTGAGTTATTATTTTCTCATACAAGTTAAAACTTCCCCCATGGTTTGTCCTTGTTCCTTTGAACACTTTAGTTATATTTTTTATCAATTCCTCCTAGTAGTGATCTTGCACTCCTTCCTGATCTAAACCGTTTTAAGGCTGTGGTGAGATTTCTCTCTTTATAATAAAAGCCTCTCACTCAGCTGTAAAAGGCGGAATGTGAATAACAGGGATGGATGGGAGGTGACTGGAGTTCTCAACCTGTTCCTTTTCCTTAAGTAAACCACATTTGGTCTGGGACTCAGAGCACGGAACTGTTGCCTCCTGGATTCTCTCTTCATTCTCCTCCAAAATAACTTATCTCTTTTCCTTTCTACAAAACTCCAGCATTTTTTTTTCCTTTTTCTTATTTTTTTAAGGTCATTTAATAGTCTTTCATAGTGTCTGAAAATCAGAGCAGGCCTGGGAAGCCCAGCAAAGAGCTGAGACTGCCCCAGGCAGAAGTACTTGCCCTGCCTCCTCCCAGAGGGCATCCACAACTTTCAGGAACGGAGCTGAAACTGTTCCAAAACTGTCACTCTCAGTTTTCTCTGTGATTGCAGCCTGTAGCTTCAGCATCACTCTGGTAGCTCTTAGCTGTCTGAGTCCTGCCTCAAAACTCCTGCAGTTTCCAAACATCAGCTTTTTTTGTTTTGTTGATCCAAAACACATACCTTTTGGCATTTATCCCAATGAGATGTTTCTGTAGTATGTGACATTACTGAGAATCAGAAATTAATAAAACCAAGGGACAGTTTTGTATCCAGTTTGTGAATTTGCACTCCCAGAAAAAATTACCAGCAGAGAAAGCCACAAAAAGTCACATTAAAAAAGTGGTACATTAACTGCAGCCTCCACCAACATAACTCTCCACTCAAACACTGTAATTTATGCATGCAATCTATTAGGAAAACTCCATAATTAAAAAAATAGATGCATTAATGTGTGATGTCATAGATTTGGCTACCTTTTATTGGTAATAAGCACATTGACAAGCTGACACTTCTCTGGAACTAATTAAAGACATCACATTGCCACTGCATTCATGAGAACAGTCAAACAGACAGACATTTATTTTCACATATGACAGAGTGGTAGGCTTGCTAATAAATGCACAAAGAAATATATTGGTATATGGAAAGATGTGATTGAAAATTCAGTGATCAGTTTGAAGAGAGACATGCTGAAAGTTAATGGAGTCTATTAGCTGAGAATGTTTCTTAATGTTATTTTTTTTCTTAAATGCATTACCAGAAAAGTGACTGGAATGTTTTGTTTCATTTTTGTCCCATCTTCATTTCACTAAAACTTACACTTTATTTATATATGTTTTATATCTATGTGAAAATCTTGCCTGGAATACAGATAGCTATAAATACAGTTCAGCCAGCCCAATGCTCAGTCATGCTGCAACTATCCTAAAGAATGTTCAGAAATATAGCTGTTTTTTTGTGGAGAACTTGAGAGAAGGTGAAAGGGTCTAAAATAAAACTCACAATTTATAGAGCTACCATGGCAACTATTAGGTGGCATCAAAGAGTAACTTTATTTGATGGAGTCACAAGAAGTCAAACATCCATGACTGCACTGCAATCAAGACATGCTGGCATCATGCAGCTCCCTGAACCACAAACAGAACTTTGTTTTGTGAAGTGCTGTGCTGCTACCTCATGCTCTTATGCCCTATAAGGAACCTTATTAATGACTATGTTCCCCCATCCTGGAGGTCCTGGCACTGAAAGCTCAGCTTCCTGCATGTTCTGCAGCTCAAAACCCTCTTGGGACTTGGCATGCGAAAGGTCCTGTGGGACATGTGGCCCTACAGCCACCAAGGTCCTATGGGAGACCTGTGACAGATGACAGCAGATGTGTGAAAAACAAGTTGCTCTGCTTCTCTGGTATGCAAACTGTTGGTGTGTATAGGGAGAACTTGCTCATGCTCAGTATGAACTAGCCAGGGGCATGGAGGATAAAGTCAAGCAATTACGTCTAGGAAAAGTCCAACCAGGGTGAAGTGAACAATGGCAGGACAGCTTTGAATGCAAAGCCACTCACACTGAGCTTTACTGTTGGTAAAGTTACATATGTCCAATATAGCTGAAAAGCCACCTCTGCCCAGAGTTGTCTAAGTGACAGTATCAGAAATATCATATTTGTGTGTGGATGTAGCAAAACTAGGACAAACGGCAAAAATATTCAGGTGTAGGACCATGAGAAGAGTAAGATGCAAAGATGGAAAAAATGTCAGCTTAATGTAAGAAAAAATGAGGAGAAAAATATGAAGTCAGGTAGAGAAAGAAATGGACAGTGAATCCCCTAGCAGCATGAATGTCTGCAGATAGTGATGCTGACCTGCATGCCCCTGCCCACTGGACTGCTAAAGGGACCCTCCTTACACAACCCATCATCTGGATGGTGTTCATTAGATGTGATGCACCTTTGCACCTCCACTCTAACAAAGATGCAATTTGATGGCAATTGCATGCTTATAGGGTTCCTTGGACTTCACCTATGATTGACACTTTTCCTTCAGTTTGGAGACTTGAGAGATAGCTGATGAAAAAATGATTGACATGTTTTTGAATAATGATCACACTAGAAGGAAATTTGTAGGGCAGCAAAGTCCTCAGTGATCTTGGCAATCAGATATACCAGCTTGTAATTAAATAACAATGCAGGGTATTAGGCTTGACTGTGACACTGTTAGACTTTGGCAGTTATGATGCTAAAAGCAGACTGAACCCAAAATGTTCTTTGGCCTGCCAGCACCTCGTTGTCTGACAAAAATTGGTATGAAATTAATTAGTCATTACTTATTATCCAGGTCCCTTGTGCTCTGTGTTTTGTCTGTGAAGCTGCCTTTGGCTACTAAAAACCCCCAAATGCCAAAAGGTCGTTCTTCCAGATGCTAGGTTATCAGAAACTATTTTTAAATACTGCTGTTACAGAGACAGGGCAGAGAATGCAAGGAAGTAACTCTTCCTCCACTGAAGAGGCAGCCCGAGACAGACAGAAATCTCAGCAATGGCTTTGAATTTCTTGGATGAATGTTGAAGGCCAACTCTTTAGTGTTCAGATAAAATTTGCAAAGCCTCCAGCCTTTTCTTTGAATATGAAAAGGAATAAGAAGATTTCTGAAGTCAGTGATGTAAAAGCTAAGTTTTTAAGATGGAAGGAGAATGAGAAGATGTTGAAATGGCTGAAAATTTTTTTGTAAAATTGTAGGGATGAACTGATGTACTGAATATTCCTATAAACCATGGAAAGACATGGCAGGATGGAAATGTTCCATTTAATAGATGATTTGACCAAAGAGCACCTGTGTTAAGAATTTCTGCCCTGAAAGAAGGGGATTTCAGTTTTCTGAAGATGAAGCCTGAGCAAAAAGAAAGAAGACAGAAAGAATCTTTGCTGTCGAACACTTCATTCTTAAAAGTAATACCCCATGAGACAGACATGGCCCACATCTACAACTTTGGGACGGCTGTAGAGTTGGGAGGAGTGTCACGGTTGCAGGTTTCCGGGCGGATGCAAATCGTAAAAGATAAAACCCCAAGAGAACTGTCTTTTTCCTTCTTGTGGGAAAAATCTCTACAACTTCAACAAGAAGAGGCTTCTCTCTCCAGAAGTGAACTGAGAAAGACTTAACTGGGGACTGACCGAAGTATTTGTTATATGTTTGTTTTGCTGTTATGAAGATTGGGAGAGGGAGGAAAGGAGTGATCTGAAAAATCTTATTCTGAATTTTTTTTTCCTTTCTTTTTGTTTGTGTAGTTAATAAATTTTCTTTTATACTCTCTCAAGTTTTAGGCCTGCCTTGCTTTTGCTCCTGGTTCTGTCTCACAACAGGAAAAATAAGTTTATTTAAATTGGCAACTCAAAACAAAAACATTAATTTAGTGCATTGGCCGGGAAAGTCAAAATTAAACCAAGACACCTGGTGTGCTAAGAAACTAGAATTCTAATAGGTTAAGAAGTAGTGGTCCGAGTTTGTGTCTTAGCTAGTTGGAAAGTTTCTATAAAATAACATGCATTAGGGAGAGCTGGGTCTCTATGCCATGGCTTTATGCCATGTGCATTTCGCCATTGCATTTTGCCACTGCAGTTTTGCCATTGCTTTATGCCATTGCTTTGCTTTGTTTTTGCCTTTGAGACTGATGTGCTTCTGCAATAAATAACTTTATAGCAACTATTAACTTGCTTGGCTTTTTAAAGAAGAACATAACCTGGCAGTGTGGGCGCCCAAGAGGCACCAGGAGGTTTGCCTAAACCTCATATGATACCATTATAGCAATGAGACCATTTTATAAATGAAAAGACTGTCATTGAATACAAAGTTTCATCCATTAGGTTTTGGCTGTTGTACATTTTCAAACATTTTGGCTTTTTGTTAGATACAGATTAGAGATGAAGCTTCAAATGTTTGCCTTAGAGAATCACACTTCTACTTTGAAATTCAGCCAAAAATATCTTAATTAATTTTACTTATTCACCCTTGCTTAGATGTGTACATTTCTCTATATTAAGTCTTTGTTTCCTTGCTATAGAGAGATGTTTCTACAAAAAGTTCTGATTAATCCCCATCTTTCAATTAGAGGACACGCTGCATTAATTTTTAACATGTGCACTAGACCCTATACAAAAAGTATACCTGATACCTATACTTTTCTTTTTGGGACTTACGTACTAGTATGCCTCCAGTTTTACTGGTGGACCCATGGCCACCTCAATTTGGAATGAAGTTCTGGTCAGAACAGACCAGACAATTCTATGAACAACACTGACAGGAGTTGGCCTGGTCCAAACAGGGGCTTGGACCCTCACCCTCCAGAAATCACTGCTCACCTTTTTTCTCTGGCCTAAGGAACATTGGCTGCAGCCTGCCTGCCAGACCATAGCACCACAGGACACTTGTGCTCGTAAGGACCTCAGAGGGTCTCCATTCCTTTTCCTGCTCAGAGCAGGCTCAGCCCTGCGGTCAGACCAGGGCTCAGGATGTTATCTTGTGGAGCCTGGAAACCCTCCAGGTAGAGAAACAACACCATCTCTCTGAGTGCATCCCTACTGTCCAGCTGTCCTCCTGGGCCATAAGCTTTCCTTATCTCCAGCCCCTCTGGTTCTGCCCCGCTCACCAGAACCCAGGGCCTTTCTGTCCAGAGCTGCCCATGGTCTTACAGGCATGACTTCCAGGGCTCTGCATGCCCAGGGCAGGGCTGCCCTTTTTGGCTGTCCCAAGGATATGGGGAACCCATCCTTTCCCTCTACCCACCATGGTCCCTATGGACAGCTGCCCTGCCCTTGTGCATGTTGAACAGTGATCCCCGATTTGGCGTCACCTGCAAACCTGAAGGCCTTGGTCACCTTCTCAGGTCACGGATAGAGGCAGGGCACAAGACAAACTCCAGGGAGAGACCCTTCGGGATCCCAGAGGGCACCAGCCTCCAGTCAGATATGACTCAGTGGCCATCACATCTAAGCCCAAACACCCAACCAGGTATATACTGCTCCTGGGGGGCACACACTCCCACACTAGCACCAGCTTGGCTACAGGGAGATTGTGGGAGAGCACTGGAAGCCTTGCTGAAATCAGTCTGTTACATCCCATTCTCCACATCCTCAAATCCAGTCATTTTATCACAACATATAATGAGGTGGATGAAGCATTATTCACTTTGTTAGTCTGTGCTGGTAACTCCCAATCACCTTCTCCTCCCTCATGTGGTAAGACACAAGGTCTAAGAGGACACATGGCATGATTTTGTTGATACCTGAGTAAAACTGGTCAACCTGCATTTCCTCAGTCTTTTCGCCCTTTTTCAGTTGTCAAAGGCCTCCTCCATCCATGTGACAATAAAGATAGAAGTATCTAAGAGAAAAGAACAATTACCAGTTGCCATTCTATGTTAAGAAATTTCTCTTTTCTCTGTTATTTTGCTTTTTAAAACTGCCTAGTGCTAATCAAGCAATGTTAATCAAGCAATGCAGGGTACTGTATTATTTTATTTAGAATTGAAGTCAGATTTACATGATGGCTGTTGTCAGGAATGCATCTTTTATTTCATACTTCTGAACTTTAATTGAAAGTCTTCTGTGTTTGAAACTTTTGGACATGCATATGAACAGCATGGCTTTGAGACAATTACTTCCTATAACTGAAATATCATGTGAACAACCTTGCAAATAAGGACATGCTGCCCTGGAGCTTCCATAGTGTTTTGCCCAAGTAGGAAGTGTAACAGGAGCTCTATGTCAGGACACAGGTAAACCAGACAAGCACGTTCTACTCTTGTGCAAAAGCCTACTCTGCATACTAATGAGTACAGTTTGGGCCTCCTCCCTGCTGAAGAGGACAAAGTACTTGCTTTGTAGGCCCCGATTAGGCAACAGAGGCGAGCACCATGCCTGTTTGTCCTCATGTTCTGAATCACATTCCTTTGTGCTCACATGTCTGAGAACAGGAAGAGAAAGCCTTCTAATATCTTTTGCCAGTACAGAACGGTGTGCAGAAGTCCTGGCATTTTGTATTGGTGCAACAAACTGCTGTCTTAGAGTAAGTACATCACCCAAATGCCTATCCTGCTCTAGAATAAAACTGACATTACAACATACTGGTATATAGATCGGGAATATCCTCTAACAATATCCTCTAATATCCTAACAATATCCTCTTGTCCTAACAAGTAAGACATTCCAGTGGATATCTTTCTGTGCTACCTTTTCAGGTGTGCAAAGACCAGGAAAAATGTGCTACTAAAAATGCTTAAAAACACTACATCCTTTTCAAATTTAGTTGAAAGAAATAAATTTGCCATTTTCTTTTAAATATAAAGAAATGAAGTCCTGAAGAAAGGTATTCACTGATTGCTAGGTAAAACATTCCTAATCCCTTACCTATGGAATTAAAGATTTTTAAAATTCGTAATTGAGTACATCAAAGGCATAGCAAGTCCCACCAGTTTCAGCCTGAAATGACTAAGTCCTTAACAGAAATGAAGGAACTGAATATGTGACTTTCATCAGTGACAGCAGCATCCAAACATAACTTAACAAGAAGGAAGCAAAGTTTCTTCTTTATTTCAAAGCATAAAAGATAAAAATGCTTTTAGATATAGAGAAGAAATTCTGTGAAAAAAATCAGCAACAACTGAAGTCCAAATATTGTGCATGAATTTTATTATGTTGTTTGCTGAGCTAGATTTACAACACAACATGCAGATACATTTAACAATGTACTTCACTATACATTCTGCACTTGTGACAGCTGTGCAACAAAAGTAGAAAATGAATTTCCAGTTTTAGTAACTTCAAAAAGTAACAGAATCTTCAGTAGACAAAAGCTTCACTGTTAGTAGTGTCAGTGTTGAGTTTCCAATGCTTATCAAGCTGAAAAGATTAATTTCAGCAGCAGATTTAAAGGTCTTATATTTTGACACATCTTCCACATTACAAGTTTTGGCAGTGTTTATTACATTTCTTTCACTATTTAGACATGAGAGTAACAACTTAAATACATTCACTTAAGCTCTAATGTCTTGATTGAAAACGCAGAAAGGAACAGTAGTGGCAGAATGACAAACAGAATTGCAGTACAAGTAACTTACGTAATTCTGACAAGTTCCTTTGACGAATCACCAAGCTTACTGCAAGAGTTCTATAAACATGTACAGCAAAAAGATGGCTGCACAAAATGTCAGTTCTTTTGCAACCAGGTAACACTGATGATGCAAACTCACAAAAATGGTGTGCAGATTTCACATCTTTTAGAGTCTCAGAACATTTGACTGAGAATCTTTGTCTTTCAAGAAACGTAAGGGAATTTTGAGCATCTAAATAAAGGATAGTATTTCTTTTAAAACCTGAGTATTAGACATTTCAGGACAAGTTTTCAATCTAACTTCTAACTTTTCTGTCAAACTGTATGAAAATAATACTAAAAAGCTATCTTGAAAAACAGAAACCTATTTACAAAGGAGAGTTATAAACAAGGTAAGCAATAAAGTGACCATGGCTTCTCCAATCTATGCAGTTCTTTCACTTTCTTTCACATCACTGATAGCGCAAATACCAGTGGTAGTTTACACACAGAAAGACTGACAACTGCTGTGGAATGACACAAGTCTTCTGTTTTATGTTTTGAAAGACCTAAATTAGCTGATCACTGACCACTCCATAAAGAATAGGCCAGAAATATATGACAAGAGTATCCTGCTTGGCACCTACATGCACAAAGCTGCTTGAATAATGACCTAATTCCCATGTGCAATGTACTGCTATTTAAGCTGCAAATAATCAACGGTCTGCACCCAGAAATAGCACTTTGTAGTATATTAAAAATTCCAAATATGTTTAAATGCTCTAAAGGAAGGAGACAGTAGTTTTAAAAGAGGCAGATAAGTAAAAGTCGTATTTAAGATTTGCACCACAGACATAATAACAACAGTTTTAAAAACTCTGAAACCCTTGGAAGCCGCCTTTTCTGCAACCTCCACAGTTAGAAAGGAATATGTACTATTTTCTATGGAAACACTGAAAATACTGACACAGCAGAACAGGAAAAATCTGACACACACCTGAAAGAAGTCTCTGGGCAATAAAAATTAAAATGCTTCCTTTTATCATACACCAAAATATATTCACATTTATCCACTGAGCCAATATGACCAAGGAACCTCTGGTAACATTTACAGTTAAAAAACACACAGAAGATATCAATTAATTAAAATCATGCTTATCTAGCTAAGCTGAAATTCCCTCTAACAACACCCCTACTGCTTGGAGACAGACCTCAATGTTACTGTGTTCTTCATGCTTCACCCTCAGTCCTCAATGCTTGTCACCAGTGTGATGGTCACACCGACAGATTATGTGCTCTACAGGACTGCAATATCAGATGCAAGGAAGACTTCAAAACGTCATGAGCATGTCACGTTCTTGTACACTAGTGTAGAACGGCCTCCCAAAGATAAAGGAGTGTAGACCGGGTTTAATCTTCTCCGCCAAAGCCATTATTATGTTAAGATCGCCCTCTGCTGTCAAGTCAAGATCTGTCTTTAAGCTACGAAGAGACTTAAAAGGCTTTTTGCCTTTTTGCCTGCAAGGAAATAAAAACGTGTTTAAAAAAAGAACAGAAGAAGTCTTTCTAAATCCGTTTTCCATTATCTGTTAACTTACGTGTCATCCTCTATGTACTTTATTAAAGTTAAGGCTTTCCTGTGAAGGACTAGCAGAAATTGTGCAAGGAAAGTATTCCTTAGAGACAAGCCAGGCTTCAGATGAAAGATCTGTTAAAAATTAAGAATATTAGGTAGACATGGAAATTCAAGAAACATTTCAGGAATCTGGAAAATAGAGAAACGTATATAGATGTAACATACCCTTAATTATAGCAAAGCAGGCAAGTAACAGCAGATTTATACATAGCTTTCTGTTTTCTATCTGCTCAGATACAAGAAATGAAGCTGTATTACAATTCTGTTTGGATAATTATAGGAAATTACTCCCAGTCAGGCAGTTTTTTCAATATTGTAACTGTAGGCACTGTTGCACACCAATAGAAAATGTCCCTTGCTCTTCACACTTAAGCAGGAGCTTCAGTTTTATATCAATATTTTTCTTTCCACTTATGTAGAGAAGAATCATAGCAGTAGTATGAAGAAGAGCTACCAAACCATTAACTGATGTATTTGTATTAAATTATCTGCTACTAGGGGTCAAAGTACTGAATTGTGTTTCTTTTTTTTCTGAAAAAAACAAAAATTACCTGATCCAGGAAGGCTTTTACTAATGTATCTCTATGCACAATATCTTGAAAAACATTTCTATAGAAAAGAAAACAAACAAATGCGTGAGTTAATGCCAGTAAGGGAAATTAACCTAGGAGCTGAGCACAGCAGTAGCATTACTGTTGATAGGTTGGTTGAAATTAAAGGCGAATTTAAAATTGTAGTGAATTATAATTCTGGTATTTTTAAAGATAACACAGAATTTTAAAGCACTCAGATGAAATGAACTAAATCTAGGAAAGCCACTAGACTCTGTGAAATACACTTAGCTCTATTACACCCCTAATTAAAAGAGGCAATAAAATTAACATGACATAGTCAGAATTATTGCTGAAAATTAATTTCAATAATATTTGATGTAATCAAACTACTGAAGGTCCTGGCAAATGCTGCCAAAAATAAGTGTAACTGTGAGAACAGAAGAAGTTTTTTTGTTTTTAAGAAGTATGTATTTTATTTACAAGTAGGCTCTGTACTTTACACTCTTATCCCAAAGCAAGTAATTATGTGAGAAGAATACATACAAATCAGGTGTGAAACTTTCATCTGTGTGGATAATATGATCTTGGGACATTTCTTCATCTGAATTAGCTCTCCAAAATGCTGTCAGCTCAGATCTCATGTATCGTCGTTGGTTATAGATGTGTTCATGACAAGGGGGCATCTGCTTCACTGTATTGACATCCACATCTATATGTGTAGTAGGGTATGGGGCATACATTACTTGACGGAAGGGCAACACAAAGCTTCCGGTTGCATCCTGTTTTAGTGGAAAAAAAACCAACCTATTTTTGTTAAAAACACAAAGCTGTACTAGGACAAAACAACATTAAAACAACCTGCCTACATTTTTGTGCTGGTTGTACCTGGGGGAGGGCAGAGTCAGAGAGGTTTTCTCTATGAGAACCTCCTCTGTGAGTTGATGGGACTAATTGAAGGCTGGTTTGGTTACTGACAGCCAGAGGAACCAAATGGAGAAAGTCAGTTCACTCCGTGAAAACACATTTTGAAGGAGGTAACCCGGGAAAAAGCTCTCTTTTATTTCCGGTGGCTGAGCAGGTAACATCGACCCGAGCTCCCTCCCATGTGGGGTGGGGGGGGGGGTTGCGAAGCCACTTGGGCCCTGTCTGCAAATCAGGAGACCCGATGGCCGGGGGGAGGAAAGGCTCGTTGATAAAACCTTAGTCCTGTTTCCTCCTCCGTGGGCCCGTGGCTCTGGGGGCCCCCGCTCCTGCTGCTGGCTCAGAGCAGCTTCGGAGGGGCCGAGCCCACCCAGCCCCTGCATGGCCGGGGGGAGGCAGACGGGCCCTGTCTGGGAAGCAGGGGTGACCATGAGCAGTGTGGGGCTGCAGCTGAGCCCCAGAAAGTCTGACTGACACCTCAGCTGCCCCTCACCCTGCACGGGCCTGGCCCAGCCCCTGTGACTTCTGTGCAGAACTGTAACCCTTTAGTGCTTGGATAAGACTTGCAGACTTCCGACCTTCCTTTGAATGAGACAGAAAAAAGGAGATAATCCAAAGTCAGTGAAGCAAGAGGTAAGTTTCTTTAGGTGGAAGGATGATGAATGCTGTGAAGACGGCTGAAAATCCTTTTGTGAGCTGTACGGTGGACTGTACTGCACTGAATATTGCTATAAACCATGGAGAAAGACATGGGGGGTTGGAGTGTTCCATTTGATAAATTATTGACCAAAAGCACCCGTGTTACGAATCCTCTGCCTCAAGGAGAAAAGGGGATCTCTTTTTCTGGAGATGAAGCATGAACAGAGAGAAAAAAAGACGAAGAGAATTTTTGTTTTGGAACAGTTCATTCTTAAAAGGAAATATCCCACGAGTTTAACATGGCCCATAAGCACAGCTTTGGGAAAGCTGTGAAAATGGAAGAAGCTTCATGATTTTGCAAGTTTTTCTCGGGCGGATGCGAATCGTGAAAGTGAACCCATGAGAGAACTGTTCTTTTCCCTCCTTGTGGAGAAGTCCCCATGGCCTGACAAGAGGAAACTTCTCTCTCCAAAGTGAATTGAAAAGGACTATTTAAGTCGGGAACTAACTGAAGTAGTTTTTGTATGTCTGTTTTGTTGTTAAGAAGGTTGAGAGAGGGAGGACGGAGTGGGCTGAAGATCTTATTCTGAACTTATTGTTTTCTTTTTCTTCGTGTAGTTAATAAATTTCTTTTTATACCCTTTTAAGTTTTAAGCCTGCCTTGCTTTTGCTCCTGGTTCTGTCTCACAACAGAAAACGAGTATATTTAAATTGGCAAATCAAAACTATAACATTATTGGTGCGTTGGCCAGGAAATTCAAATTAAACCAAGACAATTTTATAACCTACATTTTACACCTAACATTTATAACATTTGTTTAAGTGTATTTTGTTTGGGGCAACTGATGGTTGTATTGTAGTAATAAACCCTCAATACTGGATCATTTCCTCAACAAGAAGTGAAGACAGGTACTGAGGTGACCCGTGTATTAGTGCATTGCATCACCTGGTTTGTGAGCCCATCAGCATTACAGTATTCTAGCCATCTGGTAAGTTCACGAGGCATTATTTTTCTATTCATCTTCACCCATTGCTACAGACTGTTTAAAATACTTGGAAACTCCAGGCCTGATGTGACTTTCTTGGTTTTGTTAAAACACAAAAACTTTAATGCCTTTTGGAATTCTAGCCCCAAGCAGACAAAAGTGTATTATTATTGTATCTCAAAGTACAGGAACAATCCTGAACAACCCTCAAGAAAAAGATGTGTCACAGAAAAGACTGGCTTGGAATTTTACCATGAAGATAATTACAAGGAAAGTTTCAGTGCCAGAAAAGAAAGATGACTTTTTTTTTTTAATGTGAATGTGTGTACATGTGTTTCTATCATATGCAAAAACATATACTGAAGAATGTTCTTAAACTACAGAAGAACAGAGCTTTCCTAAGGATACTTACCTTGAGTAAGCCTTGAACAAAAAGTCCTGACTCATATTTGAAAGGGGATTCACTTCTACACAGTCTGGAACACTTCCGCTCAGATGGTGTGAGAAACAGGCACAATGTCCTCACAATCTGCATTAAAAGAACAGTTTTGAAAAACTGAAAATATATGGAAGTAAGTCTGACTAGACTGTATTAGGCATTTCAAATTATGAACAAAAGAGTTCACCATGCTTATTAGAAAAGTCAAAACTTTATACAATGTCACAGAACAGTGACATGCTTACTTTTAGTTATTTTTTTTAATTACTGGTGCTGTAAGCCATACTACTCCAGCTTCTTGTCAAATGATGAAAAAATCCAACATATTTTTGCAACCAAGTTTGGTTTTTTACCAATTATATAGAACAAATCCCCTTTGTCTTCTCCATCTTTCTTGCGAGAAACGTGAGTTACTGTGATTATTTCTAGCCTTTTAGGCCTCTTATTTTATTCATTCCATATTGAAATAGCAGTTACTGTCTCAAATCAGGCACAGTCAATTTTGTAAATAAGCATCCATGCTTATTTCCTCAGTAATCTCCTTAAACTCTCTACTATAATGAACACAGGTAGTTCATCACCCATCTTCAAACTTCTGGGCTGAAGTAACTACCAATAATCACTCCAAATACAACATATATTCCATTCTGCTCATCTTTCAGTCTTAACCTGTGGTGTCCTATCTGTGTCTGTAAGGTATTTGAAAAGGCTCTGTCCTTGCACACCATGTTTCTGCAGTACCTAAAACAATGACAACGTAATTTCTGACTGACGCTTTTTGTCACAATATGCCAGAAGTGTTTTTTCACTTTGAGACAAGCTGAAATATGCTATTAAGAAAGCAGTTACTTCAGAAGAGTTGTACCATGACACAAGGAACATGCTGCTGATAAGAACATGTGCAGAATTAATTTATGAAATTTACCCTAGATAGATCTTGAGGCTCACATTCTTTTACACTGCTTTTTTCCTATACTATGTTATAGACATATTATTTTACATACATATAATAACTTAGACATTAAGTTCTTTTTATTAACTATTTAATGACCTATAAGTTTTTTATAACTATTTAAGCTTCCAACATTTCATCTTGTATTATATATAGCATATATGCGTACATGTATAACATTTCTCTTGAACAACATGTCCAATAACTTAATTGTGTGTAAATCTTATATCTCTGAAACAACACATATTAACTGTGGTTAGCAGCGATTTCAGCTAAGATCTGAGAATTTTCTTTTCTCTGGTCTGCCTGTTGCTTGTAGGAATCCACATTTACTGTTGATTTAATCAGAGAACCCCTATAACTGCTGGTAATTCACATGAAACAATGCGTTTCCTCTGTCTCTACTTTTATAAAGCATAATGAACTGTTTATTGAAAAACATAGATTTACTAAAGGTACCTTTAAAAAAAAAGCTTATATTTCACTAAGGCAAGAAGACCTCCATGCTGTAAGATCTATAATATATAGTATGTGTAGTCTACAAGCAGTATCTAATACATTCAGCAGACCCACTGCTCATCATTTTTAAATTTCGCATTGAAGAAATAGATACAGATTCCACAAAACACAAGCAGCTGACATAGAAGTATGTTACTGCGCAGCGCAGGAGAAATTATGGAGACATTAACTGTTTAAGAGCATACAGACAATACTCAATGACATAGGTATTGTCTGTATACTCACCTCTACCAGTGCTCCCCAGGGCTCAGTTCTGGGCTTGGTCCTGTTCAACATCTTTACTGATGATCTGGATGTGGGGATTGAGAGGACCCTTAGTTAGCTTGCAGATGAACCAAGTTGGCCACAAGTGCTGATCTGCTCAAGAGCAGGAAGGCTCTACAGAGCGACCTGGACAGACTTGATCAGTGGGCCAAGGACAAACTACATGATGTGCAAAAATGCCAATTCTGGGTTCTGCCCTTGGGTTACAACAACCCCATGCAGCACTACAGGCTGGGGGCAGAATGGCTCGAGAGCTGTTCAGGTGAAAGGGATCTGGAAGTGCTGGTTGACAGCCACCTTTTAAATGAATCAGCAATAGGCCCAGGTAGCCAAGAAGGCAAATTCTGGCAATACTGTGGTCAACAGGACCACGGCAGTGATCACGGCAGAGAACCTGTACTTGGTTCTCATGAGGCCGCAGCTCAAATCTTGTCTTTATTTTCTGGGCATCTTGCTTCAGAAAGGACAATAAAGTGCTGGGGTGTGTCCAGAGAAGGGCAACAAGAGTCATGAAAGGACTAGAAAACATATCTTGGAAGAGGCGGCTCAGGTGATCTCATCACTGTCTACAACTCCCTGAAATGAGGGTGCAGTGAGGTGAGAACCAGTCTTTTCTGCCATGCCTGCAGTGACAGGACAAGAGGAAATGGTCTTAAAATGAGATAGGGGAAAGTCATATTAAATATGATTTAAAAAAATTTTCACTGTTAGCTGTCAGGCACTGGAAAAGGTTACCCAGGGAGGTGGAGGAGTCCCCATAACTGAAGGTGTTTAAGAGGCATCTGGATCTAGTGCTGAGTGTTGTGGTCGAGTGGTTTAGGGGTTACAGTGGCAGTGCCAAGGTGGATGGTTGGACAGGATAACCTTAAAGGTCTCTTCCAACTTTGATCATTCTGTGATTCTATGACATAGTTGAAATAAGCAAGCCAGTCAGATCTCTTCGATTTGTGTATTTTAGCTAAAAAACCTAATTTTAAAAGCTCAGTCATTTACTACTCATTTATGAACTGCATCAGTTAAATACACTGTTTTTCTTATAGTTGTCAGAATGCAACTGAAAGGTAATTTTCTGGCAAAATTATCTTCTGCTAGACCAGTCAGCTGAAGAGTGCCAGACAACAGTACTCCTTCCTTCTTCAGCCTCAAATATGTTTATAGATTAACTTTGTTCCAGGTTACATTCCTAATAATCAGCATTTAAGTTCAGTTTATTAGAAAGCATGTTACCTTATTAACTTTTTCTGCACTGCTTCCTATGACTACAGAACAACCACAGGTCTGCAGGTGTGAACTAATTGCACTGCAAGTAAAAACAGACATAGGTTAATACATTTAATCAGATTTTTCAAATGAAACAATTATCACCTTCTCAAGAAGAATAAAGTGCTTCAAGTGTAAATACAACCTACAGGCCCATAACCATATGACTTTAAACAGCAGCGTAACTTACTGCTGAAATCCAAAAGATCAACAGTCCCTTCAGTTGGAAGCACATGTGAGGGTCTATAAATAGATGTCACCAAGCACTACATATATGAATGCAGTTATGCAGGAGATACAGTGAAAGGTACAGAACATCAATTAAAACCTATGAAATACACTGTCCCACAGGAAGAGACCAAGTTGCTCTCAAGTTCAACTACTTCCACTTAAAAATTAAAAACTGGGGAAAAAGAGAAATACACAAATTAACAATAAGCATGCTACATGCCTCACCATTAATGACTCTTATTTAGAGTTTATGCACGGCCCAGTTTTTTTGCTATTTCAAAAAATGCAAGACTTTGACTTAAGAGTCTTCTAAAATTAAATGTAGGTATCAAAGAAAAACATGCCTTTGATAGGAATTCTATTATCAAACAAATGATCCTCTGACAGCAGTGTCTACAGAGGTGTATTAGCCCAAAACCATTCTTCTAAAATGACAGAAACTTTATAATATTTTATTGACAAAAATCTCAAACAACCAAATACATGTTATTGTTCCCCCTCTATAAAACATTCCAATCCATGTTCACATGCACATGCAGATAGTTACATTTAGATGTACAAACAACCTTAAATCATTTTACTACAGCATAAATCAAAATTTAATTTCATACTTGAGGAGAAAGCCTTCATGGCAACTATCCCCAATGTCATCATCATTTAGCACTGTGTCACTTATCTGAAATGCAAGTAAATATAAACAAAAAGTTAGACAAGAATCTGATCACCTTCCAATTAACTGGTTTTCGCTTTGATACATTGGAAACTAAGTTAAGTTGCAAGGCTTCCCCAAAAAGCATAATCTTAAAAAGACCTGACTTCAGACAAAACATTTTGAAAATGAGAAAGTCACTTTATTATTAAGCCTTCACCAGTCACAAGTCAGGTTCCTCCTAGTGTTTTTTTTCTGTAAAAAATGTCAGAATACTTTAGATTAGTGCATGTCATATTACTTCTACTTCTTCCATGAGAACACTGTAACATGCTGAAACAGGTATCAACACCAAATCCATTAATCTGCCCATTCATTCTGATTTGCATCAAACTGCCTTTCCACTCGCACAATGACATCACCCTATGCAGCCAATTTTGCTATGTGATGACTATCAAAAAATACTGCCATTCCTTACACCACTTAGGAGAACTTGATGTGAAGCAATAGAAGTATGCAATAATTTAAGAAAATGGGCATTTTCTCTGGCAAAGTGAGTACCAAAGTAAAGGCCCAAAGCTATGTTTCATCCAGAGGGAGAAAATCACTTTTAAAAAATTTAGAATACAAATAAAACAAGAGCTTACATCTATTTGTTCTGGAACACTGTGTGATTTCATAGATGAAAGGAGTTCCATTACAGGAATGACTTCTCCTGTCAGCATTGGAATGATGCTCTGACCCTGCACAACAAATAAGATGGTTGAAGTAAAAGCACATTGGGCAGTATCAGAAATTACTACTAACATGAAGATGCAGTATTACATACAAAACATCCTAACTTTCCATTGCTTGGAAGGGTAGAATGAGCAGAAATTGATGCATAGACATCTTTGGCTTTGCTCATCAATAGTTATAAACTGCAAACATATATTTAGCTTCTCAACATAATGCCTAAAAGGTACTTCTGGGTCTTATGCTAATTTTCAGCATCAGTTTTGATTGGCCTAGACCACAAGTATTCAACGTGAGGATCATACTATGTTACGTGCAATCATATGTTAAGCAATGTTAAGCATTTTATGTTCAAGTCTGATGTTTTAACAATGACCGGAAACCAAAATCAGGTATATTACTTATTAACATACAAAAATACTTTCCTGACTTACCTACCACAAGAAAATGAAGCCACAATCTCACATTTATATTTTCAAAAAATCAAATTATTTTCACAGTCTCATCCATTAAGTCTCCAAGCACATTTCAACTGACAGATGCTGTATCTCTGTAATTCTAAAAGGTGACCTAACCTAATGGAAAAAAAAACCTTGACAGGAGGCTGGCATGACTCTATGGAAGCTGCAAACTTTAGAGAACTTCAAGTTCAAGTTAATGAATTTCCTTTTCTGAAAAGTAATATTCTTCATAGATTTCAACTTTATCCCTAAAGTGATGAAATGTATTTTCCTTCAACTTGATCACAGCTTCCATCACCCTCTCTTCAGAAACTTTGCCTACCATGCACGTCACATTATTAGCCAGTCCAATGTATTCTCCTGGATCCCAAAAATAAGAAGCAACACCAACTTCTACAGTAATCTGATGCAGTCAAATGGTTTTGCAATTGCGTGCCATATGCATCCACCAGACGGTCCTTACCTGATCCTCCATTCTTTCTGTGCCTTCCAAGACAATCTTCTGGAAATGTTCTTGCCTCTCCTGAGCAAGAGAAGCAGTTAAATATAAACGCTCTGGCATCTGTTCATGTATGTATATATACAACAGTCACTCAGTACAGTTTCTTCCCTGCAGAGTCACGCTTCTTACATTCAAGTTTTGATGTTCAAGTATTTTTTCTTTTACAAAGTTGACGTTAGGAGAAAGTGATGTCACGCAACATAGACACACACTCCCTGCTCTGCCCTCCATTGCACATCTCCCATGTTTGGGCAGGAAAGGAAGGGTTTGATGACAATGTCAAAACATTTTCTTCATTACAGATCAAGAAAATGCCACATGATCAGATTATGGTGAAAAATTTCACTTTATGTATGGATTTTTATTTTCAAATGGATACAGTATAGATTGAGAATTTCTGACGCAACAAGAGAAAAATAAGATCTTCAGAACGAGAACAATTATTTGACTGGGGAGGGTGGGAAACAAAAGACTTTTCTTACCCCCACCTCTTGAGGCACTTACAAGTCTTCAAAACATTGTTTTATAACCAAGTACAGGAGACATGAAACCTCAAAGTACACAAAACACAACCAAGAGGCTGAACAAAGCTCTGAAAACAGATTCATCAGCAGCTGAATAGTAAACTGCATTTAAAATGAACTTACAATAGAATAAAGTTATTATTCACTAAGGGAATTTGGCGTTAATCACTGGAGCATCAATACAAGTCACAAAAAATACCAGGCACTGGGAGAACTAATGATATCTTTTGCTAGATGCTGACAGGTTATTGCATTTTTATTGGTTACTCATCAGTTTCCTGTGACTGACCTACTCAGAGTTAATCAGCTTCAAGTGTGAAAAGAGTTTGCAAGGAATTTTTTTGAGCAGATGAATCGGGAATAAGCTAGAGTAGTTTGCCCTTAAACAGCAAAAGTTTTCTAACCATCTAAAAGAAACATCAGTGAAAAACAATACTAGAACAAGGAGATTCCTTCAGGGCATCTTGACTCTTCAGTCAGAGAAGGAAGACATTCTTGGCAATCATTTAAAAAACCTCAGTCTTCTTGAAGAAGGGCTGAACAAAATGGTGAAAATGGTGTAAGCCACTTCTCAGAAATATACTTGTTCAAAATTATCAGACAAACATACAGAGCATAAATTGGAGAAGAAAGGGTTTATAACCCCATATTGATGACTTGCTCAGAGCTGCTTGTCTTTCTTTCCCAGTCAGAACACTGCTCCGTGTTTCTCCTAATCCTCAAGTTCAGATGGCTTCTTCTCATCTCAAGTCTAGCTGGAAACACTGTCTGGCTGTACAAAGAACTATTGAGAGCTAATACTCACAATTATTAAAACGTCCAGAACAGACACACAACACCATTCAGATAGGACTTGGTTATTTTTTTTATTTGCTGTATGTAACCATAGCTGCTAAACTGCTTCAAAATGCAAACTACAGAATGAAGCAATTTTAATTCATTATCAGTGTTACGATTATTCTATAACTCATGCATAACTTTTAATCTACGCTTTCCAAGAAGTTTTCTCTTTTCTAAGTAAGACTGAAGATCTGCAGATATATGCAGGGATCTGTGCTCTCCATCAAAAAAAAAAAGTCTGTTTCAGAATTCAGAATGTATCACTGTCTCAGCTAATTCAACTGACCTACCTGCTTAAAGAAAAAAAATTTTTTGTCATTCTCAATGCTGCTTGCAGGTTACTTCTACTGTGAAACCATACTGGTATGGAACAATATCTAAAAACTAAGAAAATGTAATGTAAAAATGGATAATTCTTATTTGACCACTCACATTAGAAGTCAGTACAGAGGACACTAAATGAAAAAAGCAATGTAATCAGGAACATGAGACATCATTCACGTACATCAAAACCATTAATATCTAGCAGGGTTTTAAAAGATTAGATAAGGAATTAAATATTTCCACTCTATTGAGAAAGAACTTTATGTACTATCCTTCCTCTGAAAACGAAACCCCAGAAAGTATGAAAAGCCTACCAGCCATCATCAGGTAATACAGTAAAAAGGAAATACCACCACAAAATAATATCAGCTTGTTATTTCTGTAATGTTCTGTATGTTGACTACAGGTCTCAGAAGAGAAGATACCAGACAAATGTGCATACATTTCAGCAGATGTGCACTCTACTGTCCTAAGTCAGCTTGGACTCCATGAAGACGACAAAAAAATTAATTTTTACCATTAGACTGTTATTTAGTTTCAAGGAAAATACATAAAATATTTCACTTAATAAGGGAGTATCTATGATTTACCCAAAGGTCAGAGTTCCAATGCTTAAGAAAAATTTAGCATGTTTTCCTTTTTGAGTTTCAGGAGTAGAAACATTTGGACAAAAGCAGATGCACTTTTGTACTGCTCTACACAGTTTAAGTCCTGTCAAACTGTCTGTTAACACCCTCTTCTTTAAAAATAAACCTGTAATAGCAATGAAAAGACTAATTGCATCAGTTCCCTTTTCTGGACCTCAACAAGGAAATCAATGATTTGAAACACAGTAAATGTACAATTATACCTAATTTAAATACACAGATTAACACAATTAAAAGCAACAATTTATATGAAATTCAGAGAGATGAAAAACTGTACAGGAAACCTCTTTCAACTACAACAGTGTTGTAGAGTCTATATAATATCACCAGGATAATCCCATGACTAAAAATCTCAGCCTTGAATTTCCTGATACAATAATCTGATCATCTCTAATCTTCAAAACTCTATAGAGACCAGCCTTTTCTGAGTTTGTGTCTCTGTACTCCACATGACAGATATCACAGCATTTCAGTTTTTGCTTCTGCACAAGACAATCTAACAATTATTTTAAGTAATGAACAATAAACTTACCTTATGCATCCATATCCTTCCTTTCCTTATAATATGTGTTAATCTATCCACACACACTCTGTGAAGTGGCAGGTAGAAACCAAGTTCACTTTGTGGAAGTATAATTGATAGTCCATATGTGCTTCTGTCTCCATTCCAGTTGCCATCAAAGATTAATGACACAATGATTACCCTTTTTTCAGCCAAAACAAAGAACTTCACATCTATTGCACCACTTTCTGCATTGCGAAGTATTTCTCCATTCAGAGTGTGGTTAGCAAGAAAAGTTATTTCACCATCACTGAGAAGTACCTGTTCTGTCTTTGGAGCCCAGATATGGCGTACTCGGGGGCCAAGAATATTGTCCCAGTAAGCAAAAGTGGCAGCTAATAATGGCGACTCGCCATTCAAAGAGATCTCTGTCTTAGCAACTGCAGGAGACGGTGGTGGACAAAGAGCTGACATGCCTGTTTTCTCTCTCTTGTCTAACTGAAATGCTTACATTACCTAAAAAAAAAAAAGTTTTGTAGGAAAGAAAAAGTTAGAGCAGCCATCACAATTGTGAGCAACCACACAAAAATCTTCTTTTTACATGGGTAGGTAGGGATAGGACTTGTTTTAAATCAAGACAGGACATATTTAAATTAGATGTTAGGACTAGATGTTTCTGTGACGATGCACTAGAACAAGTTGCCCAGAGTAGTGGATACCCAGTCCCTGGAAATGCTCAAGGCCAGGCTGGATGGAGCATTAAGCAACTTGATTTTGTGAGACGGCACGCCTGCCCAGAGCAGGGGGTGCTGGAACTACATCATCTTTAAGGTCTCTCCCAACCAAAGCCTTTTCACAATTCTTTTCTTTCCAAATGACACTTCCAAGAGGTAACCTGCTTCTTCACCCGACGTTTCACCATAGACTTCCTTCAGGAAGGAAGTTTGTATATATACATATGTATGTTTCACATAACAAAGTGGCATGCTTTACAATCATTAGTCAGACCTCAAATGCCCTTCACTCACTAGAGAAGTATGCTGAACCTACACAACATACAGCTTGGGGGTATTACACACAGGGTGTTATGATACAAGACAGGTGCTCAGCACTTTATAGAATATATTGCCAGATAACTTGTTATCTTGTGTGGACACAGTTCCTGAACATTTTCCCTAACAGTTTCCACCAACTCTACAGCTTCCCCAGTCTGATGACACTACAGAACATAACAGGAAGTTTCATCTTCCCTAAAAGTTATGCTAGAGTCACAGGAAGATATGAAATAAAAAAGGTTTGCAAACAAATTCAATCAAGGATAGAAAACTCTAACAGCTAGAACCCACTCATTGAGCAAAACCTTTCATGAGCAGTTGGCAACTTTCCTCTCCTTTCTGCCTGCAGCACTCCACATGACAGCAGCAGGGAATCCCACATGGGACCAATGGAGCAGGAACACACACCTCACTACCGCAGCTTTAACTCGTCAGAGCTCTGCATCTGAACTTCTTCTTCCTTTTTTACTTATTACCTCACAACAGAAGTGTAAAACCTCTTTCGCTCCGGCTCCTTCTCAGGAGGCAGCCGGTACCCCGCCCAAGCGCCAGCCAAGGAAGCCGACGCCATCTGACTTGACCATCTGACACCGTGACTTTACGATTTTCAGGGAAGACAGGACGCCAGCCACGCTCACTGACTCCTCTAACCCACGGACTGATCGCAGGGTCGTTTCACCACCGCGTCTCCAAACGCACGGCTACTGCCACCTCGGCGGCGGCAGCACCTCCGCGTTCCCAGCACGGATCAGGCCCGTGTCGCACCGTCCAGGTCTGGTCTGAGCCGCTCGGGAGGCGGCGGAGAGGCAGCTGCAGAATGGCCCCGCTCCTTGCCCCACTCCTTCCCCCGCAAAGCGGAGGGGCCGCTAACACTGCCCCGAGCACCAACGCAGCACCAACGCAGCACCAACGCAGCCCCACCACCCCAGCCCGGCGCCGCGCCCGCGCCCGCGCCTCCGCCCGCGCCCGCCTGCCTCACCTCGGTTCCGGCCGCTGCTCCGCGCCTGCGCCGCCCCGCCCCTGCCGCACAGCGCGGCTCCGCACGCGCGGCACCGCCCCCGGCCAGGGCTGTGGGCAGCCGTGTCCGGGCCACCGCCCCGGGGCCGCGGCGCTGTGCTGCGCTGTGGGCAGGCGTACTGGTGTATCCCTGGTAGAGAGAGTGGGTCGAATCTGGCGGGTCACAGGGGAAGGAAACAGGCCCAACCCAGTGTTGTTTGCGGGAGAAGCCAAAAGGCGGGAGCATCCGGCACAATTTATGGAGGGGTTTTTTAGGCCTAAAAGAGGAAGTTGGTAATGACGGAATTGGGTTGGTTGCTGGACACATCAGGTAAGTGACTGCAGGATGCAGTGCAAGCAGTTGTTTTTCCCGTGACAAAGAATACATCTGGCTATGAAACCTAATGCTGCACACCTGCACAGAAATTAGAGAGCATGCAACACAGAGAAGGTGGAAACAAACTCGGGCACTAACCTCAAGTGACAACACATCACAATTTTATTTGTGTTTTTAGTCTGGCAGCCTGAATCATCATCATGACTTCATGCTTTAGAATAAGGGAGTACATTGTTAAAAAGGGAAAGAAAGAAAATATACTGGAATTCAGTTGCTCAGCCTGGTGGGTTAAGGTCGGGGAAATACGGTATTACCTAGCTGCCGTGCTTCAGTGAAATCGTGCATGCACTTATTGCAGGCTTGCATCACTTTGTAAAACTGATGTTGAAGAAAGCTAATTTCACTGTAACAAAATTCTATTTCAGCCAGAGCAGATTGCCACCAAATTAATGTCCAAGGTAAAAAGAGCAAATGGGAAGGGTTGGTTGAGATTTCAAGAAACAGGGGCACTCAGTAGTAGTACAGGTATCAGTGATTACGCTTTATGTACACATAAGCAACATGGAGGCAGATTTTGAGAAAACAAAGCTTGTGTCCCCTGTCCCCAGCTATTCATTCTCATAAGAGGTGAATGATGGGTTTTTCCTCAGTACTTCTGGTTGATGGTTTAAGGTTTTTTCACATCCATGTTAGAACCAGTGAAGCATGCTTGCACTGCCACTGCATGTTCATTGGGTCTCTTGTTACTAATTTTAACTTGTTCTTAGAGACGCTGGCTTTTTAGCAAGTACTAGGCCCCATGCAAATTTGAGCTTGACCTGTGAATATAAATTGATTACACAGAACTTCTGGTATTGATTCTAGCTGCCCCTCACCAGGTTTTTGTATCTGAGTGGTGCTGTCCCAGACTGCTGTCATTATGTTAGTACTTTGCTGATCACAGAATGGGTCATATTGGAAGAGACCACGGTGGGTCATCTGGTTCAGCCTCCCTGCTCAAGCAGGCAAAGCACATGGCACAGGAAAGATTGTGTCCAGATGGTTCCTGAATATCTCCGGTGAGGGAGAATTCACAATCTCTGGGTGACCTGTTCCAGTGTGATCGCTAAATGCACAGGCATGACAGTATAGGGACCCATTAGTTACAGAAAGCAGCTTGAAATTCTAGAGCCACTCTGCTGAAGTTAACAATTTTCAAATAGAATTTAGGGATACAGAACTTTGAAGTGCTGAGGCATTTCATTTTAAGGAGACTCCCTCCCCCCCGCCACCCCGCTATGATTCTTACACACATGAAAAGAGTGATTTGATCCCCTGAAGAAAAATGTTAATCTGCAAGCCTTCATAACTGGTAACATTGCTGCAAAAGGTCTGTGTAAATGGGTGGTGGGAGGAAGCATGTATATGACAAAAAAGCTTGTAGCAAATAGTTGTGTTGGAGCTCAGGGAACCTTCCAAACAGATGTCAATAACTTTTACACAGCAGCAGTTCAGCTTTGTACAGGCTGGAGAAACAGATATGGATATAAGCAGTAAAGATAGTTAACTCCTTCTTGACTGCTGAAATCACACTGACAGTTCCTCTTCAACTGCCAGAAATTTAAAAGATTGAAAACCAAAATCAGTGTCTTAAAATATGCCAACCATCAATTAGAAACATAGGAAAAAATGGTGATGCTGTTTAACTTATGGTGGATCAGTGATCATGTGAGTTCCAAGTGTTTTCTTGATTCCAGGATTGTTTTTAAATCACAGCAATACAGGATCGGCTATACTAACCACTAGAGTGGTTTTGACTTGGCAAAAATAATAGGAGTGTGGAGTCCACACTGTATTGCTGTGTCATCAGTTAGAAAAGCTAAATAAATTACAAAATTGAAGAAAAGGAGAATTCTCCCCTGGGATATAACCAGCTGTGTTGTTTGATTCTAACACTGCTGATAGAGAGTGCTGTCTCAATAAGATAATAAATTATGCCAAGGAAAGCATACAATTATCCATGAAGTAGATATAGAAAAGTGGACCGGAAAGTGGAAATAGTCATGATATTTTTGATAAATAAGAGAAAAGGTCATGTGTAAACCAAGTTTCTTGTAGCAGTAAGATCTTAGCTAAAGGTTTTTCATTAACGAAGCTCCTGTTCTGGGTATATTTTTCAAATAAAGGCATTGTTCAGATGCAGTTACACAGCAGACTTCTATAAATTCTAAATTCGCAAACCTATTGAAAACATCTGGTCTCATCTGATCTGACTTCCTCCCAACTCCAGATGAGTATTCCCTCTCTCCTTTTTCTGTGTCCTGGTTTAGGGCAAATTTGGGGGAAAACCTCCAGAAGGAGCCCCCAGAAAGCAAACCCCCACAACTCCTCCCCCACCACCTGGTTTGGGAAGAATTTCCTCAGAGTGAAGTGGAAAAAAACCTGTTTATTTAACAAGCAAAACACTCCCCAGCACAAAAAAAAAAAAAAAAAAAAAAAAAAAAAGAGCAACACCAGATGATAAAAACTCTTTCACTGCTCTGAATGGATGACAAACTCAGAAAGTCTCTCAGGCGAGTGATCGCCCAGTTATTGGTCTCTGGCTCTGGGGATGACTGCTGCAGTTCACAAAATGCAGACTCCTGGTGTTTCTTGGTGTTTCCCAGGTCCCTGTCCGGGACAGATTCAGATGGTATCCAGGAAAGGGAGAGAAAAGAAACAGTCCAGGGAAAAAATCGGACTGCCTAGCCAAACTAACTAATAAGCAAAAGCAAGAGCAAAAACAAAAAGTAGGAGCGAGAGCAAAGTGAAGCAAGCAAGCCTAGCCTCTCCTAAACACAGACCATGGGGGAAATGAGCCGGCTGATAACAAGAGAAAACAAACCTTCACTTTCAGAGTCAGTCCTGAAAGCACAGAACATAATACCAAGCACAAACAGAACACACGATTGGGGATACAAGCACCATAACATCACCCTAGGACATTCTGCTATACTCTTGTTTGTGTGATGATACAACTTAGCTCTAACGCAGATCAGTCTTACCTGTCTAAAAGCCAATTTCTGTTTTGTTTGGGTATGTAGGCAGGCAAACCTAACCTTGGGAATAATGTTGCATAGAAGCAAGAATATGTCATTATACCCTATTGACCTTATAACAATGAAACAAAATTGGTTATCACCCAAGACCATATTTTAAAATTGGAGATATGCATTTTGGGAAGTTTTCAAGTCTGAAAGATGCTGGGAAAACAACAGAAAACTTCTTCAGTACGTGTTATAAAGGAAGAAGCCAGAGAAACTATAGCAGCACTGCTTACTAGGGCCACAACATAAACCACTTCCTCCTTCGTTTCTAGAGGTTTTCTTCTCTTCTTTAGGAAGACTCTGACATGTATTGATGAAGATCTGTGGGAGCACACTGTTTTTAAAGGCAGTAGATAGCCCCTGCTATCTATTCTGCATTTGCCATGGATACGCTGATTGCCACCAGCAGGGGGTTTTGAGAGATTTTAAGCTTTTCTCTGGAGCTTATAAAAATGGCCCAATACTAGTCTATTATGATAGTCATATTTGGGAGATGTTTTAAAATCTTCTACATGAGCGCATTAGCCTTTATGTGCCATTGAGAGTAGGGGAGTGTAAAATACTCTCATTGATCTTCCAGCTGCCATGAAAGGCCCTCTTGAATTCTGAATACCAAAACAGACAAAGTACTTGCCATCACTGAGCAGACTGCTAAAAAAAATGCGTATCTTTCATAATCAGGTATGGCTGCAGAGGATATATCAGGAAGTGTGATGTTCGATGGACGCTTTTCTATTCTACTGTTTGTCCATATACTCATACTTTTATTTTATGAAGAAGGGAAGTCAGGAAAGCCAGTAAATACTTTTGATTTTGAAGTCCAAAGGTTTTCATACTTAAACTGAAAATAGAGACTTCAGTTTGTTCCTGTTTTGAATAAAAAGTCACATCTTTTGCAATACCTTGCACAGCTATTTTCATGGATTCATAGCATTTTCATAATCTCCAACATAAAAACTTTTGAGACACAGCATTTCTGTACTTGAAGGTCTTTTTCTGCTTTCAATAGAATATTGAAATACACACTCTCAAAATTACTGATTTTCCACTTCATTATTTCCAATGTTATTTCCACTTGAAAGGAGGTCACTGCTTTCAATGGCGTGTCCCTCACTACTGCCAGAGATCTTTGGAATGGGTCAGACACTTGCTGGATAGTCAGCAGAAGCTGGTTGATAGCTCAGTAACAAGCTGAACATAGGTAAAAGGTCTTCCAAGGTAGTACCTTTGGTTACTACTCAGAGATTTTTCCAGGGAAAATTGTAGGAAGTTTCTGAAGTCAATATCTGTGCTGAGGGAAAGCAGCAGGGTTCTGATGTCACTGCTATTCTGGTTCAGCTTTACCAGGTCTTCTTGGTATCACCAAAAGGAATTGCTGCAAGTCTGAAGTTCTGTAAGACTTCATGTAAGGTGGAGGTCAGGGAAGGACAGACAGGTTTCCTCAGGGGTTGCTGAAGATCAGTACCAAACTTGGAAGTAGCCAGTAGGTTTCTCCTAGTGTAGCCCAGTTTGAGACCCAGTGCTAAAATTTACTTTGATGTCAGCCAAGGTCGCAACTGTCACCAAAAGCCGGCGATTCTGCTGAATTCTCCATAATTGCAATTTTCTCTTGTCAGTCAATTTGATTAAATTGCTAACTGTTACACATCCCCTTTTCAGTCTTTTTACAATAAGAAGCCATTTGCTTTTGAGTTGTTACCTTGGCTATGCCTATATATTCTTAGTATCACAACACATCAAAGCAATGTGCAGAGCTGGCATAATCTTTTGATAGTATATACATGCTTTCCACAGGATGACCACGCTCATGGAATAATGAACCCCAGCGTGCAGTTTGTTTCACTTTCGCCTGTTTCAGCCTTGCAGCCCAGACCACTAAGCCCCCTGCAAGGTCCCATAGGCCCATGCCAATGGGGGTTCCCTCCCCTGTGTCCTTTACAGAAGGGGGGTGAAAGTGCCCAGCAATGCCCTGCAGTGAGGCTACTTTGTCTGCCCGGCGTCAACAACTGCCATTCCCACTGCTGCAAATTTTTTTGCTGCTTTTATATTGCTTTTTAGGGGGATTTTTTTATCCACCGAAGTTTCTTTTAATTGTCTGATTACCATTTAATCCATCTGATTCTTTATCTTTAGCATTATCAGTCTTGGACAAACACCCCCTGAAACAGTTTTGGTTGTCCCATTCACATTCACCATTACAGTGATGTCACTATCTGAACCTTTCTTGTCATCTGGCTGTTGGAACAAGAAGAGGGCCCTCACAGGCATCTCAGGACTCATTCTCACACTCTAGCTCTTTGATAGAAAGATAGGTTTGTAGCTGAAAGGATGAGGATCCAGAAGGGCCAAATTCTGTCCTGTCTGATTGCATATTTATAACTTGCCATATATTTCAATGTATTTCAGCTTACAATGCAGAAGGCATTATAAGAGTAAAAACACAGCCTTAGAACGAGAACAGTCTTACACTTTGGATAAAATACACCGTTGCTTTGATTTCCAGATGGAAAACGCTTCCACGCATACTTTCAGTTCTAGTCATTCCTCCTTTCCAGGTGTGTGACAGAACATTCTGTATTAAAAAAACTGATTGAAGATGGCCTTACTGCTACCCATGTTGTATGGCTAAGTCAGGTTGTCTATCTCTGCTACTTATTTCAGTGCTCCTACTTCTAGAACAAAAGAAACTGTAACGAGTACTTCCTGTTCAGAATGTTCCACCAGCTAGATAATGTTTTTTGTTGCTCTGATAGTGTTTTGATCATGTAATGCTTTGGTTGAAATACTTTAGAAGAGTCTCAGTGATACTGGTGTGTTCTGCACTTGAAATGGCACCAGCTGAAGGGTGATGACAAGTTCATGAAGCTGTAAATGTTGTTTTAAATAGTCTATCAAGCTATTTGTCTTTATTGACTTATTGCTAGTTCATTTTAATCTCCCCAATTTTGAGAGCTTTACAGGTGTCAAAGAATCTGATTTTTAGTTCCAACAAAAATATGGTACCCAAAATTAGTGTGTTGTTTACAGCAGCATGCTTACCTCTGCTGCTTTTTCCATCTGTTTGTCAGAAGACTCTTCAGCAGGATTTCATTCAGAGCATTTATATGGACTCTTAGATATCTAAACTTCTTTCTTCCTCCTCAAAACAAAATTACTACAGCTGTTTTTCTACAGCACACTAGTCAGACTGAAAGTATGTATCCAAGTCTTCCTAGATCCACAAAACATGGGGGACCTACCCCATATGCAGAGGCCTGGCAGTTATTTGTAAGCAGAAAATGGCAGCATTTCTTAGTTGTATATTCAGCTAGACAGCAAGGCAGTGAAGAACAGCCACCTTTGGCATTACCTGGTGGCTCACTTGCTCACATACTTGATCATCCAGCTACTCTGTCCTATCACCGTGCTGCCATCACTGTGTGCAACTCCAGCACAAATACTACATTTGAATTTCCCAGAGCTGCATGTGACCAGGGAGCCAGTTCTACACACACTTGAACTGAGCAGTGAAGAGATGTGATGGTTTCCTAGCATCATGGTAGTTGCCAAGTGATACAGCCTTTCCGTATGGGAAAGAAGTTAAAATCCAAATACAGCTCAGCACTTTATTATAGTCAGCTGGAAAGAGAATCTGTCTTTCAGGATGAGAAGTGCAAGCCAAGTTTGTAACCATGATGAAGTGTCTGCAGGCTGCATAGATTCTAAGACAGTTGAAAGTGACTAAGTTTCTTCAAGCACCCACAGAACTGGCTAGTAATCACATGAAATGCACTTAGCAAGCCCTCTGAGCTACATCTAAAGACTTCTGAGTAGTGTGTGGTGTGACTTTATAAATACAAATAAGATTTCATGATACTTAAATGATTCCAGATACTCATTCGTCTCATACAGTTAAACCAAATGGTGACACAATATGCACAATATGTACAATGTACAAACATTGAGTATCAATGAGGGCTGAAGAAATATATCGCTGTTGGAGATTTTTTTTTTCTCTTTCTCCATTCTCTGCATTTGCTTTTACTTCCTCTGGGATCAGTGGCAAAATTTCCTTTAGATTTGTAGGAGAGGACTACCTTGCCTTGAGGCAGTGCAAGATGTTGACTGCAGCTGTCAATGACAACTTTATCTTAGAACAACAATATGGGTACAATTCAACATTTCCTCATAATGTGTAAAATTATTTTCACTGGAGAAAAGATTTGGAATTTTTCTGCAACTATTTTAATTGATCCTGCTGTGAAGAGTTGCAAGCAAAGCTTGGTAACAGACATTTGTGTGGCATTCCATCTTGACTTCAGTATTTATTTTCTCTGTCTGTATATTTCAGGTTTGATTATCTTGTTTGGTTTGTTCAAATATTAGAGAATCTTTCTAAGTGATTCTAAAAAAAAGTGATTCCTGAAATATATGTTTTAATTGTTGATGAAAAAAACAGTGTGTGTTGGGATACTGAGGTTTTAAAACTGGTGATGGTGGCACTATTATCGTCCTTAATAATTACACATGCACACTCATTCCCAATGTAACATTCACCGAGTCCTGACTTTCTTCTTTTGGCAAGATTGTTGCTGATCCTAGAGAGCTGGGTAAAAAGTGTTGATTTTCTGGTGCTTGCAATTACTGACCTTGAGTGTCAGTGGCCAAATCCCCTAACACCTCTGAGCACTTTTTTGGGTGCATTTTCAAGGAATTTCCCCTTTTTCCTATTTATAAACCTGTTTTTCTTCATCTAAATATAAGTAGAAACACGTGATCTGCCTCTAAATTGAGGGGTTAGCCTTATGGTATGGCACATGCTTTTCTTTAAGGTGGGATTTAGTCATGTCACTTCAGTTTAATCCAGAGTGTTTCTATGTTTTGCAACAAGCCTATACAGGTTGTAGCTAGAAAATAGTACACCTGGGCTTGAGAATTCAGAAGCTCGGTTTTAGACATTCACCCCTCATGTCTGTGGTTATCTCCTGCCTGTTGATGTTAACAATCTAAGGTATTGTCCATGACAGTTAAAAATACCAACATTTAAAAGATGTAAAGAATACTAATTATTCTATGGTCTGCTTTCAGTTTTTTCTAGTCTTGAACTGAAGAATCTTATGCTTACTTTCTTGTCTGTTTTTCTGGTATCATGCCGTTAATTTTCTGCTTGGATTAATAAATTCTTGTCAGGCATTTTAAAGCTACTCTGCTATGTGCGCTGTTGAAAGGGGACTGATGTGGCCTTATGTCATTGCCTTGTTGCAGAAAGCAATTGTATTTTTTGATGATGCTGAAAAACAATCAACAGTTTCAGACTAAGCTCTGATTTTTTTTTTAAGGCTGGTTATAGCAGTGAGGTACCACATCAAATATAAGAAATATTTATATTCAAGAAATATAAGAAAATACTTAGGTAGAAGCACCAAAGAACATCTAGTATTGCTTCCTCTTCAAAAACATAGAAATACACCTCAAAACCAGGGTCTCTGTTCTCTCCACTTGGTAGAATTATAAAACTTCCAGAGGGCGTTTTGCCTCAGAGAGTAGCTTGGATTAATAGCTAAAAATAGTAATGCATCCAGGGAAGAATAAAATTGGTGGGCTAGAAATATGGCACTAAGAGCACTTAGTGACATGAATTTGTGCTTTCTGCAACACTTAACTCCACAGGAATTTGTCTCATACATGTCTTAAATCTTCAAGCAAAGTGTAAGATCTGTACGCCTTCACTGATGAGGTTAATAATTGCTTTCTTTCCAAAATGCAGGACAAAGTACCTGGCCTCCGTGACAGAAATGTGTAAGAGAAATATGAGGTATTGGAACTAAAGCTCAGGTGCTGAAGAATAAGCTCTTTCCAGAGAACGAATGAGGGAAAATTGAGTAATTTTTATTTTCTTAATATTAAAACCTAAAAATACTGAAAGAAGAATTGAATTTGATGAAGTAAAAACAAAAATGCATTTTCACCACTACTGGTTTATTTTTTCTTCAGGATTTATTAATGGCAGAGGAAGTAAACTCAAATATTGGAAGCAACGATTAAGTCTCCCATTCTTTATTCAAAACTGACATGTAAGATTACAAATTCTGTTTAAAAAATAATTTAGAAATCTTGAAAGTTGTTTCCTTTTTCATAGGCAGATACAAGGAATCTATCAGTCATCAGAGCTACTGTTGCAGGACAGGAGAATTGTCCTGTGTTTGTTGTCCTGTTATAATAATGCACTTTACAAGAAACTTGAAACACTGCAGCACTGAATCTACAATCTACATGCTATTCTAAAATTTGTGAAAGGCACCTTTTCATATATTTTACTGTGTTCCATCAAGAAACATACCAAAAGTGGCAAGGAATAAGCTCATCTCTTACTAAAAGAAATATTTGAGATCAAAACCTGTAGCAGGAATTCACAGTCGATTTCACAGTCGATTCTATAATATGCCTGTCACTACCGAGTTCAAAGCAGTGATACTGCTATGATGTAAGGGAGCTGGGCAAGTGACAGCTCTTTAGGACAGTTTGTTTTGGGTTTGCAGGGCAAGGATTTGATGCCACAGGGGCTGCAGGGGTGGCAGCTTCTGTGAGAAGAATCCTCTGTAGCCCATCATGAAGATCACGGTGAGGCAGCTGCCTCCACAGTTTTTGGAGGTCCATGGTGAAGCAGAGATCCACCTGCAGCCCATGGGGAGCTCCAGGCCTGGAACAGGTGCATGTCCAGAGAAGACTAAGACCTGATAGAGACTCCATGCTGGAGCAGGCTCCTGGCAGGACCTATGGCGCCGTGGATGGAGGAGCCCACACTGGAAAAGGTTTTCTGGCAGGCCTTGTGACCCCATGGGGGATCCAGGCTGGAGCAGTCTTCCCGAGGGACTGCACCCCATAAAAGGCATCCGTGAGAGAGCAGTTCATGAAGAGCTGCAGCCTATGGGAGGGTCTCAGACCGGGGAAGTTCATGCAGTTTTCACTCCCATGGGAGGAACCCTGTGCTGGAACAGGGGAGCAATATGAGAAGACCTCTTCCTGAGGGAGAAATGGTGGCAGAGACAACATGTCATGAACTGACTGCAGCCCCTATTCCCCATCTCCCTTTGCTGCTGGTGAGCAGGAAGTAGAGAAAAAGTGAAGTGAAGAAGGGAAGGCTGGGGGAAATGGCTTTAGGATTTACTTTTTGTCTCCGTTTTGAGTTGCCAATTTAAATAAACTTATTTTTCCTGTTGTGAGACAGAACCAGGAGTAAAAGAGCAAGGCAGGCCTAAAACGTGGGAGGGTATAAAAGAAAATGTATTAACTACACAAACAAAGAGAAAGGAAAAGAAAAAAAATTCAGAATAAGATTTTCAGATCACTCCTTCCCTCCCTCTCCCAATCTTCATAACAACAAAACAAACATATAACAAATACTTTGGTCAGTCCCCAATTTAGTCTTTCTCAGTTCACTTCTGGTGAGAGAAGCCTCTTCTTGTTGAAGTTGTAGGGATTTTTCCCACAAGAAGGAAAAAGACAGTTCTCTTGGGGTTTTATCTTTTACGATTTGCATCCGCCCGGAAACCTGCAACCGTGACGCTCTTCCCAACTCTACAGCCGTCCCAAAGTTGTAAATGTGGACCATGTCTGTCTCATGGGGTATTACTTTTAAGAATGAAGTGTTCGACAGCAAAGATTCTTTCTGTCTCCTTTCTCTCTGCTCAGGCTTCATCTTCAGAAAACCAAAATCCTCTTCTTTTCTCAGGGCAAAAATTCTCAACGTGGGTGCTCTTTAGTCACATCATCTATTAAATGGAACATTTCCATCCCCCCATGTCTCTTTCCAAGGTTTATAGGAATATTCAGTACATCAGTTCATCCCTACAATTTTACAAAAAAATTTTCAGACATTTCAGCATCTTCTCATTCTCCTTCCATCTTAAAAACGTAGCTCTTACGTCACTGACTTCAGAAATCTTCTTATTCCCTTTCATATTCAAAGGAAAGGCTGGAGGCTTTGCAAATCTTATCTGAGTACTAAAAGAGTTAAAGTTTAACACAACTACAAGAGTTGGGCCAGGCTCAGGCTGTGCTGGGGGTGCAGCTGAGGTGTCAATCAGCCTTTCTGGGGCTGGGCTGCAGCCCCACACTGCTCATGGCCACCCGGGCAGGCCCGGCCCGACCGGCAGCAGCAAGAGTCGGCCTCCCCCCCNATCTGAACACTAAAGAGTTAAAGTTTAACACAACTACAAGAGTTGGGCCAGGCTCAGGCTGTGCTGGGGGTGCAGCTGAGGTGTCAATCAGCCTTTCTGGGGCTGGGCTGCAGCCCCACACTGCTCATGGCCACCCGGGCAGGCCCGGCCCGACCGGCAGCAGCAAGAGTCGGCCTCCCCCCACGCCAGAGCCGCAGGCCCGTGAAGGAGGACGCTATCACAGAACTTTTCTCCCCCCGGCTATCGGGTCCCCTTGTTGGCGGGGGAGGGGGAAGCTTGGGTTGGTGTTACCTGCTCAGCCGCCGGAAAGACAAAGAGCCTCAGTTCCAGATTACCTCCTTCAAAATGTGTGTTCACGGAGCGAACTAACTTTCTCTAATTGGCTGTTGCAGGTGTCCCAACCCCCACAGAGGAAATTCTCTTAGAGAAAACCTCTCTCTGAGTCTCTTCTTCCCAAGTCAACCTATGACACTTTTACTTCTCATTACCCTACTCTGATCTGATTAGTAACAAGTTCAGTTAGTTGCTCCAAGTTGAATCTATTTTGCCTGTAACACTAATTGGTGAGTAATCTCTCCCTGTCCTTAGCTTGACCAACAAGGCTTTTGTTTATTTTCTATCCTCAGTCCAGCTAAGGAGGGCAGTGATAGAGCAGCTTTCGTGGGACTTGGTGTCCAGCTAGGGTCAACCCACCACGTAGTTGCTAGCTGACATTCAAGATTTTGTTTATAATTTAATTTTTTTATGATTTTCAATTTGAATGCACTCTGTTTTGTGCCACTGTGCACCTAAAGGAACAGGAAACCGTATGTTGTTGGTTGCAGTGTGCTTTTCATCTAGGGAAGGAAAAAACGCCATCCTTTTTGCTTTTTTTTTTTTTTTGCTGGCAAGCCCTAGAGCACTTCATCTTTCCTTGCTGTTCAGATTCCCTTACAATTAAGATACACTTTTTAATTTTAGTGCCTTTTTTGAATTTGCAAAAGTGAAGATACTCATTGGTCAAAGATATATTCAGTAGTATTTCCACTGTCAGTTGTTAAAATTTGTCCTTGTAATGTACTGTTCAGATGCCATGGGAACTTATATACAGAAGAAATTTCAGAGAATTTGCTCCTCTGCCATAGAAGTTCATATGTGAGCCAGAGACTTGGCACACACTGATGTCGTTATATGAAGTGAATTTGCATTTTAGCAGCTCGCATGTGCTTGGAATGTCTATGACAAGAAGGTCATTTAGAAGAAACACAGTGGCTTTATTTGATACCCCTTTATGTAATTTGATGAGCAGAAATTTCCAGTCTCTGGTGGAGTAGGTGGAGTACTGCTGACCTTCAGGGCTATCCGCAAAAAGGCTGTGTGTTCCATTTCCTCTCATCTACTCCTTTGGTCCTGTCTGGGGACAGGTTTTCATGGCCTAGTACGTGATAGAAGCGTGATTTTCCAATGTCTAGATGTCAAACACCAGCATCCATGGCCACTAGAGGAACACTGCTGGCTACCTAAAAATGTGGCCAAGTGTGGGACACATATTGAGGAAGGAAGAAAATTACAGCTTGAAAAATATTCCAGGCTGGAGCTTTTCAGCTCTGTTCCCAGCCGATAGCTCAAGGCTAGGGAGAATTTCTCCCAAGGTGATAATTTGGTCAAAATAAAAGGAATTAATAATAAAGATAGAACACCTGTGGTGCGTGACCAGGCCCTGGGAATGGGGTGCCTTCTTTCTGAACCAGTCACCTTTTCTTTACTCTTGGAGTTGGGAGTCATGCTATAAAACCAAGTGTGTTTCTGAATAAACTTAAGTCTTTCTTCCTGTCATGAAAGACAACCATCTGTGCATCTTATTTCTGCTGCATTTAAAGGGTTAAAACCCCTTTCCATGGCTACAACCAAGTTGCATGCTTTACTCTGAGATGATATTTCAAACAATATTTAGATATGCTTATTGCTACACCTTTTCTGAAGATAAAAGTTCAGTTTCCAGAGCATCTTTCAGAATGTGTATCCAAAATAAAGACCAAGAAACCCCCACTATATTACCTAGCTTCCACTTATCTGAGAGGGAATAAAAATCTCAGTTATTTTAGTGTGTTCAAAAGATCCAGGAATTTCTGCAACACAATACCATTTAGAATATTGTTGAATAAAGTGAGGTAGGTCCTTCTTGGCCTGTTTTCCCGTGTGTTACATCTAAAGTCTGATTATTTTGGGTGTGATATGAACGCACCAGTTCATCAATTGCTACTTGTAACTTCAAAGGTCAATTGAAGTAACCCTGAATGTGGGTTCATTACGAATTCAGTGCCAATTCTCACATTACTCAGTTCTCACACTGAGTTGAGATACCGCTATTTTTTTATCCTAGAGTGCACAAAGGAGGCAGCCAGGAGGTAGCAAAAGCCTGACTCTCTGATCTTCTATGCTTTACACTGTTTATACATTTTAACAGACAAAGGCATCAGCATTGCTCACAGTTTACACAGTTTTTTCATCACTTAGTACTCAATCCCCTATTTGCTCATTATATCTCACACTTCTCATGCTATTTAGTCCTCAGGTATAGTTTTTCCCTCCATTTGAGTCTGTAGTCCATTTTGAGTAGGTGGTCAATGAGTTGTCGATCAAGATCTGCTGGAATTACCTTTCTCCCAGTTACTGCTCAGTCCTGATTTCACTCCTGATAACTCTCATTCGTTTTGGAATTGTCTTCACTTGAAACAAAATGTTAGCCAAGAATACAAATTCACATTATAATTGTTTAATCATAACTGTCCAGCAATGCTACTTATAAATAACTAAAAATAAACCTTCAAAATTTGATTCAAATCTTGAGGGTCTCAAATCTTGAAGGGCTTGATATCAAATGAGTTTTGTGTGCTATGGTTCTAAAGATCTGACAATCCTTGCTCCATAAGTTTTAACTAATAAGAAGTTTTCCAGGTATTTTCATGTAAAGCATTAATCCAATCTTGATAAGAATATCTGGGAAAACTGACTTGTACAAAGAGGACACATGTAAAACCCAGTTAAGCTTTTCTGCTGATAGAATAAATGGTTTAAAATTGTTAACAATGCTAAAGGTGCAGAGTACAAATGAGGAAGCCACACCATACTGTTATCGACATTTGTAGTTATTAAGCTTTGTCAAAGACTGTGGAAGAGATCAGTCACATGAAATATTATGTCACCCTGCAGTGATTTAATTATGGTCATGTCTGGTTTCAGTCAAGAGCTGGTAATGAGCCACTTTCATTTTCTCATGGGAAAATATTTCTGTTGAGCATTTTATCAGTGTGCAAACTGTTTTAAATACTTTGCTTAACAGGCGAATACACTTCACTCTGCAAAAGCATCACCCTTAGTCATCCAGGTGGTAGGAAGAAGTTTTATGTGATGTAAGTTGCATAGGCAGATGGAGTGGAGATCTTGTGGTCCAGTCACAGAACATTTCCATGCCCAAAGAAAGTGAAAAAGCTGCTTATGAGCAGAAAGCTCTTCCATCAGGAGATTTTCTGCAATGCCTGCAGCCTGAAACAAGGAATCTAAGGATGATTATGGTGCAAGTGTGTTCAGTACCCATTCTAGCAACCTCCTGCCCCAACTCCACTTGCTAACTTTATTAAGATCATTTGTAGTGATGCTATTAGAAGTTATGATGTTATTTTGCCTTTCACTGAAAGCTTGTTAGAAGGATGCTTTTAAATGAGTTATATACAAACAGAAGTATTTCTTATATGGGGGACTGGTATGGTAAATCTGTAAACTGAAAAACTGAGACATTTTAGTAATGTTTATAAGCCCCAGAAAATGTGGTAGGTAACAGGACAGGCATGGTATCCGAGACCCAGTATCCCTGCGATCAGGGTCTCCGTTGCCTATCCTGGCATGCAATGAGATATGAATAACGTATGTGAATCCTCACATACGATTTAAATGATCTAGTGTTATTGCCTAGGCTTTCTCTTATATGTTACAGTACTCAGGACTGTCCAAAAATCAAAGGAGGCTTTAACAAGAAGGTAGTAAGAAATCCTAGTCAGTCCTTAGCTCCCACTGGGACCAAGGACCAGACAAAACATCAAGTGTCTCTCAAAGTCATATGTTCTAGATCCACAGACACCTATCAAAGTCTCACAGAAATTGTGATCTATACATGATGAGAGATGCTAAGTGTATTCCTAATGGAACATACATGAATATGTTATTTTAGGAATTGAAAATCTACTGCACTATCAGTGGAATTTGAAATGGGACAACCACAGCCCTTTAGTCTAAGTGAGGAAGCAGTGTAATCAGCTTATAGATTAAAAAAAATCTCTCTTTTGCCTGCTATTGCATAACTGATTCTTATCTCCACCTCACAGAAATTTTTTTGGGGATCTTCTATAATATCGTTCTATTTCAGCCTACCAAGTCAGAGATGTACTTTTAACTGAACCTTGAGTGCATTATTAAGTATTGTAAGATATTGTCAAATTCCTAATACCTAGTGGAGTGTAATTGTAATTTTTAGATTTTTTAAAATGAAAATGACAAAACCCATTAATTGTATGAAGTATTAGAGGCATGCTTTAGCAATTTTTCAGGTAAGCATACAAAAATGGTAAGCCAAACATTCAGGCAGAGAAGGCTTTTAGTTACAGCATCAGCCCACAAATGTAATAACAATGTCCTCTGGTACAGACTAGTAGGATTTTATCCTTCTGGTGTCATACTGGGGAAGATGTGGCATCTGACTAAAGAATATACAAGTCAAATGCTTAGTTCTAATGGGCAGCTCTACTAATTAAACTCCTGTAATCAGTCACTACTATTTCTGTTTGAAGTTTGTGAAGAGAAGTTAAAAATGTCTTCAGACAAATCACAGTGGAATGGGAAGAGGAGGTGAAATTCTAGTTATTGAAGGACAGTGAGATGTGTACATTTCCTAATATGCCAAAGAGTGTGCATTTGCAAAATGAGAGCTGCTTAAAAATAGAGCTTATGTTGACAGCAGCAAAAGATTCCATGCTAGGTATGTAAGCAGTGACACTTTAAAAATGGCAGACAGAAAATTAGTTGCTAGGGTTTTCAGTGAGTACATTTTGCAGCAAGTATTTCACAGGTGACCAAATTGCAAACCATTAACTTTCATGCATGGCATCAGTACCTCTGCTGGGTCCGATGGACTGCCATGGAGCTTGGAGCTTGGTCACTTACACCAGAGAAGGGACATGTCCTGCAAACAACATGTTAGCAGCCTGATTACACTGAAAATTATACATTTGGTTACTCCATTTTCTGGTTTTCTGGTCATTAAAATGCTTGTTCTGCTATAAGAATTACCTCTACTTAACAGTTTTTCACTGAGTAAGAGGCACATCCTCATAGGAATCAGGCACACTACCATCACAGCAACAATGAGTTAAATTTAATTGGAGTACCTTAGCATGCAGAAAAAAAATAGTTGTTAATATTCTTCTTTTGATCATTACAGGTAAAAAGAATGTAATCTTGCAACTAAATATGTGTTTATATGTAGGGAATTGGAGATCGTTATGATTGGAACTTTTATCAAACTGAAAAAGCAGACCAATTTTAAACTCAAAAGCCTTTATTAAATACATTTATTAACAACTCATTTTCTGCTAATGGTTAATTCTTAAATAATATTAGTCATCTTCATTACATATGCAAAATTATTCTTCTTTAGCATAGATATCTCAAATCACTGCTGTGTATGTGATGCCATGACACTGATGCCATGAAGTCCGATGGCTATGTCCTTGGTAGACTTAGTTATGGAGGGGGAGGTGATAAGGCTAGATAGCTCTACCATAAAGGAAGTCTGGTCATATGTGGGCCTGTCCTCTTCCTTTGCTGTCCTTTCTCTTGCTTCCTGATGTTAATATGCGCTTTGCCTGCCTCCTGAAAGGGGAGGTACTGCTTACCTTGGTTCTGGTCAGTCATTCTTCATTTGTATGCATCCAGATGTCCTGCCCCCTGCAACCTATCTCTTTTGCATCTGTCTGTGTATTTATTAATCCTTTTCCTGAAGGGATGCTTCCTGTGTGTTGCTGTATGCGTGTGTGTTTTCCTTCCTGGTGGTCACATTACTCAGATACATAAAATGTATGTAAGAAGCTTGTAAGCGTCTACTGGTTACACTTTTAATTACATTTATATTGGGCTCAAGGGACTTTGATGTCAGTTATTCCCTAAATAGTGCATGGTCAGTTTCTAGATTTCACAAACCTCTGCTTTGGCTACAATGAGCTTAATTTTTCTCTGCAACAGGAGTAGTACAACATGCCTATCTATTTTGGCATAAGTGTCATGATCCGCTATTAATGCAGAGCGGGGGTCGTGATGGTTCTTTTGATCTTAAAGGTGCAAACAGGCAAAATGCAGGGGACAAAATCAGTTTATTCAACAGCAGAAAATCAGTTTATTCAACAACAGCAATGCATTTCATCAAATGCCAACAACTCAGTTACGGTAAAGGGGAGAGGTATAGGAAACAAAGTATAGGGAAAGGGGAAGGAAAGGAAGGGATGGGAAAATAGCTACCAACAGACAAGACGGGCGTCCTCATGGGTCATCCGATAGACGAGTCTTCGTCCGTGGGGAGATCTCAGGGGTCTTCTCCAGGAGGTCTTCACCAGTGGAGAGATCTCAAAGGGTCTTTTCCAGAGGGTTGGTCTTTATAGTCCTCCAAAGCGAGTGGCCTCTGGCCAAGAGGTGGGAAGATTTATGGACCATTGTGTGGTGCTGCAGGAGACAGGTACAGACAAGCAGTCCTCAGTTGATACAACACAACCTCTGGTTGGTGTCACAACAGCGCAGTCCAGTGAACACAATACACCAGCACACAGTCACGAGCATCCACCTGGCCCGGCCAGGAAACCATTGTTCAGAGTCAGCCTGGGTGGGGGTCCTCGAGGTCTCCTTGCGACGGTCGGGAGGCAAAATCGAGGGGAACTTCGGACTGACCCTTACAATAAGAAAAGCTACTTTGACTTCAAGCTTGTCAGTCCCTACAGGAGAAAACAGGCTATAAAAGCAATGATCTTGAAAAGGTACTCTGGAATCCAGGGGTGGTCCTTGCCTACCCTGAGTCTAGATCCCGGTTTTGTTGGTACTGAGACTGTTGAAGCAAAGTGGGGAGGGCAGCTAAAAATATGGCATAGTTATCACATGTTTAACCCTTGGTGTGACTGAAATATCTAAGGAAGGTAGGCATCTGAAAGAGGATGCAAAAGCTATAAAGACACGCAAAGCAGTCCCAAGTATGTCTCACCCAAGATCAGATCAATAATTCCCGTAACTCTTAAAAGAATAAAAAGACAACCCACAATGTGGATGAAATTTCGTCTTTTTCAAAAGGTATTAGATTTAATGCAATTGAGTCATTCTTATATATTGTTTTAGATATGTTTTTAGATATGTTTAGATACGTTTTGAAATACTATTTTATGTGGACAAAATGCCATCTGAGATCACACTGTCATTCTGTAGTTGCATTAGTTGTGTGCTTAACTCAGGCAAGATCTGGATGCATGGCTTATTTATTTCTATGTATTTATACCAAAGGCATGGCACTGAATAACAGTGCTATTCAGTATCATTCTTATATTGCACTCTCTTTTTTATTGCAGGCCCTTATATAGCTACAAAATGCATATCCTTTCCCTTCAGAAAGGTCAGGCACCTATACATCTGGAAACTTGCAGTCATAGAGATTGTGATTCACAGTTCATATGATTTACAATGACTTTGGTTTTAATTTTAGCTAGTTCTAAAGAATGAACATTACTTTTCTGAAGCCAGTTGAAAGAACTTTATGTGATAAGAACTCCTGAGTATCTAATTGGGTATAAATGCTCTGCATGAGCAACATGGGAAACTAAACATCACCTTAAATGAAATACATAACTTCAATCTTCTTGTACCATAATGTAATAGAGGAAAAACACACGGATTCTTTCCAGAGTGATGTGACTGAAGGCAGTAGCACAGTATGGTGCAGAGAAATAACCAGTTTCTCAGGATGGCAGTAAAAAAAGAAATATTTTGTTTTCTCAAAAACTAAACAAAGGTCTTCTTAATAGACCTTACTAGAGGTATAGAAAGAATACAGGTGCTGCTAGGTTTATTCATCTCACAGGTGTTGTAAGAGAAGGTTGTGAGTTTATATATATTCTGTAGAAACTCCCTAGAGAAGACAAAAATGGAGGGAAACAAAATCCTCTCTGCTTTGTCAGCATAACTAAAATTAAAACAGATGCCACAGTGTGTCGTTAAGGGAGACATTTTCCAAGACAGCAGTAGTTCAGTGCACAAGTTACACCACAAGTTATCCTTCTAGAGCCTTTTGCAGCTGTTGCAGTAACTTGTTTCCTCACTTGAAGGGGAAAAAAGGTCTTTAGGACAAGTACCCTAGTAGTTGCATAGAAAATGAAATTGAAATACAATAATGATTCTAAGCCATAACTTTAAAAAGTTAAGTTTTTGTGCCACAAACTAATACCTAATTTACTCAGGGGAAAAAAGATAATTTCATCCCTTTAAGGAAAGGCTACAGATACACTACTATCAAAAAAATTATGGTATTGTCTGATCTATAAAATATGCTCCATCAGTAGTGAAACGTTGCCACAATACAGTCAGCTAGAGGTTTCAGGATGGAGGCAGTAATATCCCATGGGGAAAGCAGAGGTTTTTGGAGAGGGAGGGTGCTGTCTGGAGAGTTGCATGTCACTGCCCGGGGGATTACCTCACTGCATCTACAGACACTCAAGTCAGCCAGTCTGTCTGTCTATAAGTGAGCAGCACTGGAGTGCTTCCTTTATCTCTACTGAGCAGCAGTTCTAGTGGAATCACAGCTTCCTTATTTACAGTCCTTACTCCTTAACTGCTTGCACATACAGGCTGTGAGTTAGTAGCTCCCTCAGTTATTTGCTTGCTGACCCAACTGACCTTTTTCTTGGATTTGGTGAGTTTATGCCTAGGCATAAATCATAGCAACCATTTAAGAATGAAGCTGGTGGCCTTTCTTTTGTAATCAAAGATATCAGACAACTGAGAAAAAATTGCTGCAGCAAGAAATGGTTATTTCTACAGTGAAGGTTTTCCTTATTGCTCTCACAATGGATCCATGGTGAATAGTATTAAAAAATTATATCATGTAGGTGTATGAAATTGAACAGAATAAAGAGAGGAAAGCAGAGAAGGGGTTATATCTATTTTTTAAAAGATATTTGGTGGAAAGATTTTAATGAAACCAGTAATTTTTTAACAAAACTAGTAGTGAAACCAGACACATCTTTTTGACACAACTTGAGGACTCAATACTGTGTTGAAGAAGCAAGGTACAATTTTTTTATTATATCTTCCATTTAACAGTGAAGAAAGAAAAATGTGGTATAGCCAGTTGTGCTCCTTTGTGCATCCTGTCTCCTGCATTAGATATCGGCCTTTTTTCCAACAGTTTGTGGACCTTAACAACAAATAACAGCAATTTTTTTTTTCAATAAAAGCTGTTTAATGTCCTTCCTGTTTAGTCTGCTGTGGTACCTCTTGTTTTGTGGCAGCAAACACAGAAACGTCTAGGTAGGAAGTTATGGGGCACAAAACAAGCCAGGAAAGGAGATTGTTGCTGATTGAGGTGTGGGGGAGAGATTATCAGGGAGAGCTGCTTCCCCTACCTGTGTCTTCAGATCTGGGAAGGGATGCAGCTACATTCCTTACACTTGTTTCCCAGAAAAGTGACCTTCCTTCAGTCATGCCATTAGTACTAAGAGAGCTCTATGTGCTGCCATTCTGGGAGTGTGGAGAACTCTCTACAGAGTCATTTTACGATACTGATGTGCCTTTTTATGTCTTCTTTCTCCTTGTTTGATTTATCCCAATGGTTTCAAATGATGCTGTTGGAGGTGAACTACTCCAAGTGAATAGTTAAAGCTTGCAGGCTCAGTCAAAGCCTTGGGGTTTAAGGATGTTCTAAACCTATGATTTTGCATATGCTGGAGGACCAATTACACAACTCTCTTTAAAGGCATGCCTGTCAAGGAACATGTAGTAATCATTAAAGCTGTTTTATTCATGAAATTTTAGGCTATATCTCCTCTTTAACGCAATAAAAAATAACACTTCAGTTGGCAGAATGTATTTTCTCATCCAATTTTTTTTAACACAATGTTCCAGTACCTGGTCTATCTGTGAAGGAGGTATCCTGTAATTTATAAAATGAATATTGTATTGTTGAACTGTGGATGCTCAGCCATGGTTATAGTTATATGCAGTCAGACGTGCAAATGAGCAATTCAGCCGGAGTTCTTGTTCTTTGTGAAGGTTACAAGTACCTTCCTTTCACTATCTATTGTGGTCTAGACCTATACTTACAGAGGAATGATAATGGTTAGCTAGAGGTCCACCAGCATGCACTTCACCTATGTACTAAAACTGAGCACAACCTCAATGTCACTAATATCAGCCAGCAAGTGATGAGGGTGTGGGTGCTTGGGGACTGCAGCACTGGCCCTTGTCAGAAGTAGGTTGCTGCCATGTGCTCCACTGAGGGCTTCAGGCTCACTTTTCCATCAGAGCCATGTATGACAGCACACTGACAACCTGAAATGCATTTAGGAAGATAGTTCATGCTCTGCTTACAACATTCATCAAAAAGGGAAAATATGCATCATCCTCTTCTAAGAAAAGACAGACAAAACTGTCAGTGAAGACATATTTCAGCTGATTACACATTTCCAATAATATGTGGAGCATAAGGAAAATTAATAGTCTTAGGAACATTATATTCCTCTCTCATTCTCAGCAAATGTTCCCTTTATTATTCTTGTTGAGAACAGTCAGAGTTGATAAAAGAGAGGTAGTTTTTCTGTAAGAATGATGCTTAATGTATGGCAGAAGATATGAAGATGTCTGTAAATCAATACAGAAAATTTAATAATTTCCTTAGGAAACTTATGGAAAAGGGAATTTTTTAAAATTTAGTGTTGGAAGGCATAGCTGAGGGAGAGAAGGAGGGTGGCAGAGTGGGCTGTTTTCATGGTGCCAGATCTGAAAGCGCATTGTATGTCTGAGATTGGTGGAAGGAGAGGAAAGTTTCATAATACATGCTGAAGCTAATGAGGCATTAATTAGGAACAAACTGAGTTATTTTTGTTAACCACAGCAAGCCTCATAGTTTTTAAATTCTAAAATACTAAAAACTGTTGGCTGGTATCTGGAACAGTACTTTGTACCTGAACAAATATGAAAACATCACTTTTCCAAAGTCCAGTTTGTGATACTGACCAAGAAAAACTGAACCCCCAAACAGTCTTAGTTGAACCTGTATGCCCATATGGTGTTTTGCTGCTTTTCCTCATGAAGGACTAAATAAGCTCCAAGGTAATCTATATGTAAGTTTAGTATATTGTCTGTAGCAAAAAGCAGCAAAAAAGTAAGGACAGAGGACTTTTGCAGAGAAACAATTTAAAAAAAAGACATTCTTGTACAACATTTAGACATTAATGAAAAAGGTAGATTTTATTTGTTTAAAGGACAATTTTGAGTTAGCAGTGAAGTGGTTTATTTTTTCAGCACTTAGTGTTTTTGCTTAACAGGAGGGTGCCATTTCTCTCCTTTGTGACACATATTGTAGACCTTTAGGTAAACGTATATTTATGTTCTTAATGTTGTCTATTGTGTAACATCCTGGGTGATAAGCCCAGGAGACACCCTCACCATAACCGCAAAAAGCAGTGAACATGCCATGGTGCCCTGCAGAGATGTAGGAACTGCTCCGCCCTTGGCTCTAATCCAGTGTGGTTCTGGCCAAACCACCCTGCTGCCCAAAGGATGGCTCAGTGGCACCAGATGTCAGCCAGAACTGGAGTTCCTGTGTATGGCACCATTTATGTGAGGGTGGCTGCTCAGTTCAGGTGTAAAAGAAGCACTTTCTGTCTTCAATCCTGCTGTGATTGAGTGATTTAAAAGGCCTCAGAAGTCTTTGTTTGCTTTTTGACAAAAGTAGTGGTAATGGGCAGTTATATGAGCAGCTCAGTATTTTCTGAGTTCTGTAAAGTTTGGGGGAGGAATGTAATGCACATCCTGGAATAACACATAAAAAAGGGAACTGGCCTGGCAGAATGACACATGAGCAACCATCACCACTGACCACCAGGGAAAGATGGTCAATTATGATCACAGCAGATAGCACCCAGCTTGATTTAGTCTCTCTGGAAACCCAGCTCCATCCTATACTGCAGGGGGGACAATGAGAGCCATCATAAACAGCTGTTGTCTTCTACCAGCAAGTTATTCTGGAGTTTATTTTCCTCTGGGTAATCTGGCCTATAGCTATCTGTCATACCAAGATTTTGGTATGAAGCATAAGGCCAGTATGGCTTCCCAGAGGCACAGCAGCAGTGGGAGAATAAGCACTGGTGACATAAGTGTGTTACAAAATTTCATGGCTTAAAAAGATGTACACATCTGATAAGCAGGATAACTCAGATTAATCATTCTCTTAATTCTCTAGGTATTCCATTGCTGCATTGGTGACCTGTTGGGGTCTTCATGCTGGAGAACAGGAATCAATAACACGCACTCAATATGAATGCAAAGAGCAGAATCTTTATTTTTAACAAAGAGATGATTTTTATACATTTTCAGTGGTTACTTAGAGTTTGTTACAAAGAGTACGATTGGTTACACAAAAGACGTATATATGTTAATAGTAATTCTATTGGTTCATCTAAAATCTATCTTTCTACAGTCTAGTTACTGCGTAAGATACTCTTTGAAGTGGACATGATATGTCAACTAAACAGGATCTTGCTTCCCCAGATGTCTTTTCCTTTGTTCTTGCTTATCTCAACGTTAAAATTTATGATCTTGTTTTTCTCCTATAGTCACTCCAAGGACACGGTAACCTTGAACAGACCTTTAACATAACTAAGGTAGTTTTCTATAGACAGGCTGCAGAGCCAGAGCTCCTACTAGGCCGCCAACATCTCCCCCTTTCTTTTCAAAAACAGCATTGGCCATACATCGAATTTGAAAGGAAAAACACTGGATGATGCAAGGTCCCATACATAACACAATTACTACAATTAGTACAATAATGATTCCTATCTTAAGGATATCTTTTACCCAAGCAGAAATTCCAAAAGACATTAACCAGTCATCAAGGGGGTTGTGATTGACAGTAATCTTCTTAGTGTGATCTTGGAGCCATTCTAGTTGCTTATGGATTAAATCACTATGATTGGACAAGTTAAAACAACACATTCCTTCAAAATCTTCACAGCCTTTACTTTGGGCCAACAAAAGGTAATCAATAGCTGCTCTGTTTTGGAGAATAGCTTGTCAGAGACTACTCATATCTTGACCCATTTGGGACAGAACTTGTGTAGTGACATTGGCCTGTTTAGCTGTCCAGCACGCTAGGTGTTGGATCTCAGCGCTTGTGCTGTTCCCACTGGGGGTAGTAACACTGCAAAAAATCGAGCGGTTCTACTCCATAGTTCCACTTCATCATCGCATTTATCATCTAATTCCGAGACTTGTCATTTTTCCCTTTGATTTTTGGAAATGTTCCAGGCAATCAAATGATTAAAAGAGGGTAGCATTAAAGATAGCTTGCCAAGGTAACAAGGACCCCCATAAGCATGATGAGGTATTCCTTGCCAGGCTCTATCTCCACAGATTAAATATAGGCCTTGAGGTAGGAAAAGGGGCTTAGAAATGTCTACGTGAATATGACCTGAACCCCACCCATAGGGGGATGATCCACAATGTTCACTACTATTGTAAAACTTATGAGGGGTTAGCCAGACTTGTTTTTTAGATTCGTTAATGTTCCAACTAGTCTGCCCAAAATACACACATCCAGAGTGATTTGCTTTTCGACTGTCTAGTAAATTTAACTCTTGAGGATCCCATGGCAGGGTTGTATTTAGAGATTTGATTATTATTGCCAGGCAGTGACTGTTGTTTTTTACTTCTGAGCAGTTGATAGGCGGGGCTATAGTGATTTCTTGTGGTTGTACCGGTGACCCAATGAGGCAAGTTTTAAATGGGTCAGTGGCTGCACTAAGATGTAAACAAAAATTTGTGTTACCAGTTTTGTTGGCCCAAGCGATCCAGAAGGTCTCTTGAGGGAGGTTGATTGATTGCGAAAAGCACTGGGTAAGAGTCAAACATAGTGTTAGTAGCTTAATTAGCATCATTATTGCTATGGATTTTGCAGGCAACAGTATATTGGCTAGATATAATAATAGTACACCAAGCAGTCTGAACTAGCTTTATATAATTTAAAATATACCACGCATGCAATGCTAAATTCCTTTCTTCTATTGATTCAAATAAGCTTATAGCTTCACTAACAGTTAAGTCAGGCAGTTTTAATCACTTTCTAAGTGATTCTAAAGGTCTTACTGATTGGCGTTCCTGACATTCATTACATCCCAAAAAGCAAGTATAAATATCACTGGAGTTATACTCCCTTTTACAATTTCCACATAAGAAAGTTCCTAATTTCCATACTACACAACCACAACGAGGAAATAATACTTCTTGTATTCTAGACCTAAGATATTTCTGTACTAGTCTACGCAAATCAATCACATCTGGAAAGTCTGGGATATTAGGGTGTGTTCTTATTGGTTCCTTGAGAATAATGATTAGGATCGGGATGAATCTTGCACTCTATTCGTCCACCGTTGAATTTGGCTCCGTGTCTTCTCCATCTTCCTCAATTTTTGATATCCAATGCTTGACCCACTTGGCTGGGATCCAATTAGGTTTAGCACCTGTTAATACACAAGCATAACCCCGTCCCCATGTCAATAATTGGTGGGGACCAGTCCATTGTTGTGATTGGGGTTCCCATACAGATACTTGTATCTTATGAACAATCAAAGATTCATCCTTGCAAAAATGCAATGTAATGGGCAACATTTGTGTTTTTAACTCAGGGCGTTCCATCCACATTTTCCAATTGTGGACATACAATGTTTTTGCTACGATTTCTTGTGGAGAGAGGGTGACATTCCCCTCCCTTTGTAAAGCAGAAAAAAGGCGTTTAAGGTCTTGATGTTTGCGTTCTACAATAGCTTGCCCAGTACTATTGTGAGGTACTCCTGTGACATGGGTAATGTTCCATCTACGTAGGAACTCACGTGAAGTAGAACTAACATAATTAGGACCGTTATCTGTTTTTATTTGTTGTGGGACACCAAGCACTGCAAAAGCTTCTAACCAGTGTCTGCAGGTTGCCTTGCTTTTGGCGTTTATCATAGGCGTTGCCCATACTAGTCTGCTACAGGTATCAACAGTGACATGTACATGTTTAAAGCGTCCAAATGATGGCACAGTTGTGACATCTGATTGAAACAATGTTCTAGGGTGAAGACCACGAGGGTTCACTCCTTGTAACTGGATTGGGGGTAGTTTTGCACAATCAGGACAACATGCTATGATACCTCGTGCCTCTCATTTTGTTAGATGGAATTTCTTCTGTAGGCTTAATGATGACTGGTGAAAAAAGGCATGAGAGGCAACGGCAAGGTCAAAATTACTGAGTCCAATGGCTGGTGAGGTTACGATTTGGTCAATTTTGGCGTTTCCTTCTGATAAAAACCCTGGTAGATTGAGATGGCTGCGGATATGTGTTGAGAAAAAGGCACGGTGCCTAATATTAATTACATTTACTAGAAGAACGAGTTCATGATAAATTAAGGAGTTTGAGATTTGACCTATTAATGCGTCCTCTATTCTTTCCAAGATAGAGGCAACATACAAGGAATCGCTAACGAGATTAATTTCTTGAGAGTCAAAGTGTTGAAAAGCTAAGGTTACAGCCTTGAGTTCAAGTAACTGTACTGATCCTGTTGGTAAACTACGACTTCCCAGTTGCCATTTTTCCATATTGCTTATCTGAACCTTTTGATCCTTCCACTGGCATCAGTAAAAACAGTGATCGCATTGGGAATTGGCTTAGAGTTTCGCAGTGTTTGACCTTTTAGTGGGAGGTTAGTGGAAAACAAGGCATGTGACGGATAATGATTATCAAGTTCTAAGCCAATAGTGGCTGTAGCGAATGTATACGATAGTGATTGCCATTCAGTGCAAAGAGACAAATTATTTATGGGCATATAAAGAGAAGATGCATCAACTCCAAAAACAGTACGCACTCGTTGGCGTGCTTTCAGAATTAAGGATCCTAAATGATCAATACGTCTTGTAACAGAGGAAGTGGGGCTACATGCTAAAAACACCCATTCCAATAAGAAGAAGGTCTTGAATGATTCCTGCCCAATTATAGCAACTTGTTCAGCAGGGTAGTTAATGATATAAAGGTTTATTGGTATGGTAGGATCAAACCTAAAAGCAGTTGTACAATGCAACTTTTTAGCAATTATTTGCAGTGCTTGTTTCCCTTCTTGGGTTAATTCCCTTTTATCATTAATGTCCTTTGAACCTTGTAACAATTTTCTTAAAGGATCTAAATCTTGATTTGAAATACCTGCCCGTGCACGTATGCTTTGAATGTCTCCTAGAAGCTTTTGCACATCATTGACTGTTTCAATATTTGCATATAAAGTTACCTTTTGAGGCACAAAGCGAGCTTGTGTTATTTTAAAGCCCAAATAAGACCAAGGGTCGGAGAATTGCACCTTTTCTTCTGCCACTTTCAATCCCCACTTTTCTAACTCTAGCAATAATTCCTTTTGTTTTAAGTGCGGTAATGGAAATTCACTTGCGACTAAAATGTCATCCATATAATGATATGTTAGAAAATTTGGATTGTTAAGTCTCCATTGATGTAAGGCTTGGTCTACAAACCATTGACAAATTGTAGGACTATTTTTCATACCTTGAGGGAGTACCACCCACTCATATCTTTTCATAGGTGCAGTATGATTAATGGAGGGCACACTAAATGCAAATCGTTTGGTATCTTCAGGGTGCAACAGAATGCTAAAAAAGCAATCTTTGATATCAATAATAAACAGGTGATAGTTTTTTGGTAAACCAGCTGGCGATGGCAAACCTGGTTGCAGAATTCCTAAAGAGTGCATTTGATTATTGACTGCCCTTAAGTCATGTAAAAATCTCCATTTTCCTGACTTTTTTTGTATAACAAAAACGGGGGTATTCCAGGTACTCATAGAAGGTTGTAAATGACCAAAGGCTAATTGTTCTTGTACTAATGAATGGAGGTGCTCTAATTTATCTTTAGTGATGGGCCACTGAGCCACCCATACTGGTTGGTCTGATTTCCATGTTAGTTGTATAGTGGGTCGAGCACCTATCGGCTCAGTGGCCACCCCTGAAAATGTTGGTTGGTTAAGATGACATTCCATTGACTAAGTGCGTCTCTACCAAGGATCCAAAGAGGAGTGTCTAGTACATAAGGTTTTACTACAGCCTTGTTTCCCTCTTTATCAGTAATTTCTACGAATTCCTGACTTTGTAAAGTACGGGTGGTTCCAGCAACTCCTAAGATTTGCTCATTTAAGAGTGTAGTGGGCCACTGCTGAGGCCAAGCAGTTAGTGGTATTATGGTGATGTCTGACCCAGTGTCTAGCATCATTGAAAGTTCAAGCATTTCGGAATCATCAATATTATCAGAATACAATTTTACGGTTACTTGCCGGGTCGGTCTATCACTAGTCATGACTTGAGCAAAGGCAATTAAGGGTCCAGTACTACCAAAACCACCAGATCTTTGTGAATTAGTAGTTGTTGGAACCTGGGGAAGGAACAAGTTGAGCAATTACACTACCTTGTGGAATGAACATTGGTGGGGAAAAGACTTTCACTACTATTCTGATAATACCACTATAATCAGCATCAATTACACCAGGTAAAACGAAAATGCCGTCTAAAGTGGCCGATGATCTCCCTAGCAATAATGCAGCCATACCGCCACCTAGTGGACCTTTGGTAGTGCTATCAATGACGGTAACAGAATCATCAAAAATAGTCACGGAGTCTCTAGTTACCAAATCGACTCCAGCGCTCCCTTTTGTGGCGGGGAGCATGTTGTAGAGACAGCCATGGCTACTGAGGGGTTCTTTTTGTTCGCTGCGCCCCCCTCGCGGCACATCTCGTTTCCCGCCAACGGTGTCCCATCCTTTTTAAATTTGGATCGGCATTCATTTGCCTTGTGGCCAAACTTTTCGCATTGGCGGCAAGTGCCGACAAATGATGTAGATGTGAGGTTCGTATTGTTATTTTGTTGTTGTTTTGCCAAACATAAAGGACAATGCTTTCTAATATGTCCAGTATGACCACAATTATAGCATGTATTGGGAGGGCCTTTGTCCCCGTTCCCTTGCTTGTGTGCTTGAGTAATGGCTGCAGCTAAAGCAGCAGGATGAATTAGAGCTTTGTCCTTTTCAATTTCTAAAGGGGCTCGTGAACATTGTTCAATCATTTGTATTATTGTCATATGAGCTGGTAATGCTGCTAATAATCACTTGCAGGTGGCGTTTGCATTTTGCATAGCTATTTCTTTTACTAAAGTATCTTTCATATCAGGAGGGACATCTGGTGCTGCCTCTACTCCTTCTTTAATCCTGTCCACAAAAGACAAAAAGGATTCATCTTCCTTTTGCTGAATATGTAAATAAGGTTGTCGGGGCTTACCTACTTGGGGCAAGCTGTTAAAAGCTTCTAAAGCAGCAGACTTGCTTTGAGCTAGAATGCGAGCCCCTAACGCTGCCTGTCTTTGCGGATTGATGAATTGACCATTTCCCATAAGCATATCTAGTGTGGCAAAGCGTAGAGGATCACCTTGCAGCAAATTGACATTATCTAATTGTTTAAGCTCCAATCTTTGTTGTTGTTATTTTTTTTGATAAAAATAACATATAACTAGTAGGTCCTAGTATAAACTCAAACATAGCCTTAAGGTCGGCAGGGACGAGTTCTTGATATTTTAGCAATGCTTCTACTTGCCGCCTTACCAAGCGATTATCAACACCGTAGTCCATTACAGATTTTTGAACCCTTGCTATCATTTGCCAGTCTAAGGGCTGCCAAGCATTATTACCACCAGTTCCTCGCACCACCGGAGCTGAGACAAACTGAAAATCTCCCGTCAACTCAGCATTTGTTACCACTCCTTTCCACCTCTTATTCATGTCAAAAGAAGGGTCTTTGGAGATGGAAGTTTTGTCAGAACCTTTCTGTGTGTCCTCCGAGACTCCCGAGCTCTCCGAGCCCTCTGAGCCCCCTGAGCCTCCCGAGCTCTCCGAGCCCTCTGAGCCCTCCGAGCCTCCCGAGCTCTCCGAGCCCTCTGAGCCCTCGAGCCTCCCGAGCTCTCCGAGCCCTCCGAGCCCCCTGAACCTCCCTCCCCTCCTTTGTTCCACCAATGCTGAAAAGAGTCATTAAAGGTAGTTAACAATCCCGTCCCTTCCTTTTCTGTAG
>NW_014650899.1:0-14984 GCF_001447265.1 Sturnus vulgaris
AAAAAAAAAATTTTCCTTTTTAAATCTCCAGTGGCTGATGCTGGAGGAAATAATAGTAATAATAATAATAATAGTAGGAGTAGTAATAATAATAGAATATAATAAAAATAAAATAAAATATGAATATAAATATTATTAATAATAATAACAATAATAATAATTAACCCGTTGCTGCCTGTGCCAGGCCCCAGGGCAGTTGTGGTGGGGCTGAGGCTGAGGTGGGAAATGAGGAAGGTCCTGATGAGCATGGAAAGGGATTTTCCTTGGCTGCAGGAACAGCAGCACAGAGCCCCCTTTGTGTCCCCTGATCCCAAATCCTGCCCCATGGGATTCCCCTCCCTGCCTTTGGCTCCCTCTGGCCTGGGAGGGGGGATTAGGGGGAATAAAACATCCCCAGAATTTGGGAAATGCTTGGACACATCAGAGAGGATCAGGAGGAATAAAACATCCCCAGAATTTGGGAAATGCTTGGACACATCAGAGGGGATCAGGAAAATTCCCAGAGCTTTTCCTGCCCCTTGCTGCTCCAATGCCTCGGTTCCAGTTGGATCCTGGTCAGGGCCAGGAAAATCCTGCCTTCCAGAAACAAATAAAAACTCCTTTATTTTTTAGGAGAGATGTTGGAGTGCCCAGCTCAGCTCCCAGGGGATGATTTATTATTCCTTTGGGATCTCAGGAGCTGCAGGCAGGAGAATAAATTTGGCTTTTCTGCAAAGAAAACTTTGGAATTTTGCTCTGAATGAGATACTTGGGGAGAATTCCCTCCCTTGGGGATCCTCCTGGCTTTGGAGAAGGGTTCAGAAATTCCATAAAATTCCATGAAGGGTCCAGAAATTCCATTCATAAAATTCCAGGATGTGCAGGAATGAGGATGGGAAGTTCAATCCTGACCAGGAGAATGGGAACACCTGATCCCTCTGGCACAGGGATGGGTTTGGGAGCTGGAGGAGCCTCACATGGGATCCTTCAGGGATCCTTCAGGGATCCTTCCCTCTGTTGTGCTTTGGGATCAGCTGATCCCAATGTTTTTGGGATTTGCAAATCCGATGGGCTTCGTGCCTGGCAGGTGCCTGTAAGGGAATTGGGACAGATCCCCCCCAAAAAAAATCCATTTATCCCTCTGATTGTGCAGGAAATCCCTCGTGCCAGGAGCTCCAGGAACCTCTGGATAAAACCAGCGAGCCAAAACCCGGCAGATTCAGGGGGGTTCAGCCACAATATTGGATATTTTATTTTTCTGGGTGGGTGCAGGAGGGAGTGAGGAGAGGGATGGGAGGAGGAGCAGGATGGAAAAGCTCCAGGGAATGGCTGTGGCCGAACTTTGAGCTGCTGCTGGGACAAAGGCTGATTGTTCTGCCTGGGGAATTTCGGCTGGGCAAGGAGGGGAAGGGGACAAAAATTCCAGGTGTGCCCTGCTCGTCCTCCCTCCTGCCACCTGCCCTCCCCTTGGATTAGCTGCAAAAGTGCCTGGTGGGTTTTTTTTTTTTGTTTTTTTTTTTTTTTATTTTTGGAAAGCTGGAAAAGGAGAGAATGAGCAGATTTCCCTCCAAATCCCAAAACCCATCACCTGATCTCGCCCCCTGGCTTTTGGGGAATGCCTTTCTGGTTGTGTGTTATTATTTGAGATTTTTCCCTCACTTAAAACCGTTCAAATGCATTTCTGGTTCTGTATTATTATTTCGTTTTCCCCTCTCTCAAACCCGTTCAGATGCATTTCTGGTTGTGTGTTATTATTTGAGATTTTTCCTTCTCTTAAACGTGTTCAAATGCATTTCTGGGTCTGTATTAATATTTAGTTTTTCCTTCACTTAAATTCAGATGCATTTCTGGATTTTGTGTTATTATTTGGGATTTTTTCCTTCTCTCAAACCTGTTCAAATGTTCAAGTGCATTTCTGTTTTTGTGTTATTATTAAGGAGTTTTTCCTTCTCTCAAACCTATTCAAACGCATTTCTGTTTGTGTGTTATTGTTTGGGATTTTCCCCCCTCTCTCAAACCTGTTGGGTCACCTCCCGGCTGGGTTTTGTTCTCCTGCCCTGCTCCAGTGATTTCTTTTATCCAACCCATCCACTGCAAATAATGGCACTTTACGAGCGTCTTGTGAGTTTGATTTCAGTGTTTGCTTTCCTTCGTGCTCCATTGGAGAATTCCCGCAGTCCCGCCGGGCTCCGGGCGCTGGGGAACTCGTGTTTACAATTCAGATGTTCTCAGAACTTGAGCTAGAGTGAAAAAACCTCCAAAAAAAAAAAAAAAACCCAAAAAAACCCCCAAAAAACCAAACAAAAAAACCACCCTAAAAAACAAACAAAAAAAATACCTACAAAAAAAAAGCCAAAAAAAAACCCCAAAAAACCCCCCCCAAAAAACCTGCAAAAAAACCTCAAAACCCCAAAAAACTAACAAAAAACCCCCCAAACCCCAAAAAACTAACAAAAAAACTCTCAAAAAAAAACCCAACCAAAAAACCCCCCCCAAAAACCAACTAAAAAATCCTCCAAAAAAACCCAAACAAAAAACCCTCCAAAAAAGACCGAACAAAAAAAAAAAACAAAAAACCAACCAAAAACCCTCCAAAAAAACCAAACAAAAAAACAAGAAAAACCTAAAAAACCCTTCAAAAAAACAAACAAAAAAAATCCCGAAAAAACCAACTAAAAAACCCTCCAAAAAAAAACCAACCACCAAAAAACATCCCCAAAAACAACAAAAAAAACCTCAAAAACCCCCCATGGGCTGTTTACCACATCAAAGAGTTTCCAGCCCCGTTCAAAGTCGAACAAAGAATCTTTCATTGAGTTCAGAAATGCTGCGAAAATTCTTGGAAAATTCTTGTTTCCATCGGCTCGATGGGGAGGGAACTTCCAGTTCCCAGCCCAGAGTAGGATTTGCAAATATTAAAATGTGTTTTAGGACCTCGATCTTTGCAGGATTTTCAGTGCGAGCTGAAAATCAGCCCAGTGTAGCTGTGCTGAAAACACAGGTTTATCCCCCCCAAAAAATAAATAAAAAAAAAATTTATTTTATCCATCCCTTATCAGATCCCTAATTTATCTCATGGATCTGAACCCATCGTGGAAAGGCCAGAGGATGTGGATTCTCTACATTATTATTATTATTATTATTATTATTATTATTATTATTATTATTATTATTATTATTATTATTATTATTATTACTATTATTATTATTTTGTGTGTATTTATTTACCCCGAATATTTCAATGTTGTCTCCACAAAATCCTCCTTTTGCTGCTCCTCAGGGATATTTGAGGGAGCTAAACTCATGGAATGGCTGGATGTATTAAAATTCCTCCCAATGAGCAGGTTTGAGGTTCTCTAACCTGTGGAAAAGCCCCAAATTTGTTGGGAAAATTCCAATATTTGGGGGGGTTTTGTGGTTCTGTGGTGTGGGAGGAGCTCAAACCCGTTAATTTGGGGTTTTGCCATCCCCTTGGGGATCCCATTGGCAATGCCCAGGCTCCCAAATTCTCCTCCTGGGAGCTGTTATTGGCCATAATCAGCCTCCCTTAATTAATTGGGGATTTCTTTAAGCACAGGGAAAACGTGGAAAGGCGAGGTTTGGGTGGAAGGCCCCGGGGCTGGAGGAAATTCTGGATTTCTGCCCCCAAGGAGCACAGAGCTCGTGGTTCATGTCCCTCCCAACCCAAACCAGAGCACAATTCCACGAAATCCCCATGGAATGGAACCCTCCTGATTTAATCCCGATCTGCTCCAGTGTCCCCCCTCCTCATTTTGGATTTTCTTGCTCTGGGAGGAATTTGGGGCTGCAGGGATGGGGGGGATTTGTTGCCTGCACCTCCAACCTGACCTTGGCCGGGCTCTGCCCTGTGGTTTTTTGTGGGAAGAGCAGGATTTGTGGCCTCCCTGTGGATGGGATGTGGATGCCAGGAGGGCTCCACAAGCCCCGGCAGGCAGGCGGTGACTCAGGGCATCGGCATCCCCTGGGAATGTGCCTTGGGTTGGAGAGGAGGCTGAGGGGATCCCAGCACCCTGGCAGCTCCACAGCCTCTCCCACAGCACATTCCCAACCCCCAGGGTTACCTGGATAAATTTATCCAGCTGTTCCTGGCCACTGGGATTGGGTTTGAGCCTCCCAGTTCTCCCAGTCACCATCCCTGATCCAAGGAATCAATCCCAGAAACCGGGGAGGATCCCTGGAGCTCCAAAGACAAATTTATCCAGTTGTTCCTGGCTACTGGGATTGTGTTTGAGCCTCCCAGTTACCATCCCTTCCCTTAGGAATCAACCCCAGCAGCTGGGGAGGATCCCTGGGAGCTCCAAAGCCTCTCCCACAGCAGGTTCAGGAGTTGGGGCAGGGATGTGGAACTGGAGAATGGGAAGTCTCAAAGATAATTCCAGTGGCCTGGAACATCTGGATAAATTAATCCAGGTAATCCTGGGGGTTGGGAATGTGCTGTGGGAGAGGCTGTGGAGCCCCCAGGGATCCTCCCCAGCTTCTGGGATTCAGGGATGTTCACTGGGAGGCTCAAAGATAATTCCAGTGGCCAGGAAGAGTTGGATAAATTTGTCTTTGGAACTCCAGGGATCCTCCCCAGCTGCTGGGATTGATTCCTTGGATCAGGGACGGTAACTGGGAGAACTGGGAGGCTCAATCCCAGTGCCCAGGAACATCTGGGTGAATTTGTCCAGGTAATCCTGGGGATTGTGACGTGCAAGAGTCAGGGACAGGCAGTCCTGGGGTGGAGCTGGGTCCAGAAGGAGCAGTGGAGCTGCAGGGGCTCCCTGATCCTGGATAATTCCAAACCCAGAGCTGATTGTGTGGCCCAGGGTTCCTTGAGTTCTGCCGTGGTTTGCCTGAGGCTGGAGCAGCTCCAAGCCTCTGGATCTTCTAAGAGTTGAAATGATTTGAAATAATTTCATTTTCCCTAAAAATCCATCTGGGATCCATCCAAGGGGCTGGAGCAGGAATCAGCCCAGATCGACCTCCAGGGGTTTGGATGGAAAAACTCCCCTTGGCTCTGCTGGAAAACTTCCTTTGCCTTTCAGGGGCTTCACCTCAGCCTTTGGTGAGCTCAGAAATGATGGGATGGGAATGTCCTGGAAGCTGTGGAGATCCAGCTCCCTTAAATCCTCGTGTCCCCCCTTCCCGTGCTCTGAGAGTTGTCCCCACAGAGGGGAGAGGTCACCCCTGATTCCCCTCAGCTTCACCTTCCTCAGCTCCATGCAGGCCTCAGGTGGCTCCGGGGGGTTCTGCAAAAGTGGGATCTGTCCCAAAAATATGGATCTAACCCCAAAATGTGGATCAATCCCAAAATGTGGATCTCCCCCAAAGTCAACGTGGGACCCCCCACTCTCCCATCTGGAGATGCTCCAGTACCATTCCCTTCCCTCTCCAGGTGTCTCCAAGGTTTTGTTATTTTTCAATCCATTTATGGCTTTGTTTTTTTGGGTTTTTTTTTGGAAATGGTTTTCTCCTGGCTGTTCCCAGCTGCTCCTCTTCCAGCCCCTTGACCTTGGAGTTGGATGAGGCTGTTTTCCCTGGCTCCCTTGGCCTTTGGGATTGTGGCATGATCCCGGTGATAAATACCTGAGCTGGATTGCCTCTGTGGGAGCCTTTATCAGCTGCCTGAGGGGAGGAATTGCAAACACAGGCAGCGAGTGGGGCTGCCTGGATGGAGATCCCAGCTCCCCTGGCTCCTGGGAAGTCGTGATCTGCATCCCCTGGGCACAAAGCTGGAGGATGGATGGAATTCCATCGAGGATTTGGGGGCAGCAGCCCATCCTGGAGTTGCTCTGAACCCCCAGCTTTGGGCAGGATGGGGTCTGGCAGGGAACTGAGGCAGGAAAAGAGGGAAAGTCTGCAGTGGGTGATGGAAACCTTGGACTCCATCACCTTACAGGTGTTCCCCGACCCAAATAATGCATGAATTGGAGCAGCCTGGAGCTGCTGTGATCCCCTGTGGGGCAGAGCCTCCCTGAGCCCAGCACATTCCCACGGGAGCTCAGGTTCCATCTGGGACACAGCTCTGTTGTTTACAGCAGCCAAACGTTGGGCACTTGAAAGGAAGAGTCCCGGGGCTTTCTTTGCTAATCCCATTTTACAGAGAGTTCCAGGAGACTTGAGGAACAAACAGAAAAATAACGTCGATCCAGGTCGGTATCAAACCCAAATGATCAGAGGAACAAATATTTACCCAGGTCAATATTTAACCAGGAGACAATAAATGCTGATATTGAACCAAATCTGGATATAAATACAGGCTATTTATAAAGCGAGCCTGCAAAGGGGCACTGCCAGGGCCGTGCCAGGGGGGTTGATTGATGATTATCCTGCCCATTGTTTGCTGATTCCCTTGGAGGCTGCAGTTTCGTGCAGGTGCACGGAGGAGAAAGAGCCCGGGCTGGGCTGTGGCACGACCGTTGTGCCACACCTGTGCCCTGGGGACAGTCCCCTCCTTCTTCCTTCCCCTGGAGCCGTGTCCTGTCCCCATTCCCATCGGAGCCGTGTCCTGTCCCCCCCTTCCCCCTGGAGCCGTGTCCCCCCATTCCCTGAGCCCCCACATCAGACAATTTCTGAGCCATGGAGTGTTTGTGTTGGAGAAATCACCCAACCTCGACACCTTCCACCATCCCAGGCTGCTCCAATCCCAATCCCAATCCCAATCCCAATCCCAATCCCAATCCCAATCCCAGTCCAGCCTGGCCTTGGGCACTGCCAGGGATCCAGGGGCTGCTCTGGGCACCCTCCCAGGGAATCCCTTCCAATATTGCTGTGGTCAGTGTGATTGCATTGGCTGAATTTCCTGGCAGGAGTTTCAGGGAGCAGAGGGTGAGGGTGACAGGGGCCCTGATGGCACAAGCCCAGGGATGTCCCCAGCCCACCTGGCTGGCCCCGGGCCGGGCTCGCTGTGCCTCCAGCCCCCCGGGCTGTCCCGGTGGCTCTCAGTGCTGGGAGGGCTTTGTTCCTCACGGTCCAGAGGGATCCTGGGGGGGGAAAGAGCTGGCAGGAGCTGCAGCACCCGAGGGTGTCACCCTGTCCTGGGGGGGAATTGCAGGAGCACCGTGGCTGTCACAGGGTCACAGTCAGGATGCTTTGGCTTGGGAGGGACCTTAAAACTCACCCAGTGCCACCCCTGCCATGGCAGGGACACCTCCCCCTGTCCCAGGCTGCTCCAGCCTGCCCTTGGGCACTGCCAGGGGCAGCAAATCTGGGAATTCCATCCCAGCCAGGAATTCCCAATCCCCAAAATCCCATCCAGCCCTGCCCTGGGGCAGTGGGAGCCATTCCCTGTGTCCTGTCCCTCCATCCCTTGTCTCTCCAGCTCTCCTGGAGCCCCTTTAGACCCTGAGCTCTCCCTGGATCCTTCTCCTCTCCAGGTGAGCACCCCCAGCTCTCCCAGCCTGGCTCCAGCCCTGCAGCAGCTCCGTGGGTTCCTCTGGATTTATCCCAGCAGTTTTATTTATCCCAGCAGCTCCTCATCCCTCTGGATGCTGCCCAGCATGGACACAGGTGACATTTCCCTTGTCCCCAGAGCAGCAGTGGCAGCACCACAGTGGGTGTGAGCAGGGACCTGGGATCCAGCTGAGAAGGAATTTCACATCTGGGGGACGGGATGGGAGCCCTGGCCGGGCAGGAGCGAGCCCAGGGCTGGTGGAGTCCCCCTGGCACCGTCCCTGTGCCACCTTCAGAGCTGCTGCCTGCTCGGCAAACACCGATTCCCCTCCTGATGTCCCCGGGGCCGTTTGTCATTTGTCACCTGCAGATTAGGAGGTGTTTAACCAGGGGACAGCCACCTCCCACCCCCAGCTCCCCCGTGCTCGTGGTTAATCCGGGTTTATCTGGGCCCTGCCTAGAAATGTTTGTGTTGGACTCTGCTTGAATCGATCTCTGTGCTGATAACAGCTCCCCCAGGCTGGGACATCTGATCCAGGGAGAAATCCCAGGCTCCCGCGGGATTTATGGGAGCTGCCAGGGGTGGAGGGGGCTCGTGTCCATCCCTGAGAGCCACTGGGAAATCCTGGCCCTGGAAAATCCACCCTGGAGAGGTGGGATGGCATTGTTCTCTGCTTTTACTGGGGCTGGGGGGCTTCACATCCTCCAGCTCTCCCAGGAGCTGCTCCTGAGCTTGTCCCACCCTCTTTTTTGGCTTTTGGCTTTTTTTTGGGGAATTTTGGCTACCAGGTCTGGGTGTGCTGGGTGGAACCCTGCTGGTCCAGTGGCACAAACTGGTGTCCAGTGGCCTTACTGGGCTGGACAGAGTGCTGCTTTGTGCCTTCTCCTCGTTTTCATTTCGGTTTCCTTTCCCTGACAAGTTGAGGAGATTCTTCTCCTCACCCAGGGTCAAACTTGGGTGACTTTGTGGGGAAAATCCCCCTGGAATTCTGTGCTTTGGCTGTGGGAGAGGAGTGTCTGGATGGCTTTTGTAAAGATGGCTGCAAATCAACGAGGGTGGGTTTGGGTGGGAAATTGGGATGGAATTCCTGCCTGGGAGGGTGGGCAGGGGCTGGGATGGAATTCCCAGATTTGCTGCCCCTGCATCCCTGGCAGTGCCCAAGGCCAGGCTGGAGCAGCCTGGGGCAGTGGAATGGGATGAGCTTTGGGGTCCCATTGTGGGATTCTGTGAGTGATCCCAATCCCTCTGGGCTCCCAGAAGGTTTTTGGGTGTTTCCCCTCGGTTCCTCGGTGCCTGCTGGAGCCTGTGCCCTGCCCCCCGTGTCTGCTGCCTCCTGTCCCCATCCTGGACTCCAGGGATGGCCTGGGGCCATGATCCCACTAAAAACCCGGGGTCTCTTCCCCTGGCAGCCTCTGAGGCTTTTCCGTGCACTGTTGGGATGAGCTGAGCACCCTGAGAACCTGAGAACTGATCCTGAGTGTGGGATCAGTTCAGTCCATCCCAAAAAAGAGCCAGGAAATTGTTCATTCCCTGACTGGAGGAAGGGATGGGCTGAAATTCCAGGGCTGAAACTCCAGAATTGATCATTTCAGGGCTGAAATTCCAGAACTGATCATTGCAGGATTGATCATTCCAGGGCTGAAATTCCAGAATTGATCATTCCAGGGCTGAAATTCCAGGATTGATCATTTCAGGGCTGATCATTGCAGGATTGTTCATTGCAGGATTGATAATTCCAGGACTGATCATTCCAGGATTGATCATTCCAGGGCTGAATTTCCAGGATTGATCATTCCAGGACTGAAATTCCAGGGCTGAAATTCCAGAATTGATCATTCCAGGATTGATCATTGCAAGATTGATAATTCCAAGACTGATCATTCCAGGACTGATCATTCCAGGGCTGAATTTCCAGGATTGATCATTCCAGGGCTGAAATTCCAGAATTGATCATTCCAGGATTGATCATTGCAGGATTGATCATTGCAGGGCTGATCATTGCAGGGCTGATCATTGCAGGTCATTGCTGCCCCATGGCTGGGGGATATGGGGTCTCCAGACCTGAAATCCTGCTGGAAATGAGCAGGAGAAGGATGTGGAACGAGAATGAGCCCAAGGAGGCTGGGCTGGGGTAAATCCTGCTTTGGGATTTGCAGGAATCCCAAATCTCTTCCCCTCTTCTTGGTGCTGGGCTGTTTGGAACGCTGACCTTGGAGAAAGGATCTGAGGGATTCTGTGGGAATCTGGGAGAGGTGCAGGACATTTGTGAGCTCATCCTCACCTTGTGGGGGTGTGAAGGCAGAGCTCTGCACTTCCCATCTTCCCAAAGAGCCTTCCCTGCTCCTCCTGGGCCAGGGGAATTTGGGGGAGGTTTTTGGGGTGGTCAGACCAGGGAGGACACCCCACTAACCCATCCCTGCCTCCACAGCTGCACCCCATGAGGATGGACCAGAGGATGCCCCCACTCATCCTGGAGGTGAGTGCATTCCCTTCAATCCCTTTAAAGGAATCCTAAATTCCCTTCAATCCCTTTAAGGGAATCCTAAATTCCCTTCAATCCTGGAGGGATCCCTCAGGAATTCTCCATCCTTTTCCCATTTCCCTCAGGAATTCTCCAGCCCTTTCCCTGCTCCCTCAGCCTCTGGATTTGGATGGGGCACTGTTTGAGGAGTGCTTTGGGGTCAGAGGTGCCAGCACCAGGCTGGGCAGGGTTTGCCAGGGTTTTCCAGGGTTTTCCAGGTGTTTCTGGGCCCCAGACAAAAAGTTCCCATTTTTTTCCCTGTGTTTGGGATTCCTGCACAGGGCAGAATTACTGTGGGTTTTTGCTTTTTATTTTATTTTTTTTTTAATACAATTATTTTTAATGGAAAACACAGTGCTCTGCAGGGAAGGGTGGCTCTGCAGGAAGGGAGGTTGGGTGACACCAAACCAGGACCCTGTCCTGGTTTAGGATAAATTTGGGAGAAAACCTCTGAGTGGGGTCTTAAAGCTGCAGAATTCAACAGAAGAGGTGACTGGGGATACAAACATCATAAAGTCACCCCGAGACGTGGAATCCTGGATTTTGGAAAGGTTCTCTGAGCTCCTCCTCCCCCCTGGGGCAGCAGGGCCTTCCCTGGTGGGAACTGCAGGTGAGAAAGTGAAATGCCAGAGATAAGGGAAGTGTGGAAGGAAAGGGCAGCCCAGCACCTCGCCCTGGCCCCGCTGCTGCCCCGTTCATTGCTCAGGAATGTTCGGCATCCCGAGCTGCCCGGGGCGAGCTGATTCCCCAGGGAACCTGGGCTGTGCCAGCAGTGCCCAGGGCTGGGCTCCAAACCTTTAAATGTTCCTTTTAGCCATTTCCTTTGAGCCCAATCCATTCTCTTTTATGGCTTTTCTCAGCTTTTTAACATCTCCACGATCTCTTGGTTTCTATCTAGGCTTAGCACCTCTTCTGCCATATCTAACTGGCACAGCGATATCAGAATTAATCAAAATCCTTTTCTTTAATTGTCTTGTGAAAAACCCTGTGGTTTCTTTGGCAGAAGGAGGGAGCAGAGCCTGGAGCTCTCCATTCCCTGGTGCCTTGGGGTGAAAAGGGAGGGCAGCAGCAGGGACGGGACACAGGGAATGGCTGGAGGGGCGCCAGGAAGGGTCGGGATGGAGATCAGGGAAAGGCTCCTCATCCAGAGGGTGCTGGGCACTGCCCAGGCTCCCAGGGAATGGGCACAGCCCCAGGAATGCCAGAGCTCCAGGAGAGTTTGGTCAGTCAGGGTGGGATTGTTGGGATGTTCTCTGCAGGACCAGGGATGATCTTTGTGGATCCCTTCCAAGCCGGGATAATTCCACGACTCCACAGGTCACAGAATTGGGATTTAGGCTCTCCCTGAGCGAGAGTTCCCTCTCCAGAGGGGCTGGACTGGATCATCCTGATGTTGTGCAGAGCCAGAAGTTCCCCCTGAGCCTCCTTTTCTCCTTCTGAGCCCCTTCCCAGCTCCCTCAGGAATTCTCCAGCCCTTTCCCATTTCCCTCAGGAATTCTCCAGCCCTTCCAAGCTGGGATATTCCATGACCCCACCGGTCACAGAATTGGGATTTAGGCTCTGCCTGGGTGAGAGTTCCCTCTCCAGAGGGGCCCTTTGAGCTTCCTTTAACCAGGGCAGGAATCCCAGCCCCTCCACATCCGATGGGAACAGAGCAGTCCATGGTTGGACTCGGAGACCTTTCCCACACACCACAATTCCCCGATCCTGCAGGATTGCCAGCCCAGTTTGTGCACACACACCGGTCCCAGCCCGGCCCTTCCCATCCCGGGCTCCCTGTGCAGTGGCATTTGTGGATTTGTGGCTGTCCCCGTGCCTGGGTGACAGCCAGCTCAGCCATGTGTCACCAGCGCGGCTCCCAGAGGTGCAAAGGCTTCTCTGAACGAGCTGGAAGCTCCGTGATCCTCTCCCTGGAAAGGGCAAAGAGGAAATCTCTTGGCTCCCACCCAGCTTTGTTCAGAGGCCTGAGGTGGCAGCAGGGCTGACTTTGGCCCTTGGCACATGGTGACACAGTTCAGGGCTGGAAAGCTCGGCTTAGGGCGTGGGCTGAGCTCAGCTCTCACTCCTGGAGTGCACTCCAGGCTCTGCCAGGCAATCCTGGTGCTTTTCCAGCTGCTCTCCATAGGAATGAGGGCTTTGACACTTGCAGAATCACGTAATTAAGGGCTGGAGCTCTGCACCAGAGCTTTAGTGCTGGGATCTGCAAATGCAGCGAGCAGAACCTGAGTCATGCAGAGGCAGGGGATGAATTTCCTCGAGGATTGCTCCATCAGGGCTGGATTGTTGGGCCTGGATCCAGTTCCAGCAGGCAGGAATCAGGAGGGGAAGGAACCAGAGGTTCTGGTAGCTTGGAGGAGCCAGGCTTGTAAAAACAGCTCTGTAAAACCAGAACTAACCCAAAGCTTAAGCCAGGGCTGAGTCAGTGCCCAGGTGAGGCAGGAACTGTTCCCATTTAAGGTGAATTAGTGGCAACGTCAGTTCGATTTCTAGGCCCAAATTATTCCCAATTAATTAAAGATACTGTCCTGGAATTCCTCAGTTCATTAAAGAGGCTGTCCCAAAATAAAACCCTGCTCAGGCTGCTGGGTTTAAAGGAGGGCAGAGCATGTCCAGTTTGGGCTGGATTCATCCCATGCCTGGAACTCCCTCCTGCTGCTGGTGTGGCCAAAGCTCTGTCCCCAAATCTTGCTTCCCTTTATCGGGTTTGATTTCTGTCCTGCCTGCATCCTGTCCTGCTGTTATCAGGGAGATAGGGAGGGGGGAAGTGGGGCACAGGACGCTGATTCAGCCCTGGGGAGTCTGGCTGAGTCAGACCCGGAGCTAAATCACCTGAGCTCAGGTTCCTGGGCTGCTCCTGCTGCTGCCTCCATTTCCTGCTGGTTTTAGAGGGGCTTGGAACACAAACCCTGCAAGGAACGGCTGGGGTTGTTTATCCTGGAGGAAAGGACACTCAGGGGTGACCTTATCCCTCTCTACACCTCCCTCAAAGGTGGCTGTGTCAGCTGTGCTTGGTCTCGTTCTCCAAGAGAACAAATCTCAAGCTGCACCAAGGGAAAATTAGGTTGAATATTAGGAAAAAGATTTTCATGGAAAGAGTGATAAAATACTGGAATGGTTCTGCCCAGGGTGGTGGTGGAGTCACCATCCCTGGATGTGTTTAACAAAAGCCTGGATGTGGAAAACAGTGCCATGGGCTGGGTGAGGTGTTAGGGCTGGGCTGGACTCGATGATCTCGAAGGTCTCTTCCAACCTGGTGATTCTGTGAATTCTGTGAATTCTGTGGTTCTGTGATTCTCTGAATTCTGATAATTCTGTGATTCTGTGAACTCTGTGAATGCTGTGAACGCTGTGAACTCTGTGATTCTCTGAATTTCTGTCAATTCTGTGATTCTGTGAATTCTATAATTCTGTGAATTCTATAATTCTGTGAATTCTCTAATTCTGTGAACTCTGTGATTCTGTGAATTCTGTGATTCTGTGAACTCTGTGAATTCAGTGAACTGTGACAATTCTGTGATTCTGTGAATTGCATTATTCTGTCAATTCTGTGAATTCTGCCAATTCTGTTAATTCTGTAAATTCTGTGATTCTTCGAATTCTGTGATTCTATGAACTCCGTGATTCTGTGAATTCTATAATTCTGTGAACCCTGCGAACTCTATGAACTCTGTGATTCTGTGAATTCTGTGAACCACCCCCCCTCCCCAGGCTGTCAGGCTCACTTTTCCCATCCCATCCGTGTTTCCTCAGGCACGCTCAGAGATGGACAAATACCTGTCCAGCGAGGTGCCGCCCGTGCCCATGCTCCCGGACAAGAAATACCGCCGGGAGAGCGCCTCGGTGGTGGACGAGTTCTTCTCCACGGAGAAACCCAGCTCCACTCCCTACAGCGTGAACATCAACGTCATCCTGCCCGACACCACCCACCTGCGCACGGGGCTCTACCGGCCCCCCAAGCCCCTGGCTCCCTTCCCTCAGATCAAAACCGAGCCTGGCACGGGATTCTCGCAGCCCTGCTCGTCCTCCTCCACGCAGACGCTGCCGGATTTCACCAGCGTGTTCAGCATGCCGCAGTCCGTGGCTGTCAACAACATTTTTGTCAAGCAGGAGATGCCCGTGGCTGCCCACCCGCAGCAGCCCCAGCTCTTCCAGCTGCCCCTGGGAGCTGCCGGCGCCGAAATTCCCAGCCTGGCATCGTCGTCCAGCAGCACCNGCAGCCCTGCTCGTCCTCCTCCACGCAGACGCTGCCGGATTTCACCAGCGTGTTCAGCATGCCGCAGTCCGTGGCTGTCAACAACATTTTTGTCACCGCGGAGATGCCCCTGGCTGCCCACCCGCAGCAGCCCCAGCTCTTCCAGCTGCCCCTGGGAGCTGCCGGCGCCGAAATTCCCAGCCTGGCATCGTCGTCCAGCAGCACCACGGCCATCAGCTGCCTCGGCGGGGTCACCATGGCCACGGGCTCCGTGGGCAGCGTGGCGCACAGAGCCGCGCAGCCTGCGGGGCTCAAGCAGTACCCGCACGTGGCGCAGGGACAGGGGAGCTTTGGCAACATCCCCGGGCAGTTCTACCCCGCTCCAGGGGTCACTCTGCCCCCCTCGCCCCCCAACTCGCAGCCCGGCAGCCCCGAGAACCAACCCGAGCTCATCAACACCATCTCTCCCCCGCCGTCCTACGAAGCCACTTTTGGACTCAAGCTGGTCCAGTCGTCCCAGATCCCCCCGGTGCCCAACGGGGTCGGGGCGCTGTCCCAGGGGCACATCGTGATGCAGCCCCCCAAGTACAACCGGCGCAACAACCCCGAGCTGGAGAAGAGGAGGATCCACCACTGTGACTACGCAGGTGTGCCCAGGGGCGGAGCTGGGGGGCTCGGGATGGGTGGGAGCATCCAGGGGGATCATCGCAGATCCTTTGGGGTGGCTGGGGCAGCGCATGGGAGTGGCAGGGGGTGGGAGAGGGGGATCCCCCCCAGCACGGTGTGGTCGCTGCTCTGGTCCCTCCCCTCTCTCCCTTTGCACCCTGGCAAAAGCGGCTCAGCAAGGCAGAGAGGTCCTGCACGGCCCGGGATGCTCCTGGGAACCTGAGCTTGGG
>NW_014650899.1:24618-35291 GCF_001447265.1 Sturnus vulgaris
GGAAAAATGCATCATGGAAACAAATTCCAATAAATCCTGCTGATCAGAGTGGAATGACATGACTACCTCACAGGTTCACCACCTCCTCCCCCCCATCCTGTGGGATGCACATCCCCGTTCTCCAAAGCCTTCCAGGGGTTAAATTGGGGCACACAACCAGAGCCAGTTCCCAGACCAGCTGTGAGAGTTTAAATAAATCAGGACCAAATCATGGGGCTGCCGTGCCCAGCAGAACATTGATCTGTTCCACACCCTCCTCCTCCTCCTCCTCCTCTTCCTCCTCTCTCGTTTTTCCCTGGATAAATCCAGATGTGTGGGCTGGAAGGGCACGCTGGACCGTGGCCAGGTTGGAATTTGGAGGCCACTCCTCTCCTCTCTGCTGTAGCCACAGCCACTGCTTGGCCTTTTCCATGGCTGAGCAGAGCCAACCCCGTGGGGCTGTTTGACAGGAGATTTGGGATGTTTGAAGGATTTGGGATCCAGCTCTGTGGTGACTCTTCCCTGTGGCTCTTTGGCCAGGAGCCTCCCGTGCCCCCGGGGAGGGTGGGAATGGAATTGCTGAATGGTTTTCCCAACAGTTTTCCAGCCCTCAGCACCAACCTCCACACTCCAAGATGTTTTTTTTTTTTTTTGGGGCATCTCTTGTGGCTGAACGTCCCCAGTGCCACAAGGCACAGGGTCCCCATTTTTGTCACCATCAGCCCCACCCGTGACCCTCTCACCCCCCTGTGCCTTTGGAGAAGGAAATCTCCTCTTCCCATCCCTAATTCCCCTCTTTCCCCACCCTGTGATGCTGATGGAGCCCAAAACCAGTTTGCTAAAAACCAGTGCAAAGCCAAACCCACCAACAGGCAGCTTTGGAATCCGAGGGGAATTGGACAAATTTTTCCTGCTAACCTTGGGAATCTTTTTCCCTACAGCCTGTGCTTGTCCTCCCCTGGACTCTGTGTGTGTAAATATATAAATATATATATTTTTTTTTTAATTTGATGAGGGGTAGAAGTTTTTCACCACCCACCCACTGCTCCGTATGGAAACTCCTCACGTGCAAACGCTTCTCTATGCAACAATTTTTTAAAATTTTATTTTAAAAAACGAAAACCGCGGCAAACCCTCGGCTTTTATTCCTTTATTTTTTCCATGGACAGAATGGGCAGCTCTGGGTTTGTTTGGTGGCCGAGGGGAGCTGTTTTTGGGGAGAAATCCGGGGAAAGGGGAGCGGTGCTGATGGAGCCACGTGACACTCGTGACAAATGAAGGTCCCTCCATCCCCTGGGACATCCTGGAAAAGCTTTGCAAGGAGGGATCAAAGGCAGGAATGTGGGTGCCTCACCCCTCTTTGATAACCAGGAGAAAAATCACTGTAAATATGCCAAAAGTGCTGTGTGTGACTTCGTGGGTCTTTATTCATCTTTATTATCCAAGATGAACACAATGGGGAAGAAATTGGGACCTGGAAAATGCTGTGGGGGGGGAAGATTTCTTTTCCTGGGATGCTGTGTTTGTTACAGAACCCCTCTCCCCCACCAAACTCCCCCGGGAATATTGATCCAGCTCCTATTTTGTAATAAAATTTTATCACCTGCACACCTGCTCTGGCTTCTGGTCCTTCCTGCTCCAAGAGCTTTTTGTGCCTTCACCCCCTGCTTTTCCAGGCTTAAGGAAAAGGGGAAATGAAGTTTTTTGTTGTTGTTGTTTTGGGGAAATGGGTGTCCAGGCAGGAAAGGATCCAGGAATGGAGCGAGGCTGGAGTTATCCCAGTGCTGTGGGAAGGGAAGGGAGGGACACAACCCTTGGTTTTGATCCCCTCACCTTTATGTGCTCACCTTTATCCTCAGAAGGGAAATGGAGCATCCAGGAGGGAGCAGAGCCAGGAGGGGGAGAGGGAAAAGACGGGGACAAGACACCTGAGCATTTTGTGACCCCGTCCTGTCCTTGGGGACACTGCTGTGCCACCGGGCTGCCCCTGGCCAGGTCACCAGGACAGTGAATAATGGGGGTGCCAAGGAGGTTTAGAGGGTGAGAACCTGGAATGTCCTCCCAAAATGGGGAAAACCTCGGGGAGAGCCGCACGGGGGAGGTGTCAGACCCGGCTGGGGTCCCTTTGGGCCAGCTCCTCCCTGGGACATCCTCTTTGAGCAGCGACACATCTGGGACAGGGCTCAGAGCACAGATGGAAGCTCAGGCTCAGCCCTCAGCGGGGACTCAGCAGAGCAGGATCCCAAAAAATCCTTCTCCCATTCCCCCATCGTGGCTCTCCCTCCCTGCTGTGCTGCCCCATCCCCGTCCCGGCCGGGTTTGTGCCCGGGCTGTAAAAGCTGGGGAGATGCATGGGCTGCTCCTGCCGGGCTGGGAAAGCTCCAGCAATGCCAAAAGGGCAGGGAAGGGAAGGTGGAGGCAGAGGGAGGGGTAAAATCCTGGGGGAAGCCTGGAGGAGAGCACAGGGGGGTGATGGCACCAACGGGAGACTCCTCCTGGCTTTTTCCTTGGAATTCGGAAGGATGTTGGTGCCACCACGCCATGTCCAGGACCTAGAGAACGCATGGAAGGAGGGTTGGGGTGGGAATTCCCTGGGGAGGCTCAGCGAGGCTCTGTCCTTCCTCTGCCTCCCCGGGTGATCCCAGAGGGAGAAGCTGGAATGTCCTGGAAGGTCCTGAAGGTCCTGGACCTGCCATCCCTGCTGGGATGGAGCCACAAAACCCAGCCCAGCTTCCCTGGGATCCTCCTGGAGATGCCCCCCCCCAGCCCGGCAGTGACTTTGAACGTGGCTTTAATTTTGAACTTTGCTGTCCCGACGTCCCCGAGGCAGCTCAGGGCTGCTCTGTTTGATGTAAAGTTATCCATTGACTCGGGAAAAAAACACAATTACGGGGAGGAGGAGCTGCCGGGCGGGTCCTGCGGGAGCCTCCAGAGTCAGGATTGTGGCACTGGGACACACACGGGTGACAGGATTGTGGTATCAGGACACACACAGGTGGCTGCTGGTGGCTGTGACAAAGCCACCCCCGGGCTGTTTCCTGCCAGAAAACACAAGGGAGAGCTCCAGCATGGTGGAGGGTGTAAACCAGAGAATTCCTCAGGGAGGGATAGGAGTGCAGAGACCGAATTAAAACCTTTAGATAAATTAAATAGAAACTAAATATAAATTAAAAATAAAGTAAATACAAATTAAATCTATATTAAATATATATTCAAGATATTAAGCCACTTACACATGAAATAGAGGTGAGCTAAAGTTTTAAGTAAGTAAGTTAAAAAGTTTAAATAAGTAAGAATATGTTTTAAGTGCCTCCAGGAGCAAAATCTTAGAATCTGGTGCAGAAAACAAACTTCAAAAACATAATTCTAGACATAATAAAAATACAGTAAGAGTATTGCTTACATTTTTCAGATAGAACAGATGGGGAAATTATGTATAAATTTTCGTATTGTAGAGGTAGAGTTCTAATAGGTTTAGAAGAAATGCTTCAGATTCGTGTTTTTAGTTTGTTGGGTAAAGACTTTCTCACTCCCTTCCTTCTCACCGTCATCATCATCATCATCATCATCATCATCATCACCCGGCGGAAGACAGGAGCTGCTGCTGCAAATTCGGCCTTCTGGAAGAGAAAGAGAAGAAATTTTAAGAGAAATTTTCAGTAAAAATTTAAGAGAAATTTTAAGAGAAATTTTAAGAGAAATTAGCGAAATTTAATTAGGGAGCTGAAATTAGAAATGCAGAAATGAGAAATTTAATCAGAGAGCTGTTTCTACTTCTAACTGGGATTTTATTTCTAATCAGGACTCTGAGCTGGAAGTTTTCAGCGCGGACTTTAGCCCTGGGGACTCTCTGTCTTTTGAGACTGACGTGCCTTTAAGATAAAGGGCTTTACAGCAAGCAGCCGTGCTCCAGGGAGATACAAACGCAGGACACCGGCGGGGTGGATTTTTTGGGGGATGTGGCACGGAATGTTCCCGTGACAGCGGCCACGAGAGCGCTGCCCTTCAAACCCTGCCCTTATCTCCCGAGTGCCCGGGACTATCAACCCCTCGAGCCGCCCCGGCCATTAAAGTTAACCATTATCCCAAGTGAGTGTTTATTCGGGATAATCCAGCCCCGGGGGAAAGTGAGGGGCAGGGGGAGGAAGGCTCTGGGTTCTTTGGAGCGGTGCTTCAGCAAGAGGGATGCTCAAATAATTCCGGGCAAACAGCGGGGCTGGCAGCTGGGGAGGGAGAGCTCCGGCCACGGGGACGCTCCGTGTTCCAATATTCCCATTCCCTGGGGACATTCCCATTCCCTGGGGACAGTCATCATTCCTTGGGGACAGTCACCATTCCCATTCCATGGGGACAGTCACATCCCCATTCTCTGGGGACAATCACCATTCCCATTCCATGGGGACAGTCATCATTCCTTGGGGACAGTCACCATTCCCATTCCTTGGGGACAGTCACCATTCCCATTCCCTGGGGACAGTCACCATTCCAATATTTCAATTCTATGGGTCACTCAGCGTTCCCATTCCTTGGGGACACTCGGCATTGCCATTCCCTGGGGACACTCAGCATTCCAATATTCCCATTCCTTGGGGACTGGTGTGGGAATGGGTGGCAGGGAGGGCATTCCCTGCTCCGTCCCCCAGCCCTGGAACACCGGGATGAGCCAAAGAGGGACCTGGCACGGGAGAGGAGCAGCTCTCCCTGCACGGGCCCCTCTGCCCGCACGGGCCAGGGAACGCCGGCTCTCCCTGGAGACGGATTAGGGGATTAGAGGGCTCAGGTGAGAGCTCCGCACGCGATCCCGGGAATCCGGGAATGGCCCGGGAATGGCACCGGGAAAAGGAGGATTTCTCCCCAAAAATGACCAAAAAAACCAGGGGAATATTGAAGGGATCACTGGCAGGAGACAAAGCCCCTCGTGGGCTGGGGGGCACCAAAATCCCCATGGGAGGGGGGTGGGAGCCATTGGGATGGGAATGCTCCGGGGACATCCCTGTTCCAGGACCGTCCCTGTTCCAGGGCCATGAGTTTTGGGAGCACGGCTCGTTCCCGGGAGATGTCACCTCCATCATCCAGGACAGAAGCTCTGAACATCCCGGTCTAGTGGGAAGTGTCCTTGCCATGGCCTTTGGAGGTCACATCCAACCCCCAAAAATCTGGGATCCTACAAAAATCTGGGATTCTACGAACGATTTTCCCCTAGAAACTATCCCGTGACTCTGCCAGCTCAGGAGGAGCCAAAGCGTCGGCCAAGGCGTGAGGAAGAGCAGGGAGACTCTTCCTCCTCCCCACACCTCCACCCAGACCTTCCTCCCTGGATCCTGGGTTTCTCAAAATTCCTCTGGCTCCATCCCGGGTGTTTTCCAGCTCCATCCCGGGTGTTTTCCCAGCTCCATCCCGGGTGTTTTTCCAGCTCAATCGCGGGTGTTTTCCCAGCTCCATCCCGGGTATTTTCCCAGCTCCATCCCGGGTGTTTTTCCAGCTCCATCGCGCGTATTTTTCCAGCTCCATCCTGGGCATTTCCCAGCTCAATCCCGGGGATTTTTCCAGCTCCATCCCGGGTGTTTTCCCAGCTCAATCCCGGGTATTTTCCCAGCTCCATCCCGGGTGTTTTTCCAGCCCCATCCCGGGTGTTTTCCAGCTCCATCCCGGGTATTTTCCCAGCTCCATCCCGGGTGTTTTCCAGCCCCATTCCCTCTCTCCTGGCTCCGGCAGCCGGCGCCGTTCATCCTCGCAGCGCTTGGGGCAGCAGAGCCCCGCGCTTGGCCAGGCTGAGCTTTACCCGGGCAGGCTGAGCTTTATCCGCCCAGGCTGAGCTTTACCCAGCCAGGCTGGGCTGAGTTTGTGTCCTCTCCCAGCGCAGGTGTTATCAGGTGTTTATCTCTCCCAGAGCCCCGGGAAATGTCCCCGTGTCCCCTTCCAATCCCAAAATTGCCGTGCCAGGACCACGTGTGGCCACCGTGGCTCTTCCCGGTGCTCGTGGCTCCAGGATTTTTGGGCAAGGAGGGTTTGTATCCTCGCTCAGTGCTGGGAGGAGCCTTTCCCTGGGCTGGATCTGCTGGGATTGCCCCAATCCATCAGGAGGAGGGACAGGAATCCTCGGGAAGCGCCATTCCAAGCAACATTCCAAAATTCCATGGCTCTGCTCCTCAGAATACAGAAAACAGCCCCGTCCTCGCCTCCAGGGCATCCATTGGCCACTGGCCCCGTGGCTGATCCTTTCCGAGCTGTGGATCTCTCCAGACCTTCCACTGGGAGCGGGATGGAGCCCGATTTTCCTTGGAGAATGGCTCCGGAGGGGTGAGTGACAGATCCCGTGCCAGCTCCACCATCCCACAATCCCAAATTCAGAGCTGGAGTGTGGAATGGGATAATCCTTAATCCCTCCCATCCAAAACCAATCTCCGACCTTCCCAGTTTTTAAGGAAGGAGGAAATTTTGGGCACAGGTTCACAGGCGCCGCTTTGTCCTTCCCAGCCCAGGGACACAAACTCTGCTCCCACCCAAGGGATCTGGATGGATGAAAAACCCCAATCCCTGGAGTGCAGGGGATGAGCTCCAACAAATTCCCAGTGGCAGGAACTCTCCCCTGCTGGTTTCCACTAACACTGAAATATTAAAGCAATCTGGTTTTTATTTGGGAATTTTTATTGGATTTGCCAGGCTCGGGAAGCCACGGCGACAAACAAACCTGACAGAATCCTATTAGCCCCATTAATCACTATTAAGTGCTAATATCTGTGTTCTCCCTCCTCGGTGATATTAATTAGCACAACCAGAGGCAGGCAGAGCTCCAGCCCTGACCTTGGAGGAGCTCTCAGCATTCCTGGGAAGGGGAAGCTCTTCCTGAATGCCAGAAAAATCTTCCACCAGCACCAGCCTAAACCACCCTGCACTCTGGATATCCATCCCCGAATTCCAGAGGCAAAAATCCACCCCGGTGCCTCTCCTTTCCTGCCTGCAGAGGCGGCTCCAGCAGCTGGAATAGAGGCTGTGCATTCCCGGATTTGCTCTGCCCCCTGCAGCAAGGATGGAGCATCCCACAGGCAGAACCCTCTGGAGCCCCCCAGGGTGTTTTGGGGTTTTTTTGGGGGGTGTAGGACCGGAATTGCCAGCCCAGGCGGTTTTTCCTCACAGCGTAGGGACAGAGCTGGAATTGGCAGGATCCTGGGAACTCGATCAGTGTGGATGTGGCACTTGGGGACATGGTGTCCTTGGCAGTGCTGGAGGAGAGGCTGCACTTGATGATCCCAGATGATTTCCAGCTTAAATAATTCCAGGGTTTTATAAGGTCCCTTAGAAGCAGCTCCAGCTTTTTCCTGGAGAGGTTCCCACTGGGGAGAGGAGGCACTGGAGGCTGCAGGGTGAGAGATCAAAGCCTTCCCAAACCTTCATCGCAGTGGGAAGGAGAGCAGGGAGGGCACACAGAGCAGCAGCAGCAGCTGCGGTGACCTTTGAATCCCAGGCAGAGAAATGCCAGCCCCAGTGGGAGGAATTGCATCCCAACCTTCCCTGTGCCCATCCCAGGAGCAGGAATTGCATCCCAACCTTCCCTGTGCCCATCCCAGGAGTAGGAATTGCATCCCAACCTTCCCTGGCTCCTGCTGCTCCTCTGGCCTTGATCTGATCCCACTCTTGGTTTGGTTTTGATTTTTTTTTTTTTGATTTGTGCAGCGGGAGAGAGCGAGAAATAAATAAATAAATAAACAAATAAACAGATAAACAAATAAACAAATGGATCAATCAATAAATCAGGGGGATGGGAATCAGCTCCATCCTCCCTGACCTCCTGCCTCTCCCTCTCCAAGGCCCCCAGCCCTCCCTGCCCCAGCCTGTGGGAGGAACAGGAGCTGTGGGGTCAGAGCCATCCCTTCCTTCCTCTTGTCCTGCTGATCCCACACGCGCCTGGGCTGATCCATGGAGACCTCCTCCAGAGGGAGAGGGAGAGGTCTCCACACCCCTGGGAATGCCCAAGGCCAGCTGGGATGGGGCTTGGAGCAGCCTGGGGCAGCGGGAGGTGTCCCTGCCATGGCTGGATGAGCTTTAAGGTCCCTCCCAAGCCAAACCAGTCTGGGATAAAACATCAAAATTCCACGGAGCTGCTGGAATAAATAAAACTGCTGGAATAAATCCAGAGGAACCCACGGAGCTGCTGCAGGGCTGGAGCCAGGCTGGGAGAGCTGGGGGTGCTCACCTGGAGAGGAGAAGGATCCAGGGAGAGCTCAGGGTCTAAAGGGGCTCCAGGAGAGCTGGAGAGACAAGGGATGGAGGGACAGGACACAGGGAATGGCTCCCACTGCCCCAGGGCACGGCTGGATGGGATTTTGGGAATTAGGAATTCCCGACTGGGAGGGTGAGGAGCAGCTGGGGTGGAATTCCCAGATTTGCTGTGGCTGCCCCTGGATCCCTGGCAGTGCCCAAGGCCAGGCTGGACACTGGGATTGGAGCAGCCTGGGACAGTGGGAGGTGTCCCTGCCATGGCAGGGGGTGGATTTGGGATGAGCTTTCCTTCCCTTCCCACCCAAACCATTCCAAGATCAGTGTGATGGTGACAGTGGCACCCCAAGGTGCTGGGAGAGGTGACAGTGGCACCCCAGGCAGGTGCCAGCCCTGGCAGTGCCACCCGAGCCCTGAGCTGAGGGAATTCTCCGGGAGCTGCTCCATCAATCAGGGACTGCGGATCCGCCCAGCCCTGCCCTGCTCCCGCTGCTTTCCCCATCCCAAAATTCCCATTTTCCTTCGGGAAGTGCCCCCAGCCCCTGCTCACCTTGGGCACGGCTGGATCCCGAGGGGAAACGCAGGAATTCCCAGCAGCACTGATTTGAGCAGGATGTAGGAATTGGGATGATAAATTAGAGGAATATGGGCTGAGGGAAAGGTGAAACCGCTAAAAACCCGACAATATTTGCTGAGGGAAAAGGTTTGGGATGTGCCCAAAGCTGTCAGACATCCAGGAGAGATATGGGATTACTTGGAATTCCCTGGAGTTATTAAATGCACAAAAATTGGGTGGCAAATCGCGATTAGAGCTTCCCATTTTTCGGGGACAGGGATCTGGCAGGCGTTTATGGGCTGATAAATTCCAGAGTTTTTCCTCTGGTTTAAAGCAGATTCCCCCCCCTGGAGCCATCCCTGCCCGTGGGTGCTGGAAGTGGAAGGTCCCTGCCCTTGGAATAATTTAAGGTCTGTCCCAGAATTCTGGAATTCTGGGATTATCAAGGATTGTGGATGCCCCAGGGTAAAGGGACAGGGCAGGCTGAGCCAATTCAGAATTACAGAATTACAGAAGCTCAGCCTCATCCTTCAACAAATCCACTCCAAAAATCCGGAGATTTTTCTCCAGAGAAATCCATCCTCAGGGCTAGACAGAGAGAGAGAGAAAAAAAAAAAAAAATCTGCCAACATTTCCACGGCAGAAATTGGATTTTTTTGGGACAATCTGCAGCTCCAGGACAGGGAGGTTTTATTGTTTTGTGGGATGTCGGGGCACAGTGAGAACTCCCCGCACACAAATCCATCATTCTGGGGCTCCCCGTGCATTCCTTGGAGCGCAATCCCATCGCAGGGAAAGCGAGGAGCAGCAGACAGGAGGATATTTGGAGGAGAAAATGAAGCTCAGTCCATCGGGGACGCTCCCGATCCCAGCTCTGGATGAATTTTGGATGAGCTGCTGTTTTTATGGATGTGCTGGAGGGTGAGGACAGAGCAGCTCCAGGATGGAATTGAACGTGGATCCCGCAGTGACAGAGGAGCAAATGATTGAATCCATCCCATCGATGTGTCAGCGCCACTGAGGAGCTGGAAAATTGAAAAAAAAAAAAAAAAAAAAAGCGTTTTTTCCCTCCCTGGAGCAGCAGGAATCCATTATCCTGTGAAATGCTCTTTGCTGCCCGGCTCTGGGGGTTTCATCCTGCAATTTGGGATGAGGCCACACCTCCCAAAAATTCATTTCCAGCCTGCAGGGACAGCCTGGCTCATCCCATGCTCCACGTTCATTCCCTGGGGGACAAACCCCAGTGTGGGAGGAGATGGAGAACAGCAGAATATCCCTCATCCCGCCTGGAATTCCCTGGAAAAATCCCATTTTCAGGTTGGAAATCCCCGATTTCCTTTGTTCACTAACACTTGGCAGTCCCAGAAGGAAATTTTGCAGTTCCATCATCCCAAAGGAGGCCAGGAATGATTAATATATAAAAATATAAATATATAAAATATATATTGAACATTATATATCAAATATCTAGATTAAATAGATATAATATAGATGAAACTTTATATATCAAACATCTATATTAAATATATAGAAAGTATTATATATTAAATATATATTATATATTATCTTCTATATTATATTATTATGATATAATTATAAGAATTAAGATGTATATAATATTCTATTAATTTTATTCTATTGATAGTGTGTATTATACCGATTTTATATATATTATTGTATATATTATAATATATATCATTTGCTTACACAAACTATTAATAGCACAAATCATTCCAGGTGCCTGGCCACTTATTTCGCTGATTTTAGGTGCAGATTTTAGGGCTCCCATTTTTAGGGCGATTTTTGGGGTTTTTTTGGCCATTTAGAGTCGGATTTCCCCCGGATTATTTTCCCAGTACACCCCAAGTTTTTCATTCGCTGGGATAATGTGGGAGAGGTGCTGGGAATTCCCAGGGATGAC
>NW_014650899.1:44192-67400 GCF_001447265.1 Sturnus vulgaris
AGCAGCTCCGTGGGTTCCTCTGGATTTATCCCAGCAGTTTTATTTATCCCAGCAGTTTTATTTATCCCAGCAGCTCTGGCACCTCCTCTTTCCTGTAGCTTTGGACAAACATCCCTTTTCCCCCTCACCTTTATCCCCCCTCACATTTGGGGCCCCTGTGTGGCATCAAGGGGGTGTCTGTCACCCCTCGGATACCCCAGGGACACCCCACAGTCCCGAGTGTCCCTCTGGGGACAGGGACGAGCCCGGCTGATTTTCCCCCATCCTTTCTCCCACAGATTTTCCATCCCCGGTGCCGCTTGTGCTTTAGAGCTCCAATTAAATTCAGCAGCGACACCTCCGAGCCTCCTGCGGGGCCGCTGGGACCCTGCTGGGGACAATTACCGGAGCTTTTGTGGGAAGCACACACTGTCCCCACCCCGCGGCTCGGGGACAGCGCTTTGTTATTGCAGAGGCTGTGACGGGGACAGGAGCGGGGCCCCGGCTCTGGGTCTGCTGCGCTCTGACTCTGCTTCCATCCCTCATTTCTCCTCATTTCCCCTCATTCCTGCGTGATCCCAAATCAGGGATCTGCCCCTCACACCCCATTGGGCTCCAGGATTTCATTTCCCTTTCCCTTTCCCTTTCCCTTTCCCTTTCCCTTTCCCTTTCCTTTCCCATTTGTTGCACAGACCCAGCTTCTCCCAAAATAACCATAATAATAATAATAATAATAATAATAATTTTTATGATGTCCAGAAGCGACTGCACAAGGAGGAATGGTTTCCCACTGACCAGGAAAGGATTAGATGGAATTTTGGGAAGGAATTCCTCCCTGGCACAGGTTCCCAGATTTGCTGTGGCTGCCCCTGGATCCCTGGCAGTGTCCCAGGCCAGGCTGGAGGGGGTTTGGAGCACCCTGGGACATGGAAGTTGTCCCTGCCATGGCAGGGGTGGCACTGGGTGGGATTTAGGTCCTTCCATCCCAAACCATTCCAGATTCTCCTCCATGGCTTTATTTCAGCAGCTCTTTCCCCTCTGGAGTTCAAATGGAAAATCCAGGAGCTCACATGGCTTGGGGTGTACCAGGAATGTCTCAGTTCCTTTACAGCTTCTTAAATCTCCTCCCAGCCTCTCAAACCTGAGGGTGAGGGACAAAACCAGAGGGATAAAAGTTCCCAAATGAGCTGGGAGAGCACATCGGGTGTGGGAGGTGTGGGAAGGGATATCCAGAACACCCCCAGCATGGCCAGGGAGCATCCTCAGCATCCCAGGGCCCAACCCAAACCAGCTCCTGGATCCCATCAATCTCAGGACCTGACTCTGCACGAATTGTTGAGTTTTATGGGATTAATGCAGCTGGGAACAGCACTGGGAGCTTCCCCTGCAGCTGGGCCAACGTGCTCTGGTACCCAGAGCTGGATCCCCAGGGAATTCTGATCCCTTGGCAGTGAGAGCAATGATGGATTTGTCTGCTGGTGGATAAAACCAGCACTGAGAGATCAAAGAAACAATGGGATGGATTCCACTGATTGATAAATGGAAAAAAAAAGGATATTTGCCTTTACAGACAGACTGCAGGTTTGCTGAGAAATGAAATTGGATATTGAAAGGTGAAAGAAGCAATGGGGAAAAACCATGAATTCTGTAAGAATTAAAAATGCCAAGGGAGGGTTGTACATTCGAGGGGAATCTCAGGGATCAGGGGTTGGGAAGTCTGGGCCTCTCCAGTCCCTCAGCAATGGGGAAAGAGAGAGGGAAATTGGGATAAAAAGGGAGGGGAGTCCCCCAAAAATCTGAGAGCTCCCAGGGGAAAGCCCCACGGCCTCTCCTTTATTCAATAAAATAAAAAACTCCTCTGCCTCCTTTTTGGACACGAACCTCTGGTGTTTGTGGGTTCATTTTCCTGACAGCAGGAGGCACCAGGCTCAGGTGCAGAGCCCCAAACTCGTGGCACGGGAATAAAACCCAGCTCGACTCTGCCTGGATTCCCCTTTTTTCACATTCCTTCTGCTGGAAAAGCTCAGCAAGAAGCTGGGGAGGGGCGGAAAAAATTCCCAAAAAATCCACCTTGGAGCTCTGGGAAGGAAATCCAGATTTTCCTCCATCATCCAGATGCTGCCAGGAGCAGGCAAGGTGGGATCAGGGGTTTTGGGGATTTTTTTTTTGAGGTTTCTTGGAGGGAAGGTGCAGCTCCCTGAGGTGGAGGAAAGCTGGACGCTGGTACCTGCTGGCCTTGGCTCCGTGGGTTTGCCACTCCCTGGAATGTCCCTTGGTGGGCAGGAGCTCTGTTCCCCTGCTGCTCCCAGGTTCTCTGTGAGGAAAAGATTGGGAATGGCAGAAATTATTGGAGATGTGCTCACAGTTCCATCTTTTATGGGAGTCACAGAGTCCTGGAATGGTTTGGGTTGGGAGGGACCTCAGAGCTCATCCAATTCCATGGCAGGGACACCTTCCAATATCCCAGAAATCCAATATATTGCTCCAAATCCTGTCCAGCCTGGCCTTGGACACTCCCAGGGATCCAGGAGCAGCAACAGCTGCTCTGGGAATGTGCTCCAGTTTCATTAGGATGTTGGATTTTGCAGAATCTCTCTCCACGTCGGGATAATGTGATTGCAGGAAATGCCCTGGAGATCCTTCATGGAAATTAAATCCGTGTTTGCTGAGTGCTTGTGGATATCCACAGGCTGCAGGAACGGCTGGAATGTGGGAACGCCTCCAGCCTGGAATCCGTGGCTGCATTGCCTCATCCCTGGAAGTGTCCCAGGACATCGGGCTTTGGAGCAGCCTGGGACAGTGGAAGGTGTCCCTGCCATGGCAGGGGGGGATTAAGTGACCTTTAAATTCCCTTCCAACCCAAAGCAGTCTGGGATTCTATTCCACGACTCCTGAGCATGGGATGCTGAGCAATTCCGACCTTTTTAGCCTCTAAATCCGCCTGTGTGTCAGGACTGACAGATGGAGATCTATCTCCCGCCACCTTTTGTTATCCAGCACTTCAATCCCTTGGAGCTGGAACAAACCCGGCCGAGGTTTTTTGTGCCTTTCATTCCCGGCCAGCTCCCGCCGGGATCTGAACCAGCCCTCGCCACTGCACCCCCCGAGCGAGCCGATATCCATCAGCACCTAATTACCGGCCCTGGTTCATCCCAGGGCGCCTTTCATCTCCAATTCCTCCCCATTTTCCTGATTTCCTGCCCTCCCTGGAGCGGGCAGGGCCCACGCCCAAGAGCCGAGCGAGGGGAGCTGGAATTTTGAATTTTGGCTGCTTTCATCACAGTTGATTCCTGCAATTCAATCCCTCCCCTGTGCAGCTGTTCTTGTTTCCAAAACATTCCCTTTTTATTGTTTCTTTTTGGGAGCTCTGCTGTCAGTTTTAGGCTGTTTCCTGTGGATCTGTGCAGTCCAAGTATTTTTTTTTTTTTCCCTCCTGCTTATTTTTATCCATATATATAAAACACACACATTTAGCAGTGGATATTCCCTGCCACTGATTAATCGAACATCTGCTCTAATCTGCTCCAGTTCTGGCATTCCCAGGAAAACAGGGAAAAGAACAACAAATCCCACCTCCAAAGATCTCCCAAATTCCTTCTCCAAAGTCTCCCAACTCTCGCTGCCTTCTCTCCATGGGCAGTTTTGTTTTTCCCTGCAAAGTTTTGTTATTCCCTGCAAAGTTTTGCTTTTCCCTGCAAAGTTTTGTTTTTCTCTGCAAGGTTTTGTTTTTCCCTGCAAAGTTTTGCTTTTCCCTGCAGCTCCTCCCCCAATCCTTTGGGATAACAGGGATGGGATGAGCTGTGGGATGTCCCTGGAAGTGCAGCAGCTGTCCCACACCGGCACTCTGCGTGACCACTCGATTCCCTCTCGCTTTTCCAGAGCAGCCACTCCAGCTTTATGGCCGGGATGGGAATTATGACGGATTCAGACGCCAGAGGTCAAATCCCGGTGATGGCACAGAGCCCCGGGATGATGGGAGCCGACGGAGCCATCCTGCTTTACATCAGCACAACATCTGCCCGGGGGGGAGGCAGCAAAAGCAGCTTTCCCTCCTGGCCAAGCCAATCCCTTTGGATAAACCCTTTATTCCCCAAAAAGTTGGTTTTTTTTTTTTTTTTTTTTTTTTTTTTTTTTTTTTTTTTTCCAGGCTTGGCACGGCTGCCCAGGGTAGGGGTGGAGCCTCCATTCCTGGAAGGATTTAAAATCCCTGCTGATGTGGCTTTTGGGGACAAGGGTTAGTGTCACACTTGGGAACGGCTGGGAATGGTCATGGGGGTCTTTTCCCACCTAAATAATTCCATGATTCTGAGACCTGCCTGTTTATTGGGATTAGTGATCAGTAACGGGGATGGCAAAGCTTGGCCAGGAATTCTTCCAAGAGGGGAAGATCCTGGTGAGCCTGAGCTGCAGCTGACCTGGAAATCCTGGTTTCCAACTGGAAATCCTGGTTCTAAACTGGAAATCCTGGTTCTCACCTGGAAATCCTGGTTCCCACCTGGAAATCCTGGTTCCCACCTGGAAATCCTGGTTCCCACCTGGAAGTCCCGGTTCTCACCTGGAAGTGCTTCTGCCGTGTCTCCCTTGATGTCCAGGATGGGCTCAGAAGAGGACATGGGTTTTTTGGGGTTCTGCTCTGGTTCCAAAGGCTCGGGAACGGGAAGGCTGAGCCAGGAGCTTCCTAAAAATCAACACCCAAAGGAGAAACTCTCAGAAGGGAAATGCTGCAGAGGGAATGTGAGGAGAGGAATGCTCAGGAAAATCCCAGTGCCTCCCAAACCCTTTTTGGGGTGATCCTCGAGCTTTGGGCAGTGCCTGTAACCACATCCCACATTTCCCACCAGGAACTGCTGTTCCTCATGTTTTTCCTAAACTTTTTTTCCCTAAACCTTTCTATCCCTGGCTTTCCTTTTCCCCTCATTTTCATGGATTTACAAAGGGAGGAATACAAAGTGTTTATCCCACACTGGGATTCAGCTTTCCATCTTTTTCATTCCTGACATCTCCAGACTCTTCCATTTGCCACAGAGCCTGGATGAGGCTTTGGATCCAGCTGCAGTTCCTGCCCCATCCAAGGGATTTGTCTCTCCATGACCGAGTGTTGAAGCAGGATCATCCCGAGGGCACAGAGAGCTGTCAGGGCCATGGATGCTCCAATTCCACAGCTCTTCCCACCAGGCAGGCAGGGAATCACGGGAATCACAGGGAATCATGGAATTGTCACCCAGAAGGATCACCCAGAAACCAGGAGAGCAGGAATTCACCCCGAGAGAGCCTGGCCAGGCTGGAGCTCCAGGATCCATCATGATCCAGGGGAAGGTGCAGCCTCCAGCCCTGTGCCCTCGGCATCCCTCATTAATTGTGGCTCCTGAGACAATTCCTGGCTCTTCCCAGGGCCACCAGCTCCATGCAGAGGCTCAGGGAGCTGGAAAGGTTCCATTCCTAATCCCAGTGAACATCCCAGAGCAGCATTTTGCACCCGGTTAAATCCCAAAATCCTGGAGGAGGGAATCTGAGCTGAATTCCATCCCTGCAGGGCATCCCAAAGGCTTTTGGGCACAACAACATCCAGACAGGACACGGGAACGGGGCTTGGAATGGAATTCCCGGCACACAAGTGGAAGGGGAAAGATTTTATGTGGAACAAGAGCAACGTTGAGGCTCCCTCATTCCATTGGTATTCCCAAAAATTCCAGCAGAGCTCCAGGGCGCTGGATTCCCATTTCCACGTGCTGACCTGCAGCCGGTGCTTCTTAAAGATTTAAAGGCCAAGCTGCCAGCGCTGCTCTGGGGGATGGATTTTTTCCTCTTATAGCTCTATCCCTCTAATTCTAATAGGATTGGGAAGAGGAGGCGGGGCTGGAGCAGCGCCAGGAGCCGAGGGAGGCTTTGTCCCTTCCATGGGCTTTGCACACCTCGGAGTTTTCCGGATTTTTGTTCCTCTTCCAGCACCTCCTGGTGGCTCTCTGGGGGTTTTGGGTGAATCCCTGGGGCAGAGGAGCTGCTCTATCCTGGTTTTCCCTCAATCCAGGGATAACAAAGCACCCTCCACGTGCTGCCTGTCCGTGCTCTGCTCCACCGGGAAAATTGCATTAATCCCGTTTTATTCTAAATTTCGGACGGGCACTCGCTGCTTCCCAGGCTTTGGGAAGATTTCAAATCTTTTCAAATCTCCCAAAAGATTTGGAAGAACCTTTTCTGGAAGCTCTGAGGAATCCAATTCCAGCCTCAAATCCACGTTGTCCAACAAGCACAGCGGCTTTGGGGATATTCCATGGATGAGCCACCAAACTCTGGGACACTTGGGAATCACAGCCACTGCTGGAATTCAAATATTTGAGGTTCTTCCTTCACCCACTCCCGGGTTTTTCCCAGGATTTCCTTTCCCATGGATTTACCTGGAAGGCTGCAGTGCCTGGAGAGCTGCCTGGAGAGTTGGCCTCGCACAACGGGACCTGGAAACAAAGGAGAAGGTTTGGGTCTGGATCCTGCTCCAAAAAACATGGAATTCTGGTGATGTCCCTCCATACCAACACACCCACGTGTGGGTCTCGATCCTGCTCCAAAAATCATGGAATTCTGGTGTTCCACATCCACGCTCCCACTGGAGAGGGATGTAAGGAAAACGAGTGCTGTGGTTCTGTCCCATGAAAAAAATCATTCCCTGGGATTTTCCCCTTGGATGTTCCATGAGCCCAGCCAGGTTTTTCCCCAAAATATCTGGGCTTCTCCCAGCATTTCCTGCCTTTTGGAAGTCAGGAGTAACCTGGCTCCCCCTTAATCCATGGAAAAATTCAACCCCATCCCAATTTCAGCAGGAGCACCAGCAAAAACTGGGAATTTTGGAAAGGGAATTTTGATCCAAGATACCCTGTGGGAGCTGGGATCCTGGTGCATCCCTTCCTTGGGATTTGGGATCAGATCAAGCCCGGACATCACAACATCCCAAGAAGTTTTTTTTTTCCCTGAAAAAATGGAAGGAGCCACCCTGGTGCTCCTTGGAAGCCTGAGGAATATTCCCTGCTCTCCATCCTGGAAAGCCTCAGCTGGAAAATGGGATCAACAACCTATTTTCCATTTGTAGGGAAGGAGGGAAAGGGGCTGGAATCATTCCCAAAAGCTTTATTAATTCCATGGCTTTTGTTGGAAGCAAAGGGGGCTGGAATGAGGCAACTCTGCCTGGTTGGAGCTGGTTGCTATTGGAGTTTTCCCTGGAAACCCATTAACACAAGGTGGAGAGGGAGGTGAAAATTACCCTTAATCCTGAAATGTTGTTGGAAAGGGGGAAATGGGGACGTTCCATTGGGGAGCTGCAGGAATAAACACATTTTTACCCCCTAAAAATGGGATTTTCTGCCCTGTTTCCTGCCCTTTCCTGAGAAATTTGCACCTGGTTCTAATTAATCCTAAAGCTTCATTAATGACCAATTTGGCACGGGCCATAATTAATCCCAAATGTGCATTTTTTTTTTTTTTCCCATGGAATAAATGGTTTACCTGAGCACATTTACAAATTCCATTTAGGAAACGTGGCTGTGTATATTAATAAAATCGAAATCATAATTAAAACTCTTCTAATAACCACGGGGGCGAAAAAAAAAAAAACCAAACAAAAAAATCCCTTGGTTTTATGTTCAGTCCACAAATTCGTGGCTAATGGAGAGCAGTTATTCCATTTTCCTGAGGGCTTTTGGATAAAGGCCATCCAAGAGGCTTTTAAGGAAACTCTGGAGCCAAGGGGGGATTGTTGAACTTCCAGCATGGATTAAAAGCTTATTAAGGGAGAGAAAAGGAGGGATGGAAACAAGAGTTCATTCCAAACATATAAATAATGGAATAATGGGATGTTCCCGAGGGGATGAAGGGTTTTTTTATTACCCAGGAAAGGGGAAAAATGGAATAATGGGGTGGTGGAGGTTGGTGGGAAGGGAATTTGGGGTCAGCTCTGATGGAGAATCTTCCATTGGGATGGGTGGGATGACAAACAGGACACGGGAATGTGCCTTGGGAATCCCTTGGTGGGATTTAACTCAACTCCAGTGACTCAGGAGAGAGCTGGGAATGCTCACCTGGAGAAGGGAAGGGTCCAGGGAGAGCAGGGGCAAGGAGGGGCTTTATCCTTTTTTTATGGGGGAAGAATTAATCAGGAAATTGCAGCACTCCAGGCTTTAAGGTTGGAGTTAAATCCCTTTAAACCAACAGCACCGAGCTCCTATTATTCAAATAACGGCTTGGGATTTTTGTTTGATTCGATTTCGGTCTTTGGAATAAAAAAAAAAAAAAAAAAAAAAAAAAAAAAAGAAGAAAAAAGAAGCCCCAGAAACAGAACAAACCAACCGAAAAAAAAAAAAAACCCTTCCGTGGCTCAGCAGGGAAGAGCTGCTGTGAGCACAGCTCCAGCTGCTCCCAGCCCCCTCCCGTGCCTCCTTCCAAGATCCAATTAATTATCCGGGAGTGCACGGAGCTGATGAGCTCATCTGCCATGGCCACGGGCACGGGAGGTCGCAGTGACCACTCCACAGCCCAGATGTTGGATCCTGGCAAGGAATTCCTGCCTGGGAGGGTGGGGACGTGCTGGGATAGAATTCCCAGAGAAGCCCCTGGATCCCTGGAAATGCCCAAAGCCGGGATTGAGGGGGTTTGGAGCAGCCTGGGATGGTGGAAGTGTCCCTGACATGATGGGATGGGACACTGGGATGGGATACTGGGATGGGCTTTGAGGTCTCTCCCAGTTCAAACCATTCCAGGATTGGGTGGGAACACGAGCAGGGCAGGGGGGATCAGCCCCGGCTGGAAGGAGCAGATCCGGGGGGAAGGAGGGGAGGATCAGCCCGGGATGAGGCTCCTCTGGGAGAAACCAAAGCTGGAATGTCCAAACCAGGTTATAAAACAGGGAATAAATCTAGGAATAAATCTGGGAACAAATCTGGGAACAAACCTGGGAATGAACAAACTTGGGAATCAACCAGGGAATCAACCTGGAAACGAACAAATCTGAGAACAAAAAAACCTGGGAATAAATCTGAGAACAAACCTGGGAAAGAATCTGGGAACAAAAAACCTGGGAATGAACCTGGGATTGAATAAACCTGGGAATGAACCTGGGAATGAACAATCTTGGGAATGGACAAACCTGGGAATAAATCTGAGAACCAACCTGGGAATGAACCTGGGAAAAAACAAACCTGGGAATGAATGTGGGAATGAAAAAAAACTGGGAATAAATCTGAGAACAAACCTGAGAACAAAGCTGGGAACGAATCCGGGAACAAAAAACACTGGGAATGAACAAACCTGGGAATGAACAATTTTGGGAATGAACAATCTTGGGAATGGACAAACCTGGGAACGAACCTGCGAATGAATAAACCTGGGAATAAACCTGGGATTGAATAAACCTGGGAATGAACCTGGGATTGAATAAACCTGGGAATAAAACTGGGAATGAACAATCTTGGGAATAGACAAACCTGGGAATGAACAAACCCGGGGATGAACCTGGGAAAAAACAAACCTGGGAACGAACCTGGTACCAAACCTGGAGCACGGAGAGGATTCCCGGCTCCTGCCGAGGCTGGGCTGCAGCAGCCAGGCCAGTTTGTCCTTTTTTTTCCCCCTTTTTTCCATGGCCCCGCTGGATGAGCTCAGCTCCACAGGGAGGGAACGGCTCACGGGGGGATCCCTGCTGCCAGCACCTCCTTCCTCCCCCGAACGCCAATTCATCCCCTTGGAAAGAAGCAGCTGCGCTTTCCAGGGGCTGCGGTTTGCTGGGATTTGCGGGGAGGGATTAAAACCACGAAATTTCAGGAATTACGAAGTGTTTGGCATCAGCACCTTATCACAAACCCGCAGTGCCGCTCCTGCTCGGCTTTCCAGCCTGCTGGAAGCGCTTTCCTGGCCCCTTCTGCTGATTTCGGGAAGACTGGGAATCCTTCCAAACCAGGACCTGGGGATTTCAGTTCCCCTGGAGCCAAATTCCAGTTAAAAGGCTGCGGCGTGGAGTTAATGTTTCTGGGGGTTTTTTTTGTTGTTGTTTTTTTTGGTTCCGCTGGGGGTTGTGTTAAATCCACCCCAGGCAGGCAAAAGACAATAATAGTTTAGGGATAAAACGGGAAAATTGGCTTTCCTCGGGTTTGGAGCTGCTCCATTAAAACCACTGGAGGCGGACGGGGCATTCCCAGGGACAGGGATGAAATGGGAATTCTCCAGCTGGGAAAGCAGCTGAGGGTGGAAGGTGCGAGCGCTGCAGGAAAAATCGGGAATCCCAAACTCCAGAGAGGCTCTGCCTGCTCCCAAATCCCTGCTGGGATCTCCTGGAGTGATGAGAAGCCGGTGGGATCTGGGGGAGCAGCGATTCCCCCCCTATGGATAAAGGGATTTTTGGGGTGTCTTGTTTGCTGCTGCACCCCCTCCACATTCCAAGGGCACCCCGAGGGAGCCGAGACATCCCAGGATCCAGAGAAAAACCCTGGGAAGCCTTTGGGGTCTGTGGTGGAGGAGAGGAGCGGGGCGAACTTCGGTGGCGAAAGAGGTTGAGAAACAATTTCCTGTTTATTTCTCTCTTTTCTCAGCTCAGCGCGGCCTCTGCTCCTGAAATGCCACTTTTCCCCCGTCCCTGTCCCCATCCCTCCGCCCTCCCCGGCTCAGCATCCCCGCTGCTGGAAAACGCCGCTCCCCCGGCTCCTGTGCGGCGCTTAATCCTCGCGCTTGATTAAAACGCTCCATTAACAGCAAATTAGGCACTAATGGGAATAATGGCTGCGCTCGGGGAGTCATTCCAGGGAGAGGGGACGGCACCAGACGAGCTCTAATCCCTCGTTCTGCCGGAGAGGGGAAGGATTTGGGTTTATCCCTGCTTTTTTGGTTTTTTTTTTGGCTGGAAGTCTCAGCTGTAAGGAAGAAGTGATCCCCAGGTGGGGCCGAGCGGTGAAACTCGGCGGGGATTTTGTTTATCCTGATTTATCCTGCCTGGTTTGGAACAGCTGGAGCCAGAGGGGAAAGAGTTGGGTGGAAAAAACCTGGGATAGTGGAGGGGTCCCTGCCCATGGAACTGGATGAGCCTTTCCAACCCAAACCATTCGAATATTTAAGAATATTCCATGGTTCTCCCGGTGCTGGGGGTTCCAGGTGTGGGCAGGCTGTGTTTGAGCAGAGTGAGGATTTCTCCACATCCCAGAACTCCTGGAAAAATCCTTTCCATGGCTCTGCTCTCCAGAATATCCCAGTGAGAACCTCCAGGATTCCTTTCCTCACTCTGGAGCTGGGGAAACTGAGGCTGGGCGAGGCACAAGCCCCACTTTGGGGTTTTTTTCTTGTCCCTTTGGGTTTTCCAAGTCCCCAAAGCTTCCCTGGCTCCATCTCATCTCATCCCAACCCATCCCACAGCACAAGGCTGGGCTAAGGAAAACTGGATTTTTTTTTTTTCCTTTTTTCCCCCCCCCCGGTTTCCTTTATTTATTCTTTTCGTCTTTGAGCCCTAAACATTTGGGCTTTGTTTGGGTTTTCGGGGCTGGGCCCTCCCTTGTCCTGGAAAGGGCCCCAAACCAAAACCAAACAAACCCTGATCCCTGCAGGGGCCGTTCCTGGAGGGATGATCCCCGTGGGTCCTTTCCAATTGGGAATATTCCACGGTTCTGAGTGTATGGGAACTCAAAAGCTGAATTTCGAGGGGAAAAATCTGATTTTTCAGGCGTTTTCCCCTCGTGAAATGGCCCCAAAATCGTGGTGGGAAGGGGCTGTGCTTCCCTGGGAGGAACATTCCAGGGAACAGGGAATGTCCTCCCTGCTTCCCACAGGAGCCAGGCTCCATCTCCCTTCAAAATTCCAGAATCCCACACTGGTTTGGGTGGGAAGGGACCTTAAATTTCTTCCTGATGGGAGTTTTTAGGGGGGTGGGAGATGAAGGAAGGGTTAATCCTTGAAGGATTCTGTTGGGCTCTGCAATCCTGGGTTTATCCTACCAGGATTTTTCCTGGAGAAGGAGGCCCAGCAAACATCTTGGACTCCAAAGTGATTTCGCTGGAATCTGCTTTGGTTATTTACAGGAACATCTTTCCCTCCCATCCTGCCCTGCCCTCCTGCAGCAGAGGGGGGGGATAATTCCCCACCATCCATCACCTGGAATGAAGGAAAACCTTTTGGAGTGCCAGAGCCTTTGAAGAAAACCACCTGGACACCCTCAAGTCCAGCCTGTTTAAAGCTCAGCACAAACTGTCGGCGCAGGTTGAACGGGATTTATTTCTGGCAAATCCTCCAGAATCCAACGCATCCAACAGCTCCCAAAATTCCCAAGAGACCCAAACATTCGTCTCCTTTCCCTCTCCTGCTCCCCACAGCCTCGGGAAGGAGGCCCAGAGGTCTCTCTGTGGTCAGAACACAGCAGCTGCAGCTTCTAAACTGAGCCTAAACCCTTGTTTTGTTAAACCCGACCTAAACAAAGCATCCAGGCTGCGGTTTCTGCACCAGGAATTCAAAAATCCCCCCTCTCTCTCTCCAGTGCTGGCTGCCCGTGTTGTTAAAGGGAGTTTTTGGGGTTTATTTTTAAAATTAATAAGATTTCGGGTCAGGGTGGAGGGAGCTGGAGCAGCCTGGGATGGTGGAAATTGTTCCTGTTTTTGGGCTGGATGAGCTTCAAGGTCCTTCCCAAGCCAAACCATTCCGTGGTTATTTGAGGAAGAAATTATTATTCCCTGGTTATTATGAGAGGAAGAGGCTGGTTCCAACTTCCAGCTGCTTCTCCCCTCCCCGTGCTCCTCCATCACCGAATCCTCTCTGTTTCAACATTCCATCAAACCTCTTGGATTTTTTTTTTTTTTTTTGTGGTGTGCTGACCCGGTCTCCCAGGGCAGGATGGGATTTCAGGATTGGGAATGGGATTTTTTTTTGGGTGTGTCCCTCTCTGACCTCTCCAATCCCCACAGGACCGTCCTTGTCCTCTCAGTCCCATGGGATTGAGCTCAGCTTTGGGACTCCTGTGCCACCAGAGGGTCCCCTTGGAGAGGGGCTGGAGCCAGAACCGAGGGGCACAAAATGTTCCCAGATGTTCTCCAGGGGTGGCAGAAGCTCCTGACGGAGCCAGATGGGATTTGGCTTTTCTTTAAGCTCAGTTTTTGGGAGGAGCACCCAGCAATTTGTGGGCAGGTGCCTGGCTGGGAAGGCAGAGCCAGCCCCAGCTCCTGCCCTGCCTCCCTCCCAGCGGGGGTTTCATTTTGGGAATAAAAAAAATGGAGGTTTTTCCATTTTGGGAATAAAAAAATGGAGGCTTTTCCTGGAATCTCGAAATGAGAGGCTGGGTTATGTTCCCCCTCTCAGGGGGAAACACCCTCGGGGATCTGGGAGCTCTTTTTGGAAACATCCCTCGCTTTGTGCCGAGCTCTGTGGATTCCCGAGGGATCCACACGGGATGTGCTGCCCGGACACCCCTTGGGATGTCACCACCTTATCCCAAAGCCATCCCAGCCCCCAGCTCTCGCTCCCAGCAGGATGAGAAAAGCTGCTGAGCGCTCAGGGAAGGGCAGATTAAAATAATCCCGGGGATCCCTCCCGGCCCCGGTTGTTTCCTGGACAAGGTGGATAATCCCCCCTGGCACGTGCTCCAGGTGTGCTCTGCCCACGTGCCCTCCCTGGGGGCGCCAGGATGAGCTGGGGCATCCCAGACCTCTCCCAAACCCTGGGAATGCAGTGGCTGGGGAGGATTTTGGGATGGAGCTCCTGGAAAGGAGCAGGATGCTGCCAGCAGCACCCGGAGCTTGGCTTAAACTGGTTTGCAGCGAGCTGAGGAGCAGCTCTGCCCTCTTGGTGGGGAGCAAAAACCATCTCCAAGTCCAAATCCGGGAGCTGCATTTTCCCTGGATTTTCCAGGCTGGGACAGGCTGGGGGTGGGAGATGCTCAGGGGGAGAATGAAGCTGGAACAAGCAGAGCAGGTCTGGGTGATCTGGACCAGCCCAAGGGACAACCCAGCAGGAGCTCGAGGCCTGGGAATCACAGGAATCTGGGAATATTGTCGAAATATTCCCAGGAAAACCAGGCAGCGTCAGGGAATTGGTTTTCCATTGTGTCCCTGAGAGCTCCCAGCCATTCCCTGCCTGCTTCTGGCCAGGATTGTTCAGAGCAGCAACGATCACTGAGTTGCTTTTCCATGTCACCATTTCCCAGCAAATTTGATCCATTTGATGCAAGGTGGGATCAAAATGAGCCAAGTTCTCCTCCCTGTCATGACAAGGACGATTTTCCTAGAAATAAATATATGCAAGGGAAAGAAACAGCCCCAAATCGGGTGTGTTTTCATGGAGATGGATCTCAACCAAAGGATTTTTCCATCAAGTCTCAGTTTCCAGGAAAACCACGGGGCTCTGAAAGGATTCAGGAATGACTCCTGCTCGTGTTTCCTGCGGGGGATTGGGATGAACAGCCCCGATCCCAAAATCTGCCACATCAAAACCCCGGGAATGGCCACTCTGCTATTCTGGTTTCTCCCTCAGGCAAAAATTCCTCCTCCCGGGAGATCAATTTTTCAGCCCAGCTCCAGTGGGAAAAAAACATCAAAACATCCCCATTTCCCACAAGGCAGCAATTTCTTTTCCCAATCCTACTTAGGAAAACCTTGAGTTCAAAAAAACAAAGTGAATATGGAACGCAGGTCTCCTCCCCCTTTATTTAAAGATTTTCTTTGTGTGCACACAGAGCTCAAGTTCCCTTTTTTTTGTCTCTCTGTCATTTCCTCTTCCAGAGGCTGTTGGAATGAGGAACAGGACCCTGAAAAAAATGTCAAAATACCGTTTTTGCCTTCCCTTTCTTCAGGAAGGAGGGAGGGAGAACCTGGCTTGAAAGTTCTGCTGGCCCCAGAGCCCTCCCTGCTCTCCAGGAAGGGGCTGCAAACTTCCCTCCCACACGGATCCCAAACAGGAACGGCCCCTCGGGGAGGAGATCCCGCAGCTCCTGCTCCAGGAGCTTCACTGGGAATGGGGATGGAGGGGGGAAAAGGGATGGGTGGTGGGAATAGGGGTGGAATAGCTGGGAATGTGGATACAGGGATGGTGGGAACAGGGATGGGTGCTGGGAGCAGGAAAGGAGGGTGAGAACAGGGATGGAATACGGGAACAGGGATGGGTGGAGGAGCAGGAATGGAGGGTGGGAACAGGGATGGAGGGTGGGTGCCAGAGATGGCTGATGGGTGCCTTGGACAGATGGTGGAAGTCATGGATGGGTGGTGGGTGCCAGGGACGGGCGGTGGGTGCCAGGGATGGGTGGTGGGTGCCAGGGATGGGCGGTGGGTGCCAGGGATGGGCGGTGGGTGCCAGGGACGGGTGGCAGAGCACCAGGGGACAGGCAGAGGCAGCACACAGGGACATCAGGGTCACCTCCCCTGCAGGCTGGGGCCGTGTGCCAGGGCTGGGCTTGGGGATGTGCAGGGCCAGGAGGGGCAGAGCAGGGCACGGAGCTCCCATAACTCGGTGTTCCTCCCTTCCTTGTCCTCTTGGAACATCAGCCATCGTCCCCTGCCCTGTGCCAGTTGGGCACACGGCCACCCTGGGCTGTCCCTTCATTCCACACTGCCCAGTGGGGGAGAGCAGCAGCAGCTCCAGCCCCGGGAGGGCCCGGAGAGCCGGGATTGGAGACAGGAGAGCAACCAAAATGGCCAAAATTCCCTTTGCTGGGTGAAGCCGTGGCCTGACCACCACCAGAACATTCCAACCTCATCCCTGCCATTCCCAAGAAAAAACGAAGGGACTTTGTGGCTGACAAGGCTCCAAGGATTTGGAGAGCTGTGTGAGCATTTTACAGCCCCGAGCACATCCAGCCTTCCCCGCTCCCCCCCACCTCCCTCACAGAACATCTGCCCCTCCCACCCTCCCCAAAATCCCCCCCAAAATCCCCCCCTCCAGAGCCGCGGCGCTGTCTCAGCTCGGAGCTGCGAGCACAGGGGGAGCCTCTGCCCTTCCCAAGCTCTGCCAGTCTCAGCCTAAGCCGCTTACGGGGCTCCTGCCAATCCAGCCGTGCTGCCAGGCTGATTTCCCAGCCCCCATCCCCTCCCCGGCTCTGCTTCCCACCTTTCCCGTGTCTTCATCCCGAGGATTCCCTCTCCCAGCTCCCCCCCATGGCAGGTCCCAGATGGACAGAGAGCCCAGTCCAGCGTCCCAGCCCATCCAGCTGCAGGAATTCCAGCCTGGAGCAGCGTCCCAGCCCTCCCACCCCAGCCCACGTCCACAGCAGTGTCCGAGTCCACACATCCAGGGAGGGTTGCAGAAGCCGGAGAGAGGGAGGAAGGTTGGTGGTCAGCAGGAAGAGCTGGGCGGGTTCACCGTGGAGCAAGGAGGAGGGAAACAAAACCCCAAGAACCAACTGAAAAAGGAGGCACGGGGAGGACGCCGGGATTCGGGGACGGATCTCTACCTTCTAGGCCACAGCCAGCACGGGACAGGAAAGGGACAATCGGTGCTTGGTTGGTTGGTGGAGGGTCGGTTTTGTGTGTCACTCACGATAGAAAACATATTCGGTGTAAGAGGTCCAGATCCTGTCGTCCGTCTGCTCGTGGGCGAAGGCACAGGTGCCCGTGGAGTTGCAGGCCACCATGTGGAAGCCGGCATCGGCCAGTTTGTCGAAGGCTTGCTCCAGGAAGGTGAATTTGAGGTAGTACCTGGACGTGTACCTCTCCGGGGGCCTGTCGGGGTCCCTGCTCTCGTTCAAGGTGTCCCCAAAAACCTCCTTGGCCAGCGAGGTCTTGCCGCACACCATGATCCGAGCCACCCTGCGGAACTTGGCGTCCGTCTGGCTGTCCCTGCCCAGCGTGTAGGAGCCTCGGTAGCCGATGGTGATGAACCCGGCCCGTCTCCCCTCGGCACCGCTGGCACCGCTGGCACCGCTGGCACCGCCGGCACCGCCGGGCAGCGCGGCGCCCGCCCCCAAGCTGCGAGCGGTGTCGGTGCCGGGGGACGGCTCCTCGGGGTCGCTCTGGCACGGATCATCCCCCAGCGAGTTCTGCTCGCTGAGTTTGGGCGCCAGCAGCTTCACCAGCTCGGGCAGCATGAAGTACTCGGCCTCACGCTGCAGCCGGCCGCGCTCCGGGAAGTGCTCGGGCAGCACCAGCTGCCGGTCCCGCATGAAATCCAGGATGTAGCGGAACAAAAACCCGTCCCTGTCCACGAAGAAGCGGCCCTTGCTGTCGCGGGCCAGCGAGCGCGAGTTTTTCTGGGTGAACATCTGCCAGAGCAGCGAGCCGGGCACGCTGAGCAGCGTGGGGTGCCGGGTGATGTACACCTGTCCCCCCACGTTCAGCTCGATGATGTCGGGGAACGGGGCGCTGTCCTCGCTGGCACAGCCCGCGGGGTCTGCCAGGGCCATGGCGAGGTCCCGCTGCTCCCACCTGCGGCACAGAAAAGGTTAAAATTGTGTGAAAACGGGCAGGGAAACACGGCCCAGCGCTCCGATCCCAGAGGAATGCAGGAGATCCCAAAGAGTCCCAATCCCAACAGACTGCAGGGGATCCCAAAGAGCCCCAATCCCAACAGACTGCAGGGGATCCCAAAGACCCCCAATCTCAAATGATTGGAGAGGATCTCATGGGGTCCCAAACCCAAATGATTGGAAATGATCCCAAGGGGCTCCAAACCATTGCCCTAATCCCAAATTATTGGAGGGGATCTCAAGAGTTCCCAAACCATTGCCCCAATCCCAGCTGACTGCGGGGGATTCCAAGGGGTTCCAAGCCCTTGCCCCAGTCCCAAATGACTGGAGAGGATCCCAAGGACCCCAATTCCAAATAATTGGAGGGGATCCCAAGGAGTCCCAAGCCATTGCCCCAATCCCAACTGACTGCAGAGGATCCCAAGGGGCTCCAAGCCATTGCCCCAGTCCCAAGTGATTGGAAACAATTCCAAGCCAGATCACACGTGGAATCACGGAATTGTTTAGGTTGGAAAAGCTCTCTAAGATCATGGAGTCCAACCCAGCACTGCCAAGCCACCCCTAAAAGCCTGGTTTGGGTGAGCAGGCAGGGCAGGAGCAGGTCCTTGTCTCTCCAGGAGTCTGGAAGTGATCTCTGTTCCCCAATCCCGGCTCTTGGAGCAGGCAGCGTTATCCAAAGCCACCTCCCCTTCCATGCTCTGACTGTGCCACCTGAGCCCTCCACACTGCACCGGCACTCGGCCCCGCTGCCCAGGAAGGTGCGGGGCCGTGGGGCTGCTGTCAACAACAGGAAAGGCAGGGCTGTCACACCCTGGGGACATCCTGGGGACATCCTGCGGGCAGGAGCAGCTGCCAAGGGAGGAGCTCCCGGCGCAGAGCCGGGGCTGGAGGGGCTGTGGTGCACGCAAGGAGCACCCCGGGGCTGGGGAAAAGGGACAGAGGGACAGAGGGACAGAGGGACAGAGGGACAGAGGGACAGAGCCTTTTGGCACTCCTGCTCTGCCCTTGCTCCTGGAAAGTGCTCAGCGCGGACTCGCCGCCAAGCTGGGAGGCGGCAGAACCTCTCCAAGGGTTGGGACCGAGATAAATCCTGGGCTGCTGCTGCAGCCCCGGGGCAGACGCCACGGATTTTTACATTTTCCAAAGGCGAGCCGGTTCTTGGATGTCTCTTGACACTGCAAATCAGCAGCTTACATAAACCTGGCTCAGCAGCCCGAGCCTGGATCCGTGCCGTGCTCTGGGCGGGCATTTGGGAGATCACGGAGGGAAGGGGTTCCCTGGGCGGACCCCCGGCTCTGGGGGTGATCTGGGGTCCGCTCGGAGGTTGGGACCCCCCCCCCGGCACTGGTCGCACACCCGAGGAACAGCCCAAAGGATTCCCAAAAGCCGCTCCGAAAGATCCCAACACAAATTTCGGGGCAGCTAAAGGACAAAGACAGAACTCTGCGGGCAGTTTTGGGCACGGGGCTGAGCTAAGCCAGCGTTCCACGGCCACACTCCTCCTCCTCCTCCTCTTCCTCCTCCTCCTCCTCCCGGCTCCCAGCGAGAATCTTTGAACAAGGAGCGACTTGGGCGAGGAGGAGACGGAAGGATGGGAAGAGGATCAGCGCGGTCCCGGCTCCCCAGTCCCCTCCCGGCTCCCTTTCCCTGGCGATTCCATGCCCAGAGGGGCTCGCATCCCTTTGTCACGGCTGGAGGGGGGACAGAGCAGAGCAGCCCCGCTGTGGCGGTGACAGAGCGGTGACAGAGCGGGGACAGAGCGGTGACAGAGCGGGGACAGAGCGGGGACAGCGCGGTTGTCGCAGCCGTTCCAGCTCTCCCCGGCCGGGGGATCCCGACCCCGCCGCCCCCGTTACCTCGGTCCGTGCTGCTCCGGTCCGGTCCGTGCCGGTCCCGTCCGTGCCGGTCCCCGCCGCTGCTCTCCGCCCGCTCGGCTCTGGCTCCGCTGTTTTATGGTCGGGAAGGCGGCGAGCGCCGTCCCCCGCTGTCCCCGGGACCGCCTTCCCCCCGCCTTCCCCCCGCCTCCATCCGAGCGGCTCCCACCCTCCCCGCATCTCCCTGTCCTCACATCCCTGTCCCCGTATCCCTGTCCCCACATCCCTGTCCTCACATCGCTGTCCCCATATCCTCTGTTCCTGCATCCCTGTCCTCACATTCTCCATCCCCACATCCCTGTCCCCACATCCTTGTCCCCGCATCTCCCGTGCCTGCATCCCTGTTCCCACATCCCTACATCCCACAACCTTTCATGCGCAGGGTTTTCCTCTCTGGGGTTAATTAAAATCCCACTGTGGGGTTTGGGGTGAGAAGAGCTTCAGGGGCTCTCAGCCTTGAATCGCTGACCCCGTGCAGGCTCCCAGATTCCCATAAATCCGCTGGGAACTCCCCCCAGCATCCCTAAACCGCATCCTCCCCTCACCCTCTGTCCCCGCATCTCCGTCCCTGCATCCCTGTCCCCACATCCCTGTCCCCGCATCCTTGCCGCTCTGGTACCCGTTGGGATCTCCAGGGAATTCCAGGAGCACCCTCGCCATCACCTGGGAACGCAGCAGGGCTTGTAAAAAAGGAGGGAGAGGGATTTCTAACACGGTGCCAGGACAAGGGGAGCGGTTTTAAACTAAAAAAATGAGGATTTAGGTGGGATATTGGGAATTAATTTCTCCCTGTGAGGGTGGGCAGGCCCTGGCACAGGTGCCCAGAGCAGCTGTGGCTGCCCCTGGATCCCTGGAAGTGTCCAAGGATGGACATTGGAACACCGTGGGATGGTGGAAGGTGCTCCTGCTCATGGCTGGGGGTGGGATGGGAAGAGCTTTGAGGTCCCTTCCAACCCAAACCACTCCGTGATTCCATAATTCCAAATCCAGCCGGCAAAAACCTTACAGCAGCCGAAGTCTTGCTATTCCTTGGATGATTTTTTATGGCTGAGGGGACTGGAGGGACTGAAATCCCCTTTCCCAAGGTAGGAACGACACCAGTGGGATCATAAAGAGCTCAGGTTTATCCAGGCTGCAAAAAGCAAACAAGGAAAGAGAACCCAGCTCCTTTTTGTTTACTTGAAAATTCTGATTTTCTGTAAAGCCAGGAAAATATGACAACTCCAAACAACATCCTAATATTTACACTTTTCCTGGAAGTCTGATGATGCTTAAATCCCAACATTCTCTGACAGCAGAGCTGGCCTGAGTTCACCCACGAATTTTTGTCCCTGTTAAATTTTGTAAGAGCAGAAAATGCAATTTCTCCTTCTCCAACAAATCAAATCCCTGAGTCTGGGAACTCACAGCCGAGGAATTTTTCTGTTTGGGTTTCTCCTTGTTGTTTTCTTGTATCCCAGGGCTGTTTGATTATTTTCCCATAAATTGCAGGAACTCTGCCCTGTGGCAGACATATTTATAAATGTGAGAGAATTATAAATGAGACCAATCTGATGCATGGATGGATGGATGGATGGATGGATGGATGGATGGATGGATGGATGGATGGATGGAAATTTACTCAACAGGTACTTGAAGCATCTTTGAAACTGGTTTGAAGGAAAATTTAGCCACCATGAGCCTTTTTTGATTTTTGGGATTGGATTGAAATCCAGTGTGGTTTTGTCCCACTTTTCTGGAGGTCTGATCCAATGTAACTGCCAGCTCATCAAAGAATTCCCAAGGAATTTTTATCCTCACATGCCTGAGGCTCATGGGGACAAAAATTGCACCCAAATTGGTGACAAAATTCCCACGAGCTGATGTGGAAATCATGGGAACCATCCAGGCCAGTGCTGATGTGTCCAGAGGAAACTGGGAACGGGATCTCCAGGGAAGGAGAAGATGTTTGGCACCATGGAAGTGACCAGGGGGGGTCTGGAAACTCAGGAGAAGCTGCCAGGAGATTTTATAAAGCAACTTTTACAAGTCCCTTCCAAGAAGAGTGGAGCAGGAATTTGGGTCCTTCTCTGGCTTCTGGTGACTTTTATCCACCCCAAGAGTGGCAGATGATTCATCCCCATCCCAAGAGAAGGCAGGGAAGGGTTTGTTTGTGTCCACTCTGGGATTCCACAGGCTCTGCCATCACTTCCTGCCTGCTATTCCCATATTTTCCGAGCTTAGACACAAATCCCTTCACCTCATCCTCCTCATCCCCCTCCAGAGGGTCCCCAGCTCTGCTAAAACCCCCCTTGTGCTGCCCCAAAACTCCTCAAAAAGTCTTTAAATTCACATTTTTAAGGATTGAGAAGTGAGACACAAATTGTCTGATTTTCCCTCAGCTAACAACTCCCTTCGCCTTCCTCCAGAGGGTCCCCAGCTCTACTAAAATCCCCTTGTGCTGCCCCAAAACTCCTCAAAAGCTCCTTAAATTCACATTTTTAAGGATCCAGAAGTGTAACCTAGAAGTGAGACACGAATTGCCTGATTTTCCCTCGGCTAAAAAAAAAAAAAAGCCCAAAATATAATAAATCAATAATTATCCCATGACCCATCACGTTGTGGAGATGTTGTCCCAGATGTTGCTCTATCCATTCCTTATCTAGAGATAAAAAAGGGAATTGCCTGTGGAGGCAGGAATATCCACCAGAGGAAAAATCCCCTAATTCATGGATGTCAGAAGGGTCCACACAGAGATTTGGATTCCTCGGTGCCACGGCCGTGATTCACGAGCCAGGACTGGAGGCAGGAATTTTTCATCCTTAAACAAAGTGGAGCTCAAAAGTCCTAAAAAGGCAACAGAATCCCTGAGTGCCAGACTCCTGTGGGGCACGGAATTATTTTTAGGACATTTGGGGCACTGCATTATTTTTACATGTTTAGGGCACTGAATTCTTCTTAAGACATTTTGGGGCACTGAATTATTTTTATGGGTTTGGGGCACTGAATTCTTCTTAAGACATTTTGGGGCACTGAATTATTTTTATAAATTTTGGCACTGCATTATTCTTAAGACATTTGGGGCACTGAAATCTTTTTGCAGGTTTAGGGCACTGAATTATTTTTAAGACATTTGGGGCATTGAATTATTTTTAATCCCTTTTAATCCCTTCAGGGTGGCTGTGTGTCCATGAGTAGGAAAATCCCCCTTTGCAGCATCCCTGCTCCTGCTGGTGCTCCCAGCTCTCTTTCTCTTCCCCATCCTCATTCCTCCTTCATGTGCAGGGATGATTAATTGTAATTTTAATTAAAATCCCACTGTGGGGTTTGGAGTGAGAGGAGCTTCAGGAGCTCTCAGCCTTGAATCGCTGACGCTGTACAGGCTCCCAAAATCCCATAAATCCGCAGGAAAATCCCCCCAGCATCCTTAAACCTCATTTTTTCCTCTTTTCCTTCACCTCCCTCTGCCCAGATCCATGGGGAACACGGAGCTCTGAGCACCTGAGGTTGAAGAAAAGTGACAGAAGTGATCCCTGCGCTCTCCCTGCATCTCCCCCAGGATCCTGGAAGCTCCAGATCCCGCAGGAAGGGGTTAATCCCGCCCTGCCTGGCTCTCAGGTGTCGGGACACACCCGTCTGACCCCGCAGACTCCTTCAATAATTCAGCAGCACGTCTGATCTGGGCCGGTGTTAGCGGCGGCTGTGACAGATGGGGTTGGACACGGCAGGGAAAAGGCTCTGCTCAGTGGGGTGATTTAATTGGCTGCTCATTAAAGGAGCTCAGCCAGGCCCTGGAGAGAGCAGGAAAGGGAGGACAGGGATGAAAACCCTTCCCAAAGGAGCCAGGGCTTGGTGGCATCACCATGAGAGGATTCTCTGGGATGCTCTGATGGGACCAGAATTGTCACCACAGAAATGGGAATGAGGTCAGGGACCTGCTTCCATCCCGGGTGGGAATTGCCAAGAGAAAAAAAT
>NW_014650899.1:82220-123889 GCF_001447265.1 Sturnus vulgaris
TTCCTGTCATGACAGACGCCCATGTAGCTGTGCATCTTATTTCTGCCTCACTTAAAGGGTTAAAACCCCTTTCCACGGCTACATTTAGAGATTCCACGGATGGACATTTGGAGCAACAATTTCCCCCACGGGATCACCCTGACAGGGGTGGCCAACACCTCTCTTGGAAGGGAAATCCGAGGTTGGAAATCGTGGGCTGTGCTGTCTGTGCGTGGAAAAACAACAGCTCATTGTGGCAGGGTGTGGGAGTTTTTGGATCCCTGGAAGTGTGCAGGGATTTGAGCCTGGCAGGAAATCCCAAATTTTCCTTGTGGTGAGACTGGGCGTGTCTCCTTGGCTGAGGTCAGACTCGCAGATTATTTTTATTTTTTGAATTTTATTTTCCACTTCTTGTCTGCATTTCCTTGGTACCACAGGAAAGCTTTCCACCCCTTCATCAGCTTTTGGGTGGATTTATCTCAGGAATTCTGTCCGAGTTGCCAGTTTTCTGAGGGTTGTGGATCTGCAGGTCCCCCAGATCCCCTCAAATCCCAAAATATCCTTTTTTTTCCCTGGAGGTTACCGGAAGCTGCAGGCGGTGGCTGAGCAGCTGATCCTGTTTGAAACCCTCAAGCAGAACTTTGAGAACTCCTTTGTCAACCACATCACCAACATCTTCGAGATGCAGGTGGGCTCCACTCTTCATGGCACCTCCAAATCCTGGAAAATTGGAATATTCTGGGCCAGTGGCACAGGAGATGCCACCAGGATTTCCCCAAATGGTCTCTCCAAAGAGATCTTCCCACACACCTTCCCCTTGTCATTGTCCCTCAGTCCTCGAGTTAATTTTCCAGGGATGCAGGAGACATCCACGCTCCCAAAATCCCTCTGGTGACATTCCTTAAGTCCTTAGGCCTGGAGATTTTTCATTTAAGTTTTTTTTAATTTTCTTTTGGGGGTTGTTGATCGGTTTGTAGCCTAAAATCCCAGGATAAACCCCAATCCTGTGATCCCTTGATCAACACCTTCAAGTGCTGATCTGGCAGGTTAAAGGTTTTTCTGGAGAAGACCCCTGAGGGCAGCAATCCCACGGATTTCCTTCCGTGAAAAGGAGCAATTCCCAAATCCTTACCCCCTTAAATCCTTGCTGTTCGGTTTCAAGCAGTGCTTTTGAGAAGGGGACTGGGAGGGAGCTGCGGGATTTCCATCCCTGGAGATTTGCAGCCCTTGGGCACATCCCTGAGCAAACTTTCCCATCGGGATCTGCTCCCAGCTCGCCCCACTCCAACCCCACCTGCACCATCTGTGGCTGCAGCGTCCCAGCAGAATTCCAAGGCTGCTTTAGGTGAATTTTTTCTGTCATTTCTCTCCCTCCAGGGCAATTCCCAGGCCCCTGCTCTTGGCCCCATGGTTGCCCCAAGCCATGGACCCCACCACGAGGAGCTGCTGCCCTACACCCCCCTCATGTCCTGGCTGAGGAACATCAACCCCACTCTGTTCTGGGACCTGCCCAAGGTAGGGCTGAACCCCTCAGCAAAGGCTGCAGACCATTCCCTGGGAGCTGGGGAATTCCTGATGGCATCTTGGTCTGCCCAAAGCCATCAATCCCCTGAGCTCCCAGATTTTGGTCCTGCTGGGAATGTTTGGCCAACCTGGAGCTCAGTGCCTGACAGAAAGCTGGGGGGTGGCAGAGTTGTGTTGAGGTAAAAGGTGTGAAAAGCCCCAATTTGGTCTTTTTACTCTTTCCTTGCTTTTCCACCCCATTCCAGGTCTATTCCCAGAACCTTGGCAGACTCTACGAGAGGGAAATCAGAGCCCTTTTTGAACAGGCCAAACTCGCCCTGTCAGGGAGGAGAAAAGGAAGTGAGTGACTCAAAACCTGTCCTTTGTGCTGCTGGGCAGGCTTTGTTGTCACCCAGGGGTGGTGACAGTCACCTCCAGCACAGGTGGCTCCCCCAGGTGTGATCCAGGACTTTATTCCCTGGCAGGGTGGGAAAATCCAGCTCTGCCCCACACACCAGGCAGTGTTTGGGAGAGCCTGGGCTCCGTGAATTCCCCAGTTTTGTTCAGGTGCTCCTCAGAGCCGGAGTTTTTGTTCCCTTCCCCGTGCAGGGCTCAGGAATGACACAGTGGTGGCCAGGATCGTGCCCCAAGGAGCCACAGGAGTGAGAGAGAGAGGGGAGGATGTGGAAAAACCTGGAAAACAAAACCTGCTGGCAGCTCCCTTCTCCCTGGCTCTCAAAGATTCCCAGAGTTCCCACCCCACCATTTTCTCCTGAAAAAACCCCACCAGGTTTTCCCTTGCCTTGCCTTGCCCTGCTCCTCTCACTCTGAGGGATCTGGGGTTGTTCAGCCTGGAGAAGGCTCCAGGAAAACTCTGTAATTCCCCTGGATCCCTAGAAGTGTCCCAGACCATGTCAGACAGGGCTTGGAGCATCCTGGGGCAGTGGGAGCTGTCACAGGACAGGCGTGGAATTTTGGTGATTTTTTTTTTTTTTTTTTTTTTTTTTGGGTCACCCCCAACCCAAAGCATTCAGTGATTTTATGATGCCATAAAACCTGGTCCATCTTTCATGCAAGATTCCTCAGAATCTTCTCCCAGCAGGGGGAAGCCTGTCCCAGCAGACAGAGGGAATTCACAGCAATATTTGTGGGATGATTTCACAGCGAGCCATTGCTGTCCCAAGGTGCTCATTTCCACCAAAATCACTGGAGCTGACTCCAGAAATTCCAGTCAGGTGTTTCTGAAGATAAAAAGAGAAACTGATCTGTCTCCTCTGGAAGGTTTTTTATGGCCCACAAGTCACATTTTCCCCTCAGCAAAACAAAGGGCTGTAATGGAAATTTCCAGGCCAGTTTGGCCCAGTTTGAAGGTCAGACTGGTGTGTTTTGCCCATCAGGGTCAGCACTTCCAGCTCTGCACTTCCTTCATCACTGGTGTCCAGATCCCGAGCCAGGGGATGGAGCTGAAGGGAGGGGATGGGGCTGGTGCCTCCCACTTTTGGGGTTCTTCATACCCAAAACAGCCTCTGGGCAAACAGGGCACCTCAAAACCCTGGGATCAAAGCAGGGTGGGGAGTGCTTACACAAATACCTGCACAGCAGGAAAAAAAAGGAGGAAAATTTCACCTAAATAGTCCTAAAGGCACCTAAATGGCCACCATGGGACCATTTCTGGAAAAAAAAAAAAAAGTCAAATTAAATTAAATTTAAATTAAACCAAAGCTGGTGCAGGGCACGTGTGGCAGCCAGTCTGTCCCATCCCCTGGGATTTCATTTCCTTCCAATATTTTTTCCATCTTTAAATCCTACATGAGTCTATAAACCAGGAGGGATTAAACCCCAGGAGAAAACCCTTGGGAAGCTACAAGGTGTTCCTGCTCTGGTAGAAATCATCCCACGGGCAGGACAGGGTGAATTCCATTGTCCTGGGATGTCCCTGCTCTGCTCCAGAGGGTGGGGACAGCAATGGGACAGGCAGGAAGCCCCAGGCCATCCTCGATGTGACCAGAACAATGTCACAGTCGGTGACAAAAGGGGGAATTTTTAGCAAGTTGTCCCCACAGAGGTTGTGGCACCTTCCCAGGGGCTGGCAGTGTCCCTGGAATAATTTACAGGAATATTCCTGCAGAACTTTCAGCTCCTGGGATAATTTACAGGAATATTCCTGCAGAACTGGCTGCTCCTGGAATAATTTACAGGGATATTCCTGCAGAACTTTCAGCTCCTGGAATAATTTACAGGAATATTCCTGCAGAACTGGCTGTCCCTGGAATAATTTGCAGGAATAATTCCTGCAGAACTGGCAGCTCCTGGAATGTTTTGCAGGAATATTCCTGCAGAACTGGCTCTCCCTGGAATGATTTTCAGAAATTATTCCTGCAGAACTGGCTGCTCCTGGGATGTTTTGCAGGAATATTCCTGCAGAACTGGCTGCTCCTGGAATGATTTTCAGAAATTATTCCTGCAGAACTGGCTGCTCCTGGGATGTTTAACAGGAATTATTCCTCCAGAACTGGCTGCTCCTGGAATAATTTGCAGGAATATTCCTGCAGAACTGGCTGCTCCTGGGATGTTTTGCAGGACAGGTTTGGCTTTCCTGAAGTTCTGCAGGAACCTCATCCAAAGTCCTGCTCATGGATGGAGCCCAAGCTGGGAGGAAACCTGTCCAAAACCATCCCTCATCCCTGCAGACCAAAATCCCTCAAAAATCCCTCATCCCTTCTGGAAAATCTCCCAGTCCAGGCTCCAGGTCATTTCCTTTCTCCTGATTATCCCAGTACATTTTTTTGTGTGGATTCCCTGCCTTCAGAAATGATTTTATTGATGGCACCACCCCCTGATTCCTTGCCTTATGTGATGGGACAGTTTCGAAGGCAACCTCGAGCTGTTCATAATTAATTGGGAACCAGTAATTAAATCCTCCCTCATTTTCCCTTTTCCACAGGCTTGTAAAATTCTTTCCCATTTGCTGTTGGAATTTTTATTTTTTCCTGCTTTTGCCACTTCCCAACTGGTGAAATTACAATGTAATGGTGAGAAAAAGATTAGGAAGCAGCTCCTTGATTTAGTCCTGGTTTTAGCAAGGCTGAGGTCATGAGCAGGGCTGGCTCATCCCTCACCCCTGCTCAGTGTGGAGCTCACAAAGAGAAAACTCTGCAAGGAGTGGCTCAAAAAAAAAATATTTTGGGGATTCTATGATTGATGGAGAGGCGACCTGAGCTCCCTAGAACCTTTGGAATATGTGAATTATTCCCATTTTTAGGATTAATTTGGAAATGATCTGGATATTTCCCCACTGGTTCTTTTCAGGGAGTATAATAGGAATTTTTAAATGCATCTTTCGAAAGATATTTTTTTTCAATTTTTCCACTTGAGCCAAGCCCCCAGTGCTAAAACTGCCAATGTTGGAGAAATGTATTTATTTCCAGGTTAAGGATTTTAATTTTAAAAGGGCATTTCTTGAGAAAAAGCCACTTTCACCTCGCCTGGATGTTTTTCATGGCAATTTACAATCAAAATTAAGCACCAAACAATTTTCCTGAGACTTCTGAAGGTTTTTGTGCTGATCTATTCCCTTACCCCCTGGGATTTTCCACAACCCAGGAGTAAGCAGAAGGCAGCAAAGGGATAAACACCTCAATCAATGAAATAAAAAGGCAATTTAATGAAACAAAAATAACGAAAAAGAGGGAGAAACTGCTGAGAAGGCAGAGAAAAAAATGGGAATTTCACTTGATTTCCCCATTAATCAGAATGCAAGAGGAAAAGATCAATTCATGCTTAAAGTCAGACAGAAAGAAGAGATGTTTAAGAGTTTAAATATTCAGGAGCTGGCGAATCCAAGAGGTTTGGGATTTCTGACGTTCCACAGGTCTGCAGGAGTCTTGGGAGAAGCCGATGGGGAGGGGGCAGAGCCAGGAGGACACCCCAGGCAGGGTAAGGAGCTGGGGGGTCCTGGCCTGTCCCATGTCCCATCCCCTGGGATGCTCCTCCCCTGGAGCAGAGCCCCAGGTGGACCCAGAGCTGCTCTGGTGTCCCCAGGGAATTCCAGAGGTTTTCCAAACCAAAAGTGGTTTCTAAGCAGGTGTTGGAGAAGGTGCTGAGAGAGCTGCAGCCCCTTTGCACCAAGGAGCAGCAATTCCTGCAGGAATTCTTCTGGCTGGGCTGTGACTCCGTGGAGCTGCAGGTGAGGGTGGGCACCTGGCACCTTTCCCTGCCTGCCACATCCGTGGGGCACCTGAGCTCTCCTGGGCCCTCATCCTCCAGGAACCAGCACTGGGGAAGCTTGAGAGGAAAATCAAATGGAATTTCATTCACAGGGGTCTCCAAGCATTAAACAAGAGGCAGCAGAAATAAATCCTGAGCTTGTTTTCCTGCCTGAGGGAGAGCAGAAAAACCATCATTCCATGGGGTTAGATGGGATACTGGGGAGGAATTCCTCCTTGTGAGGGTGGGGAGGTGCTGGGATGGAATTCCCAGAGCAGCTGTGGCTGCCCCTGGATCCCTGGGGGTGTCCCAGGCCAGGCTGGACATTGGGGTTTGGAGCAGCCTGGGGCAGTGGGAGGTGTCCTTGGGCTCCATCCCAAACCATGCTGGGATCCTTTGGTCATTTCTGTGGACACACACATTTATAGAGAGCTGGGGAATTCCAGCTTGGAAATTCCTTTCCAGGCCTGGATTTCTCCTGACTCTCAGCTCCATTCCCAGGCTGACAAGCTGACTGCAGCTTCAGTTAGGGAGGAGTCTCCCAGGGTGACAACATGGTGACAAACAGAGTGGAATTCATCACCAACATTAACCCCTGGTGTCTGTCCCGTGGGACACATCCTGAGGTGCTGTCCCAAGGATGTTTTTCCCAATGAGCTCCTGTCCTGTTCTAGCTTCAAATAACACGATTTAAATACAGAATGTCTGTACAATAAATTTGGCCTTTTTTCCCCACAGACCCCCGTGTGTGTTGCTGTCCTTTCTCTCTCTCTTTGCAGCGCAGTGACCACAAATTTCCACTCCAATTTTTTTTTTTTTTCCAGGGATCTGCCACCGAGGGAGGAGAGCCCAGGGCAGCTCCAGAGGAGCCTCCTTGCCCCAAGCCCCGGAGCCTGTAGGTGGTGATGGGACACACGGGCTGCTGTGCCAGGACGTGGCCGAAGGATCCCCTCCCACTTAACTCCCGACCTTGCCCACGATCCCCTTTGGTTTTTCAGGCCAGAAGAAGCCACAGCCCCGGTGCTGAGCGAGCTGTTCAGCTGCCTGGAGCCGGAGCTGAGGGCGTTTCTGGATGTCTGCAGCAAGGCTCGGCCCCTGGGCTGCCTGCACGTCCTGGGGACCTTGAGTGACGCCGTGCTGGGGACCCGGGGCTCTTGCTCTGCTGCCCCGTCCTTCCTGCACACCCTCCTGAGCAACGTGCTGCTCCTGGCCAAGAGCAACTTCAACAAATGCATCGTGAGTGGCCGTGCTGGGAGGGAGCCCGGTAGACCTGAGTGATGTGCCAGGATCTTCTAAACGGAATCCCAGCATCGTGGAGGTTGGAGAAAACCTCCAGGATCACCAAATCCAAGCTGTGCCCCATCCCCAGCTCGTCACCAGCCCAGAGCTCTGAGTGCCACATCCAAGGGTGTTGTTTGGACACCTCCCCAGACCTCCCTGGGCACAGCCCCGTGTCAGCCTCCAACAAGGAATGTCACATTTCCTTGGAATTATAGAAGGCATTGACGATGGAATGAGCACTCCCAAACCCAGCCCTTTGTTTCGTGCTCCACCAAACGTGGTCGGATCTGAGGGTGCCACGTCTTTGTGTCGTTCTCAGGGGACCTTGTGCAAGGAGATGGAGGAGGCCAAGGCTCCCAGCAGGATGAGGGGAGGGATCCTGCCCTGTGTCAGCCGCTTCCAGGAGTTCGTGGCTTTCTCTGAGGAGGTGTTCAGGACATCCCAGCGCCGGGGGGAGCTGGACAAAGCCCAGCTCAGGCTGGCCAGCAGCGTCTTCAGCAGCAGTGAGTGCCAAGGCTGGGTGTTCTGGTCGGGAAATGTCCCCCTGTGGCTGCAGGAGTGACCAGCTGGGCCACCAGGGCAGGGTGGGAGCTGCCTGTCCCCTGGGCACACCTTTTCCTGAGCAAGATCCTGGGAGCACCAGGAAAATTCCAGGTGATCCAGGGGAGGAGCTGCCTGTCCCCGTGGCACTGTGCACCCCTGAAACCCCTTTTCCTGAACAAGAGCCTTGGAGCACCAGGAAAATTCCAGATGTGGCAGGGTAGGAGCTGCCTGTCCCTGGGCACTGAAACCTCTCTCCCCAAGCTCTCTGATCCTGACAGCACCAGGAAAATTCCAGATGTGGCAGGGTGGGAGCTGCCTGTCCCTGGGTACTGAAATCTCTCTCCCCAAGCTCTCTGATCCTGACAGCACCAGGAAAATTCCAGGTGTGGCAGGGTGGGAGCTGCCTGTCCCCTGGGCACCCCTTTTCCTGAGCAAGATCCTGGGAGCACCAGAGGAATTCTGGGTGTCTGTCACAGCGGGATGGGGTGACAGGGCTGATGCACACAAGGGCTCAGCTTTGGATCCAGTTCCAACATGTCCTGCCCCACTATGGGGGGAGAGCTCCTCATGGATCAGACTCCTCTTACAAGGTCTTGGGAGCTCAGAAAAAATTCCCCTAAAAACACCAAGGGGTGCTTGGGAGGGAGAGAGGGATTGGGAGAGTGGGGTTGGGAGCTTCCAGCAGATCCCTGTCTTGTCCCAGCTGGAGCCCTCAGCTTCCTGTCAGGGAAATCTCCTTTTCCTGCCTGGAGAGGACCCGAGGGGCTGCAGAATTCACAGCTCTGGGCACAGATCTCAGGTGGTGCAGAGCCTGGGCTGACCCACTGATACATCCACGGACACTGCCAGGCTCCAGGAATGTTTGCAGGGATCAGGGATCAGGATTGGTGTTATAATTATTCCCTGCGAGGTCAGACGGCTCAAATGAGCCATCCCAAAGGCACATCCCCCCTGAGAGCCCGCAGGGGTTTCTCTCCTGATTCCCTCCTTCCTCTCCAGTCAGCAGCCTGTCCTCAGCAAACCTGAGGGTGAACACGGATATGGTGATGATGGAAAATTTCCACCACGTCCACAACTTCCTGTGCCAAAAGAACATCCCCTGCCTGGAGGACAAGAAGAGAGAAGCCATGCAAAGGTCCAGGGAGCACATGGAGAAATTTGTCACCACATCCCTGGGCCAGACCCTGGAGAGGCTCCAGGTGAGTGCAGGACCCTGGCCTGGAAGGGCAAAGGCTCTTCCCAAAACTCGGGATGTTCAAATCTCCCTGCCCTGAATGCACTCTGGGATTATGTTACCTTGTTGTCACAGGACAGGAGAGCACCTGGAACTCATTTTGCTCAGGGATTCCCAAAATCCTGGCATGGCCTTCTGCAGCTCTCCCAGCCTGAGCATGAACTTTTCTATTTAATCACAAAATACCACCCAAACCCATGAAGAAGAAGGTGAAGAAGAAAGAAACCTCCACCCTAAAACCTCCATCTTGCTTTATTTACATTACTATATTCTAAACCCTTCAACTTTGAGCTTTCCACTATGTGATATTACAAACTTTTATTTAAACTGCACACCCACAATCCCAGTTCTATCACTCAATTTTGGAAGCCTTCTCCAAAATCCTCGGGTTAAATGCAGCGTTCTCTTGGGTGTCAGTGCTTGTCAGCAGAGAAAGTCTAAAATTCTAAATCTAAAATTCTCAGTGGCCAGGGTTCCAACACACAGGAGGCAGAATTCCAAAGAACTGGTGGGGAGCTTTGTTCCCAGTTTGTTCCCAGTTTGTTCCCAGTTTGTTCCCATCCCCGCTCCAGTTGCGTGCCGGCATCTGGCAGATCCCAGTTAATTTTTCATTTTAATTTAGCTGCCTGGCCTGATCCATCCAACCCTTCCCAAGTGGCTGCTTTGTTAACTGAGCTGAGAGCATCTGGCTCTGCTAACTCAAACAGACATTCCCTCCTTCCCTCTTCCTAAAACGTCTCACAGACGGAGCTCAGCTGGAATTATTTATGGGACCTGTTACTTCCAATTTGTTTCCAGTCGTTGCTGTCAAACATTTGTTGGCTTGGCTGGAAAATCAGCTCCGTGTCTCGTGCTACCTGAGCTCTGCCATGGCTTCAAATCCTCCCTTTTCCAAGGGAAAGGATCATTTTATTGCTCATAACAGAGTGAGTGGGATATCAGGGCACCTGAGTTTCCCAAAATCCTGGCTCCAGCTCTCCCAGTTTCTCTTCCCCAAGGGAAGGTGCAAAGAGGTGTAAGTAAAGCAGGAGCTGATTCCTGGTTCTTGGAAACAGTTCGTGCATTTAGGATCTCAAAATCCTTGGGATTTAGGGTATTCCTCCACAGCCAAGTTGCAGCTGGAACACTGAAATGGATTCCTGGGCTGGATGAAGAGGCAGGAGGATGAAGGAAGGGACGATTCCCTTGTTTTCAGCAGATGTGGAATGCCCGGCCCAGCTCTGGCAGAGATGTCAGGAGAACTGAGAAAATCCAGGTTTTGTTTTCCACCTCTGCAGGTTCTGGGATCCCCCATCCCCACCTCTGGCTCCAAAGTTTCTGTGGGGAGAAAACTGGGGGGGAGCACCAAGGAACTGGAGGGATTTTCCAGCAGTCCCACTGCTCCATGGGGCTGCAACCCTTAGGGATGCTGCTTGTTGAGCAGGGAGGGGAGAGAACCACGGAATTCCCTAAATTCTGCTTTCCTGGAGGACAAAAATCTCCATTCTCAATTCTTAAATTCTTTGTTTGAACTAAATTAGACATGGGAACCGAGGGCAGCGTTCAGGTGTCAGCCCTGGAGCAGGAATCCACCTCAGGATGGCTCTTCATGGAATTTCTCCTTCCCTTCCCAGAATTTTCATGGAATTTCTCCTTCCCTTTCCAGAATTTCATGGAATTTCTCCTTCCCTTTCCAGAATTTCATGGGATGTCTCCTTCCCTTTCCAGATTTTCATGGAATTTCTCCTTCCTTTTCCAGCATTTCTTTGAGGGGGTCAAAGCCCGCCTGGCTCAGGGGGTGAAGGAGGAGGAGCTCAGCTTCCAGCTGGCCTACAGCAAGCAGGAACTCCGGAAAGTCATGGAAAAATATCCTGGCAAGGAAGTCAAGAGAGCCCTGGAGAGCCTCTACAGGACCATCCACAAATGTCTGTCCCCAGAGGAAAATCTTCTGCCGGTAACTGGAGCGGGATGGGGGCGAGAATGGGATGGTTGGGATTCAGGAATGCCTGTGTGGCTGCAGGGCAAGGAGCTGAGGTTTGCTTTTCCAGGTGCTGTGGCAGCCCATGGAGCAGGGATTTGTTTTTCCAGGTGGTGTGGAAGGCCATGGAGCAGGATTTTGTTTTTCCAGGTGGTGTGGAAGGCCATGGAGCAGGAATTTGTCCGGCAGTACCGAGAGTTTGAGGAGCTCATCCAACGCTGCTATGCAGGATCAGGGATTGCCCTGGACTTCACCATGGAGGACTTGCTGAGCTACTTCAACTCCATCACCAACATGTAGGGAAATCCCTTTCTGGATGTGGGGAGCAGCTCAGGAATCCTTGTCTGCAGCCACATCTCCGAGGAGCTGATCACAAAACCATTCCCAAGTTGGATATTTGGGATCCCACAAAACCATTCCCAAGTTGATATTTGGGTTCCCACAAAACCATTCCCGAGTTGGATATTTGAGATCTCACAAAACCATTCCCAAGTTGATATTTGGGTTCCCACAAAACCATTCCCGAGTTGGATATTTGGGTTTCCTCAAAACCATTCCCAAGTTGATATTTGGGTTTCCACAAAACCATTCCCGAGTTGGATATTTGAGATCTCACAAAACCATTCCCAAGTTGGATATTTGGGTTTCCTCAAAACCATTCCCAAGTTGGTTATTTGCGTTCCTACCCTGAACTTAATCCTAAAATCTTGGTCCTGGACTAAGACCCAAACCACAACTTCCCAGCTCCAGGAAACCATTTTTCCACCAGGAAAAGACCCTGAAAGTCTCAGATTTCCACCAGTTCCTCAGCAGAACGTTCCCAATGGAAAAACATCTTCTCTCCAGGGACTTTCTCCTCTTTTGTGCTCGAAGTTCAGTGAGCCTGTGCTCAGCCAGAGGGTTAAACCACATGGAGACACTCCAGGGTGAGGTGCTCCCACATCCAGGTATCCCAACAGGCACTGCTGCTCCACAGCCCAGCAGATGAAAGTCCAGGGCTGTAAATATTAATGGATTTATTGCTTTTAGCTCAGATTTTATTCACATCTCAACTGGAGTGGAGAAGCGTGTGTTGGTTCTAGAGATGCAAACCAACCCCTCAGGGAATTTCTTGCTTTTAACTCATTTTCTTAGGGATCTTCCTACACCAGCTCACCAATATATTGTCATTTTTAAAATGTTGTCTCTGCTTCTTGGGATGATCGTGGGGTTCATATTGTCTGTCACAACCTTCTTCCTAAACAGCTGAAGAGTCTGAACTCTTTGATATTTACCTCACAGGACAAAGATTGTTTTATTTATTTTGTGTGCTAGGAAATAATCTTGGAGGCAAGATTCCCTGTCCATTGCCAGGGAGGGTAAATAATTACCAGGAGGTAATCCATGACCAGGGAGGCTGCTTGGACAATTCCTCTTCTCCAGGGATATCCTGGATTCTTCAGAGGGAGTTTAAACCAGCACATAAACCCAACTTTCCCTTGCAAAGGGAAAAAATCCAGACTGTTTTTCTGGGATTTTCCAAGCAGTTGGTCTTTGGGTCAAGGTCCAGCTCTGCAATGTTTAGAGCTCATGTTTCCAATCTCCTCATTCCCTCCCTTTGTCCCTTTGTGACGTGGCTGCTCCCAGCAGGAAGAGGAGGGTCAGAGGAATCCACCCAGCGCTGCCTTCCCAGCTCTTCATCCCTCTGCAGGTAACAGGAATTTCACTGCCCCGTTCCCTTTGGGTTTTTGGCTCAGGTGCTCACCTGGGAGGGGAGAGCAGGAGGTGGGAGCTGTAGGATGAGACATGGAGGTGCTGGGACATGAAGGACACCAGGGCTGAAGGGATTTGCAGAGGGATTGAGCCACCTGGTTTTCCTGTTGCTGTGGTGGCCCATGGAGCAGCAATCCTGCATTTCCAGGTGTTATGGAAGGCCATGGAGCAGGGTTCTGGTTTTCCAGGTGCTGTGGAAGGTGGCTCCAAGGTTTTGAACACCAAACACCAGCAAGGAGGGGCAGGGATTCCTCTGGGTCTGGTGATGGCTCCCCCAAACTGGTGCAGTCACTGGGGACAGTGCCATGGAATGGGATAATGGGATCTTGCTCCAAACAGACTCCTCAGATCCCACTGGAGCTGCTCCAGTGTCTGTGGGATCTCTCCTCACCCACCACTTCCCAATAAATCATGGAAATCATTGAGGTTGGAAAAGCCCTCTGAGATCCTGGAGTCCAACCATTCCCTGCCAGCATCTCCCTAAGCCACATCCCCAAAAAGCCAAGCTCAGAGGATCTGAGCCCAGCCTAAGCCAGCAGGATCCTCTGTGGCCCCAGGCTGGTGAATCCCCCCACCCTGAGCCCCTGCCCTCACCCTCTGCCTGCTGGGGACGTCTGGCAGCTGGAAGACGAGTGACAAGAAACAAGAAAAATCCTCGGATGTTTTGTCTCCACTCACTGGATGAAAGGAATTTCACGGGAATCAGAGGAATTTCATGGGAATGGCGTGAATTTCCTGGGAATGGTAGAAATCAAAGGAATCAGAGGAATTTCTTGGGAATGGAGGGAATTTCTTGGGAATGGCAGGAATTAAAAAGGTTTCATGGGAATGGCAGGAATTTCTTGGGAATTGTAGAAATCAAAGGAATCAGAGGAATTTCTTGGGAATAGTGGGGATTTCTTGGGAATGGTGAGAATTTCTTGGGAATGGTGGGGATTTCCTGGGAATGATGGAGACTCTGGGGAGTGTGGTAGGAATAGGGATCCCCTGGATGCTGGTGCTTTAAGGGGGTTTGGTTACCAGGCTGGAGGGGAAGGTTCCTGGGGTGACCCGGAGGGGATTTGGTGTCCTGGGAGGATCAAGGTGGGATTTGGTGGTTCTGGGGAGGGTCAGGGCCACCGAAGGTGACCTCTGGGTGAATATAGGCTCGGCTCCACCTGGATGAGTGTCCACACCTGGAGGGACCCCAGAGGGAGGGAGGATCCCAGACGTGATCCCATCCTTGGTGCACACGGGGTTTTTGTGTGTGGGGAGTTTGGCATCTCGGTGACATCAGCGCTCAGAGAGGTCACCTGGATTGTCCCCCACACCTGGCCCAGCCGGGGGCTCTGACAGCCTCAGGTGCCAGCAGATGCAGGCCAGAGTCAGGATCTTGCAGAGAGGAGGATTTATTGCTTCTGTACTTGTGCCACCTGCAGGACACAGGAAAACCTGGGCGGTCCCCTGGAGCATTTTCCATTTCCCTGCATAGCTGGATGCTCCTAACTTCCATCTTCTCCATTTTCATGCCAGTTCCCAGCCCTGAGAGCATGGCTTGGAAGGAGAAGGGCACGAGCCCACCCTCGTGTTTCATCCAGCACCTGGATCACCTTGTGCTGACTGTGAAGAGCATTGAGGACACCGTGGCCTTTTATTCCAAAGTCCTGGGCATGGAGGTGGTGACTTTTAAGGTAACCCTCACCTGAGTGAGCAGGACCCCACCAGGTCCCCAGGGTTTCCAGGGCTGCTCAGGGAGTGGATGATGAAGGTGTCCAGCCCAGGAAATCTCTTGTAGCCCAGTGGTGTGGGGGCTTTGCAGCACCTAATTAGTGATTTGTCATCAGTCTCGACTGTTTTCTTTCAGAGCCAGGATTAACAGAAACACGATTGAAACAGTTTTTCTCGTGTTTGGGTTTGGATGTTTATTATATCTTAGCAGAAAGTACAGAGAGTTTGACAGCACTTCCAGCTCCAGGAGTGAGGAAAAGTGGCCACAGAGGCAACTGCTACAAGGCCTTTTAAGGCTCAACAGCCCAATAGAGAATTAACACCGATATTATTTATACTTTTGACCCAATAACTAAATTCCCATGACCCTTAGAGTGACACTGACTGAGCCACCAGAAACTACTACCTGAAATTTATAAAGAAGAAGAAAGAAGAGGAAAGATGAGCAAAGAAAGAGATAATGCCCAAAAATCTTCATGTTGTCCCATATCTATTACTATACTATAAAAGCCCCAAATTTAAAACCCATCACCGTGTGAAAGCACACACTTCTAATTCACAGCACACTCGTGATTTTTACTCCATCACTCAAATTTGGGAACCTTCTCCAAGACCTCAGGTCAAAAGCAGTGTTTTCCAGGGGGTCTGTGCCTGAAAGCACAGAAAGCTCAAAACCTCCAGATTTCTGGGATCCAGGAGTCTCCCTGACTTTTCCTTTTCCTTTGGGGACAGGGCAATCGCAAAGCTTTACGTTTTGGCCAGCAGAAGTTCAACCTGCACGAGGCTGGGCAGGAGTTTGAGCCCAAGGCTCGGCGCCCGGTGCCCGGCTCTGCAGATTTCTGCCTGATCACAGCAGCGCCCCTGGAGAAGCTGCTGGAGCATCTGGAGGTGAGACACGAACCCAGAGCCTCTAAGTGACGCTTTCCTGGAATTCCCCTGGAATTTCCTGGGCGCTGTCAGGGTTGTGTCATCCCGCAGTTGGTGTTTTCAAGGCTGGGGGAGGAGGGCACGATGGGGACATGACCTTGCTCTCCTGTGTCCTCCAGGCCTGTGGGGTGGCCATTGAGGAAGGTCCCGTGGCCAGAACCGGTGCCGTGGGTCCAATAACCTCCGTCTACTTCCGAGACCCCGACGAGAACCTGGTTGAGGTTTCCAGGTACTGCACAGATGTGGCTGCAGGCACTGAGGGGAAACCCTGAGCACAGCCCAAGCTCTGCCTGTGAGGAGTCCCAGCAGGAGATGGACCAGGTTTACAGAGGCCAGGCTTGGCTGGACCATTTGAAAGTCCAAGTTTTAATTGTGTAAACCTGGGACAAAGCTCATATCACAGCCACAAAGTCGGGCTGAGAGGACATTGGGAGTTTTCCCAAGGCAGCCTGCTCTGCTCTGGGTGTGAATCCTGCTTTGATAATCTCCACCACAGAGACTTCGTGGCCTTCTGGAAAGATCTGCCCTGCTGCTGCTGCACTGCAAATTTTGGGACATTTTCCCTAATTCCTGCTATCCCTTTTGCTGCAGTTGAAGTTCTCATTCCTACACTGCCCACCTGTCACTCCTCTCCTCTTCAAAGTCACTTTTTCACAGCTGGAAATTTCTGTCTCCCTTCCTTTCATCCTCCTGCTTATTGTCTCAACCTGCTCGGTGCTGGTGGCTCTCCCACCAAGCCAGAGGTTTAAATCCAGCTGTGACTGTCCAAACACACTCCTCGCCTGGAATTTGGGGATTTGGCCTCAGTGTGACCCACAAACACTCCTGAAACTGAAGCTCCAAGTTTCATCCTCAGCTCTGTATCAATAATTGTGGGTTTTCTGAAACTCAGGAATGGAAAAAGCAGGGATGAGGATCCAGTTCACCTGGATTTATGCAGGGATTGAGGATGGTCTGACACAGAGGAGTCTGACTCTGGTTACTTGTGGGATTGTCCTAAATTTTCTTCTTCCTTTAGTGATTTAAAAAGCCTTTTCAGAGTAATCTAAAAAGTATAAACCACTGAAGGATTCTCAAGCAGAGCAGTTCCAAGGCTGGCCACACTGAGGTAGCATCGATATCCTCACGGGAGCGGCGCTGGAAAGGAGGGAGGACTCTCCTGACCTCTACAGTCCAAATCCTCTATAAAATTGAAACAACTTCTCAATCGCACTCATTTTTTCCTTGCTGGAATTTCTTAGGAAATCCAAAATTCTTCATGGCGCGAAAAAAAAAAAAAAAAAGGCAAAGTCACAAAATATGCAGTGCTTTGGCTGATCAGCGGCGATGAGCTGGTTTCCATGTGGGAGCTAAAGACAGGATTGCCGTGGGACAAAGCCACGGGCATCTCCTCTCCTTCACCTTGTGAATGGAGATCCGGGAAGGGACCCCCGGGAAGGGACCCCAGGGAGAGACCCCAGGGAGCGGAGTCCCCTCGGCCCCGGAGCCCGCGGATCATCCGGCGGCTGCTCTCCAGGGTGCTGATGTCCCCCGGCCGGGTCCGTGACCCTCGCAGGGTCAAACCCCACGGGAGAGGGTCAAACCCCATGGGAAGGAGATCAAACCCCACGGGAAAGGGTCAGTCCCACAGGAGAGGGTCAAACCTCATGGGAGAGGGTCAGACCCCATGAGAGGAGGTCAAACCCCATGGGAGGGGGTCAAACCCCATAGGAGAAGGTCAAACCCCATGGCAGAGGGTAAAAACACATGGGAGGGGGGTCAAACCCCATGAAAGGAGGTCAAACCCCATGGGAGAGAGTCAAACCCCATGGGAGGAGGTCAAACCCCATGGGAGAGGGTCAAACCCCACAGGAGAGGGTCAAACCCTATGGGGAGGGGTCAAACCCCATGGGAGGAGGTCAAACCCCACAGGAGAGGGTTTCACTCCTCTCTTGGAGCCCATCCTGGCCCTGTTGGTCCCTGGCTGGCCTGGAGGGCACCGGCTCCGTGCCCTTCCCGTTCACTGGAGGGTGAGACATGGAATGACACTTGTGGGGCTCTCACACCTGGCCCAAAGCACGGGAAACTCAAAACAATCTCTGGGGATCGATGCTTTTCCCTGGAGAAACCACAGGCCACCATTCCAGCTATCCCAATCCCAACCTCTGCTGGGCTCCCCATCTATGGGAAAAGCCTCTGGATTGTGAATATTCTAATTAAAACTGATGGTTTACATAAAGCAGCATCAAATCTTTATGGAGAAAATGAATTTAATTCTGTTCTTTATTCAGCAAGATTCACTATGATTATTGGACAGGTGGGAAAACAGTTTTCTTCTGGATGGTTCGTTCCCTGCACAAACCACGACCAGCAAAAGAGAAAAGGATCTTCCTTCTTGTCTGCTCCCATCTCGCCCCTCTTGAATCCTAATTCCCACAGCAGATTCCACAATTTTATCACGATCATATTGGGAAGGAGCTCTTTGGATCATCAGTCCCAGTGTTTCATGTGGAGAAATGTTGAGTTCTCCATCTCACCGCTCAGGGAGGGTGCAGGGGAAGGAGCCTTCCAGGGAATGGCTGCTCAGGAGCACAGATTTCATCCCAGCTGGAAAGATGAGTTAAGAGCCGAGTCTCAATGAGCTTCCCCTCCTCTCACAGGAGGGAAACGCGAATTTCCCAATGGGAGTCACAGTGTGTGTGCCCAAGTCACCTCCCAGAGAAGCCCATGGGCCACCTGGTGAGCCAGCTCGGAACAGGAGCTTGGGAAAGCCTGGGAAAGCCAGGAGGAATGGTGTGGGACATCCTGGGATGGGCAGGGATCACCCTCGGGGTGTAGGACTGATGTAGGATTCCTCACCCACCATCTTCCCTTCAGAAAAGACATCCAGCTCTGAAGGGTCCTCAAACCATCCTTTGCACATGGAGAAGTGGCAGACACTGCCCAGGGGGCTGGAGAAACGCGAGGTTTTTACTGGAAAGGAAAAGAATCCCTCTCTGCCAGAGAGTTCTGCAGGCTGGGCTGCTCACAACAAGGATGGATTTTTCCTGTGGCCAGTGGGACTGCCTGACCCTGATCCCAAAAGTGCCCAGAGGAGCACTGAGAAAAGCACAGGCTCTGCAGCTGAACTTCCTCCTCCTCCTCTTCCCAGACTCGGCGTCCTGAACAGAAAATCTTGGAATCCAGCTGTAAGAAATGCGTGGGCACGGTTCCTCCTGGAGAACTCGATGATAACCCCAGGATTCTCAGAGATTTCCACGGGAATTTTTTTATATACTGGTGGTGACCTTTCAGCTCCTCAGCCAGCATCGACCAGGAGTTGGAGTTTACTCCACGTGCTGGTCCAGACACACCTCCTGCCTCGTGGGTTCCTTTGGAATGATCTACTGGAAGGGGCGGGAACTTCCCTGTCCTTGGGAATCAATAGGAAAGCACCAATGAAGAAAGGAATGGCAGCTTCACCAGGACCAGCCCCTCACCAAGCCCCCCGTGCTGTCCCCTCACAGGCTGCAGGCCAGCTGGGAGCTGTCTGACAGGTTCTCCAGGTTGTCCACCAGAGTGATGATGGCTTCTATTTTCTCCTCTGGAAGCACGTGGGAGGCGTTGGACCGAAACTTCTTCAGGAGCGACTCTTTGCTCAGGGGCTTCCTCCAGTGGCCGTAGAAAGTGTCACACTTGCCCGTCAGCACGTCGCCGCTGTGCAGGAGCAGGGCCACCTCTCCGTACATCTTGTCAAAGTTGGCCACGTTGTCCTCGGGGTGCTCCACCACCACCTTGTCCAGCAGCTCCCGGAGCTCCTGGCGCTGGATGCTGCTGTCGGAGAAGGAGCCCAGGCCCACGTCGCCGTCCAGCAGGGCAGCGCAGGCGTTGAACTGGAAGGAGTGCCTGGCCTGGTGCTCGGAGCTGGGGAAAGGCCGGTTGATGTACTTGGACACCGGGATCTTGAGCACGATGCTGCGGATCAGCGACGGCGAGAAGGACCCGGCGTAGTTAACGAAGAGATTCCGGACGGACAAAGCGGCGTCCACCACCCAGTGCATGCCCAGATGGGCTGGGAATCTCTTGAAGGCGATGTCCTGCTTTTCCAGCAGGAACTCGTGGTGCTCCCCGGGCGCCGGCAGCGGTTTGGGGTGGTAGACGCTGTAGAAGGCGCCGAAGCCGGAGCAGCCGGGAATGTCATCCAGGATCAAAGGGTTGGCCTCCATCCCTCGGGCCGCCAGCAGAGCGGCCTCCAAGCCCAGGCGGGTGGCGTTGCCCACGTGCAGAGGCTTGGCCTGGGTGGCAGCGTTGGCCATGGGTGCCCCGGCCAGCGAGGCGGCGATGCCCAGGGCGTGGCAGCACTGCGCGGAGCTGAGCGACAGCAGCTTGGCGGCGGCCGCGGCGCTGCCCAGCGTGCCCACCACCGAGGGAGGGTGGAACCTGCAGGGGGATGGCAGGGGTGAGCAGAACTGGGTGCCTGGCATGGGTGAAAACAGAGCTTTCTTCCCATGGAGAAATCAATGGAAAATCAGGGGTACAGGTAACACCAAAGCATTCCTCCCATGGAGAAATTAATGGAAAATCAGGGGCATGGATAAAACCAAAGCTTTCCTTCCATGGAAAAATTAATGGAGAATTAGGGACATGGGTAACACCAAAGCATTCCTTCCATGGAGAAATTAATGGAGAATCAGGGGTACAGGTAACACCAAAGTATTCCTTCCATGGAGAAATTAATGGAAAATCAGGGACATGGGTAACACTGAAGCAATTTTCTCAAATAAAAATTAATGGAAAATCAGGGTATGGGTAACACCAAAGGATTCCTCCCAGGGGAAAAATTAATGGAGAATCAGGGGTACAGGTAACACCAAAGCAATCCTCCCATGGGAAAAATTAATGGAGAATCAGGGGTACAGGTAACACCAAAGCAATCCTCCCATGGGAAAAATTAATGGAGAATCAGGGGCATGGGTAACACCAAAGCAATCCTCCCATGGAGAAATTAATGGAGAATCAGGCGCACAGGTAGCACTAAAGCAATTATCTCAAAGAAAGATTAATGGAAAATCAGGGTATGGATAACAACAAAGGATTTATCCCATGGAAAAAATTAATGGAAAATCAGGGGCGTGGGTAAAAACAGAGCTTTCCTCCCACGGAAAAATTAATGGAGAATCAGGGGCACGGGTAACACTAAAGCAATTTTCTCAAAGAAAAATTAATGGAAAATCAGGGGAACAGGTAACACCAAAGCATTCCTTCCATGGAGAAATCAATGGAAAATCAGGGGTACAGGTAACACTAAAGCATTCCTTCCATGGAGAAATTAATGAAAGATCAGGGGCATGGAGAAAACCAAAGTTTTCCTTCCATGAAAAATTAATGGAAAATCAGGGACATGGATAACACCAAAGCAATACTCCCAAGGAAAAAATTAATGGAGAATCAGGGGTACAGGCAACACCAAAGCATTCCTTCCATGAAAAATTAATGGAAAATCAGGGGCATGGATAAAACCAAAGCTTTCCTTCCACGGAAAAATTAATGGAGAATTAGGGGCACAGGTAACACAAAAGCATTCCTTCCATGGAGAAATTAATGGAGAATCAGGGACATGGGTAACACTGAAGCAATTTTCTCAAAGAAAAATTAATGGAAAATCAGGGTATGGGTAACACCAAAGCAATCCTCCCATGGAAAAAATGAATGGAATATCGGGGGCCCATCTGCCAGTGGAACTCCCTCGTGGCTCTGGTGTGGGTGGGATTCACCTGACTCAAAATTCGACCATAAATTTGAACTAATAAATTAACTTCAAAATCAGAGTTTTAGTAGAGTTTAGTTTAACCCTAAATTTAGAGTTAATTAACATAAATTTAATCTAAAAGCTGAGTTTCCCCTTGAAACCTCCTCAGAAACACCAAGGAGAGCTCAGCATGTCCAGGAATCAATTTGAACTTTGTCCAGGAGGTGCCATGGCTGGTGCCCACAGCAGCCAAATCCCTCAGACAAATAATTCAGCCTCAAGCACACCCGAGGGAGCAGCTCCTGCTTGATTCCATCGCCTGGATCACTCCAGGGCACTGCTGGTGCCAGCACTTGGCCCAGGGGCTGTGCCCAACTCCAAACCCTGCTGGGTGCTGGGATCCTGCCCTGGCACTGCAGCCTCCCTGGGAGCCCTCCCGAGGGTTATTTTTGAGGCAAAATCTTTGGAAATCACCAAATGAATTCATGGTGCAATCACCTCTGGCATTTGGTGCTCGGTAAGGCTTTACCCTGGGGTAAAGCTGAATTAAATTAGACTTAAACTTGGCTTAACATCTGACTCGCCAACCCTCTCCCTCCTCGGTGAAGAAGAGGAGATTTTTTTACCTTTTGGGAATGTCGTGAGCCTCGGTGGAGAAGTGCATGAGCCTCCCTTGCACCTCCAGGCCCACGTTGAAGGCCAGCAGGAATTCCAGGCCGTTGGGTTTGGTTTTGGGAGGGAGCATCTGGGAAGCTGCCAGGAGAGCCGGGAGCACGGCCCCCGAGGGGTGGGTGGCAGGGTGCCACGTGTCGTCAAAATCCATGGAATGTGTCTGCCAGGGAAACAGAGGTGAGGGAATGAGGGCTCCCTGCTGGTATTCCTGAGGGAATTCTGCCAAAGCCTCCACTCTGTGTCCCTAAGGCTCCTCGAAAAACAAGGAGATTCCCGGCTTTTGTCTCCCCATCAAATTCTGTCAATTCTGTTTCCTGGAATGCTAGCTCCTGGCACCACAGGGAAGATTCCCCTGGAAGGGCTGGGAGCACAAATTCCTCTGGAAAATCCAGGAGCACAAATTCCCTTGGGAAAAGCAGGAAGCACAAATTCCCCTTGGAAAAACCGGGAGCACGAATCCACCTTGGAAAAACTGGGAGCACAAATCCTCTTGGAAAAGCCAGGAGCACAAATTCCTTTGGAAAAGCCTGGAGCACAAATTCCCCTGGAAGGGCCGGGAGCAGAAATCCCCTTTGGAAAAGCCAGGAGCAGAAATTCCTTTGGAAAAGCCGGGAGCACAAACTCCTCTGGAAAAGCACAGATACCCCTTGGAAAAGCCGGGAACCCAATTTCCCAGGGAAAAGCCGGGAGCACAAATTCCTTTGGAAAAGCCTGGAGCCCAATTTCCCTGGGAAAAGCCGGGAGCACAAATTCCTTTGGAAAAGCCGGGAACAGAGATTCCTTTGGAAAAGCACAGATACCCCTAAGAAAAACCGGGAGCACAAATTCCCCTGGAAGGACTGGGAGCAGAAATCCCTTTGGAAAAAACACGGATACCCCTGACAAAAGCCGGGAACACAAATTTCCTTGGAAGAGCACAGTCACCCCTTGGAAAAGCCGGGAGCACAAATTCCTTTGGAAAAACAGGGAACAAAAATTCCTTTGGAAAAGCCGGGAAGACAAATTCCTTTGGAAAAGCACAGATACCCGTGGGAAAAGCCGGGAACACAAATTCCTTTGGGATAAACACGGATACCCCTGAGAAAAACCGGGAGCACAAATCCCCCTTGGAAAAGCACAGATACCCCTTGGACAAAGCAGGAGTCCAAATTTCCTTGGAAAAGCCCCGAGCAGGTCCCGGGCACGCCCGTGCCGTCCTTACCGCCACGCCGTTGGTGAAGGCAGCCAGGGTCGGGGACAGCTTCAGGCCGGGCTTTCCATAAACTGAGCTCACGGCCACGGAGGAGTAGAGCTCCTGCGGGAATAGGAGATAGCACAGGGTTAAAATGTTCCTAAAAATCATAGGAATGCACTACATTCAGGGGATAGGCCTGGGAAAGGGAACTGGGCTCTGGGAACCAATATGGAGCTTTGTTTTTCTAGATCATGTGAAGCTACAGCTGTGTAATCATCATGTGATAAATGATCTGATTGTTAAATGTAATGATTGGTTGGTAATTGAATATGATTATTGTTTAATTGTAATAAGAATCATGAGAAAAGGTATTTGGGGGGCCTGATGGAAATGACAAGAATTCATGCTTGGATAAGATCAATGTATACAATAGAACAATATGGGTTTAATAATTAATATATAGTTATAGAACGAAAAGGGTATAAAAACATGTTTATCTGGGATCCATGTGGGATCAGATTCGGGTCTGCACCCCTCGTTCCCAGAGCTCCTCAATAAAGCACCTGCCTCTAATCATCCTGGAATTGTGTTTTCAACGCTGACAAGGGGAGCCCTGGGGCCAGCAGCCACCGGGAGCAGCCCCGGGCGTGGCAGTGGCGGTGAGAGTGGCAGTGGCCGTGTCAGTGGCCACGGGCGTGGCCGTGGGGGTGACAGCGCTGTCCCTACCCGGCAGTAGCGCAGGGCGATGTCGAACACGGTGGTGGTGCTGCCCACCAGCCCCACGCCGATGCTGTCCAGGATCATCCTCTTGCTGCGCTGCCGCACGGTCTGGGACAGATGCTCGGGCCGCGCCGCCTGGATGAAGGAGGCGAAGCTGCCGCTCACCGACTCCTCCGGGGCTCTCCGGGCCACCACTGCACAGGGGACACAGCGAGGGGACAGGGACATTGCTGAGCTCCGAGCCCCCGGCACAGCGGGCATGGGGAGCTGCAGCTGCCCCAGGCAGGAGGGGGAGTCTGGGGAGTCGTGCAAGGGCAGGGAAATGGAATTCATCATCCCCATGGCTCCCTGCCCGCTTGGGATACTCTCTGATCCTGTATAGAAATGGATATATTTTATCGAGATATAAAATTTCATATCCCACACATGCCCCGAGCTCCTCCCGGGGTGGCTTCCAAAAGTTTCAGGTGAAGAAACCTCAGAGCTCAGCCCCATCCCCTCACCCTGGGCTTCCAACAACCATTTTTTGAGGGGTATCGACACAAATGATGTCCCTTTATCCAGAGGAAAGGCAGAGCAGGAATGGACCACAGAAATTCAAAACTTCCACAATTTTTTGGAAAGCAGGACTGGAGCCAGAGCCTGGATTGATCCAGATGTTTCATCCTACAAGGCACTGAAATCTTGACTCAGCCTCTAAAGCCCTGCATACTCCAAAGGATGCTAATCCTTAAAAATAAGTTAAAATAATTAAAAATAAGTTAAAATTCTATGGAAATTACCCAGTTTGTGTCTATTGTATATTTTCATTTCAGTGACAAATTGCCTTGTTTAGATTATATATAGATCATTATTATACATTATTTTATATAATATAAAAATATTATATTATATATTATTAAATTACCAATATTAACAATATCAATATTATTAAATTATAAAATATTATTATCATTAAATATATTATAAATCTATATTATATGACATAAAATTTTGTATCTAATAATTTTATAATTAACACCGCATTTTATAATATTATTCTGTATTCTAGAAGGTAGAATACAGAACATACTGAATATAATTATATTTATAATTCATAGAATTTAAATTGCTATTCAAATTAAATTAAAATAGCTATTAAATTGCTATTGCTGTTACCATTTATACTGTTAGTCTGGGAGGGCACAGGAGAGCAGGAAAAATAAAATTCCATGCAGCCAACATTTTTAGGATGGCAAATCCGTACATTTACTTATGGATGGATGTGAGGGTGCACACACAGATGGAGATAAAAGATGAATTAACGTCCAAAGAAAGGTGAAAAAAATAAAAACCACTTTGCACCAAGAGGAAAGCTCATCCCAGATCGGCAGGTACACAGGAGGCTTTGTTTTTGGAACAGCAAACATGGCAATTAATGAAATGACCATTCCCTAATTTCCCTGGTTTGGATTCATCCCGAAATGTCACATCGGTGACTCACGGAGCGCTGGCTCGTGTTCGGGCTCCCCTCGAGCCCAGTCTGAGCCGCCCGTAAACACAGCTGGGAATGCCATCAGCGCCTGACTCACCGGGAGAACATTCCCTGTCCCGGGGAACAGGAACCTGGGCACTCACAGCTCCGGGCTCCACTGCCCAGCCCAGCCCGGCTCCCCCCGGAGCATCCCCGATTCCCCCAGGGCATCCCCGGGTCCCCCGGAGCATCCCTGATTCCCCCAAGGCATCCCTGGGCCCCCCTGGATCATCCCCGGCTCCCCCAGAGCATCCTCGGGTACCCTTGGAGCATTCCCGGCTCCCCTCAGAGCATTTCCGAGTGCCCCCGGAGCATCCCCCGGCTACCGTTGGAGCATCCCCGGGTCTTCCCGGAGCATCCTCGGCCCCCCTGGAGCATCGCCGACTCCCCCGGATCATCCCCGGCTCCCCCCGGATCATTCCCGGCTCCCCTGGATCATCCCCGGCTCCCCCCGGATCATTCCCGGTTCCCCCCTGGAGCATCCCCGAGTTGTCCCTGGATCATCCCCGGTTCCCCCCGGATCATTCCCGGCTCCCCCGGATCATTCCCTACTCCCCCCGGATCATCCCCGGCTCCCCCCGGATCATCTCCTGCCCCCCCCGGCTCCCCCCGCTGCCCTCCCGGAGCTCTCCCGGTGCTCTCAGGGCTTGGAGAGGCTGCAGGAAAATCTTCTCCAACCACTCAGCACCCAGAAAAGTTGGATTGGTTCCTCCCCGCTATCAAATGCTCTTTGTCACCTCAGCAGGCAGAGAGATTTTTTTAACCCTTCAGCTAAAAGCGTTCCATAACTCCGGGGTTTTCCTCCTGGTATGGCAGGAGTTCATTAAAAAATTAAATTTGATGCAAGACCAATTGTTTCTCTTGCCCTCAGGTCTCATTAAACAGTGTTCCTTGCATTTATTTTATTAATAATTCCTTTTAAAATAAATTGAGATAATAGACTAAGAATACATTTTAAAATGAGTTAACAAACCTATTATAAACTTACAATAAACGAAGAGACCTTTTAAAAAGAAGTTAATCAACTTATAATAAACTTATAATAAAGTTGTACTAAACCAAGCAAACTTTTAGAAAGAAGTTAACAAATATAATAGATGAAGAACATATTTTAAGATCAGTTAATAGATAAACTTAAGAGACAAAATAGACCAAGTGTCTACAGGGATAAGCTGAGGTTAATTTATCCAAAGCTGGGCAGTGCTGGGGGCACAGAGGAGCTCCATGAACCTCTCCAGGCAATGCCCAGAGCGGGGTCAGGTGGAATTAGGAGGCAGTGACAAATGGAGGAGTTAAAGATCTTTCAACATCTCCCATTTGCCATCAAAGAATTTGGAAAGTCTGGTTCTAAACCAGTTAAAGTTCTGGTTTAGCACGGGACTAACAATCCACATTTTTACTCTCTGCTGTTTTCCTCCTGGTCCTTTACCCCGAGGGCACAAAGCACCTCAAGAACCCCAAACATTTGGAAGCTTTGCCTTCCAAAAAATTTGAGGATTTCTCTGAGCCCAGCACTTCCTTTTCCAGCACTGCCGTGATTATTTCGGGATGCCCGCAGGGAAAGGATGGGGAATGCTGAGGGATACAAACCGTGGGCAGCAGTTTTATGGACTTGCCGAGAACTTGCCAAGAACTTCTGGGATTTCTAGAGGAGAGAGACAGAGAGGGAATTTGTCACTGGAAGGTTTCTTGGAGTTTTCCTGGTTGTGCCTCTCATCGTGAGACTCTCAGAGATCAAAGGGGCACGTAAAAGTAACGACACACTTAAAGGAGGGGAAAAAAAAATATTTTCCGAAGCTGCTTCCAGCAAGGATGCCAAGAACATCCAGGGAAATAAAATAAAGCCACAGAGCTGAAGGGGCAGCAGAGCCTGTGCAGAGATCCTTGGAGTGGGCACAAGGAGCAAAACCCATGGAGAACATCCCAACAACAACAACAGCCCCGCACGGAGCGGTCCAGGGAGCGTTTGGGACACATGAAAGGAGCAGGATGGCAGGGAAAGGTCAGCAGCTGAATGAAGTGGTTGTGAAAATCGGGATTCGTTCATTTTTGGGGCAGGTTCCCAATTTAATGCCACGCTCAGCTGGACCAGCGGAGGAACCGCCCGGAAAGCGACGTTTCCTCCTTAAAGTGCAAAAGGCGAGCTCAGGGATGGGGAGGGTTGGCAGGGAAGAGTTTTACCTGGAAGCTGGAGTAGACCATGCTGGTGGCTGCTTTTCCCAGTGCCATTCCCGGCTCGCTGTGCTCGGTGCTCGGGGTGGCAGAGGTGTGTGGCTGGAAGGTGCTGGTGGCAGGGTTTATATGTGCGTCCAAAAAGCAATTTGCTTTCTGTTTTGTGCAACTGAATTTCCAGGGGGATGACATCAGCCCCTGGGGAGCCAGAGGGTGGGGGGAATCCGTGAGGAGGGGTGGTTTGGAGGGAAACCCCTCCCAGCCCCCCATTTCAGGAAATAAATAAAAAGATTTCAGACAATAACTGACACGGTTCAAGGAAACTCCTGTCTCCAAAATGCCACAGGTGCCAATGGGTGAAGCAACCAGCTGCAGGCTCCTCCTCCCGAGGAGGATTATAAAAGTGGGATTTACCAGGAAATGAGAGGGACAAGAGCATCCTCCCATTGAGCCGAAGTGTCACCACAGCAGGTAAATCCCAGCTGCAGAGGCAGAAGTGAGGCACTGGTGGTTTTCTTTTGGCTTTTCTTGAATGCCTGCAGTGTTTGGGTGTCTGGCTGAGTCTTTCCCGGCTCTCCTTCTTCTCCATCTCCAGCTCTGCCGGGTCACTGAGCTGGGAGTGCACCCTGGGGCTTCCAGGGAACACGGGGAGCCTTCGTTCCCAAAGCAAAGTTTGGATTTTGGGGGAAGGCCACGGCTCTTTGCTTTGCCCTGCAGTGGAACCTGGCGACATTTATTATTTTGGGCAGAATACCAGCCTGGTGGGACACACCTTTATTGAAAATCGGATTTTTTACTAACCCCCATGCAGACTTTTGTCGCAGCAATGCATCCCTGGCAATTCCGTGCTGGTTTGCACCAGGGCAGAGGCAGGGGTTGTGATGTGAAATCCAGCTGTGTGTTGTGGCTGTGCACTGTTCATCCTGCTGTGTGTTTATCCAAAACGAATTTTGTTCTCTTTCCATGTTTATCTGGAGGCAGGCAGCGTTTCCTCAGAGCTCTGGAAATGTTTGTTATCACTAACAAGGTGGGATGGAAAGCAAATGGCAAGGTGCCACTGGGGATGAGTGAAAAAGGGAATGGTTTGGTGTTCGTGGATGCGTCCCACGGGTGGGGAGCCTCGCTCCAGTCTCCTGGGGATGGAATTCCAGTGCCCTGGAATATCCTTGTTAATATTGGCCAGGGAGAAGCAGCAGTGGATGCACAGAGCGATTCCTGCAGAGCCTGCACGGGAAGGGGATGAGATGGGAACGACCTTTCCTGGAAGGGGGTGAAGGGAAGCTGCCGTGGGGACAGCAGGGAGCGAGGGAAGCGATGCCCAGAGCCTGTCCCGTGTGGCTCCGAGGTCACCGGGGGACAAGAGCCAGCAGGAAGGGAGGGAGGGAGGGAGGGCACAGCATTCCTGCAGCCCCAGGGCGAGCGATGTCGGGGGCGAGCGGGGAGAGGGAAGGAGGCGGAGGGGTCAGGTGAGGGAGGGTGTGGCTTTGGCTTTGCGAGGGGTTTGAGCAAGGGAAGGATCATCCCCATCCCTCCGGGAGGTGCCCAGGTGCCTCCTCAGCACGGGGACATCTCCAGCCCGTGGTTTCCTGGACGGTGGCTGCGCTGCTGGGTGTGCAGGGAGCTGCTAATCCCACCCGGCACGGAGGGATTGTCCATCTGCTCCCCTGCCTGCTGTCACACCACCAGGGCTCTGCGGTGCACGTGGAGAAATGGGTCCTTAAGGACAGTGACAGCACCCTTGGGTGGGTTTATCCCAGAGGCAGACCAGGGAATATTTGATCAGAAAATTCCCTGGGGGTTCCAGGTTGGTTTTTCCAGCCTCAGTGCAGCCCTCGGTGCTGCTGTTCCTGAGACACCACCAAGAGGATTTTCCTGGTTTGATGTGTCCTGACCTTGCAGGAAACGGAGGCAGGGACCACGCTGCGGTCTCCGACCACACCTGGACCACATCTGGGCTCATCTGGGCTCCAAAGCCCAGCTGTGAACTGGTCCCAGGGCAGGGACCACGAGCCCGGGTTGGTGTGTGTGGGGTGAGTGTGAGCAGTGGTTCCGACCCCAAACCTTCCTTTTCCTCCTCTTTTTCCATATCTTGGGCAGAACCCTCTCACGTCCTTCCCCTTTACACCTCCTTAGCCCGACGGCGTCTTCTGGGGCTTGTCTTCCTCCCTTCTCCCACCGGAAGAAGAGGAAATCACCCCTGAGAGTTGTGTCTCCCCATCCCTGCCCAGTCCCTGCTCTTTGTTATGCAGAAAACACCAACAAAATGAGCTCTGGCAAATTCAAAACCACTTCTGGGAGCCAAGGAGTCTCCTGGCCAGCCCATCTCGCTCCCAAATCCCAGCTCACCCTCTTCCTGGGACCCGCTCCAAGCAGGGGCTCCGAGTCTGCCTTTGAGCCACTGCCTGGGCTGCTTCAGGGCAAAACATCCGCAGGAGCTTAATTTCGTGGCTCTTTTCCAAGTATAACCGTTTAAACCGAGCTGCTTCTTTATATGGCAGTGTCATTTAGAACAATCAAAGAGGCAAAATCGTGGAACCCACGGGCTCAGCTCTGCCCAAGGGCACAGCGTTCCTTGGGACCTCCTTAAAGGCAGCGCCCTGATGGGAAAAGGGAGTTTTCCTGCCTGGGAACTGGGATTTGGTGCATCTCCCTCTCTGAACCCAAAATCCCAACCAAGTAATTGAATAATTCATTTCCCCCCCGAGCTTTGCTTGGAGGTTTTTAGCCTTTCCTTATTTCATGAGGGTTGAGGTTGCCAAACCAGTTTGGAGCCGTTGGAGTTGATTTATCCTTCATCCTTCTTCCTTTGGGGAAGTGACATCTTTTAGAATAAATGGAGAGAGGAAAACACGGGGCTTTGAGCAGAACAAGAGGCTACTGATGTTTGCAAAAGGTAAATTTGTGCTGAGGGTTCGTGTGATCCTGGGATTTAGGTTCGTTTTTATTCCCATTTTATTTTTCTTTGGGTGGTGCTCCTTCCCTCCTCCTCACTCCCCCTAACAATAGTGGAGCTTTCCTCCCTTTCCAAAGGCTTCTTTGGAAAGGTTGAGGACAGCATACATCACCTTCTCCCTTTCCAGCTTTTTTAGCTCACCAAATATTCTAAAAATACCCAAATAACAAGAACATTGCTGTTTTATTTTCATCTTTGTTTCCCAACAAAACCCTCCAGAGAGAAAAACTTCAGCTCCTGGTACCCAGGAGTGCCGAGGAGTGGAAACGTGGGGGCTGCCTGCAAACAGACGAGTTCATGGGAGAAATATGAAGGGTTTGAAAATAGCCTATTTAGTCACTGGGGTTTCAAGAAAGCTGGAAAATTCCATCTGGAAGGGAGACTCTGTGTGTGTGTGTGTATGTGTGTGCACCGTGCCTGCCCTGTTTGTCTGCAACAGTGGATAAGAAACGTCCTGGAACGGCTCAAAAATACCTTGTGGCTTTCGTCTGGATGTTTGTTGGTTTGTGTCGGGCTGTTCACGCCTCTCCATCTCCAGCAGCCTGGAGAAGAGGGGACAGCAACCATCAGCACCACCTGCAGCGCTTTGGGGCACCTAAACATGTTTTTGCCAGGAATCCTGGTCGCCTAAATGGGTTGTGTGTGTTTTTTCTGGAGAGGGCTGCGGAAAGCAGGCACCTCAAGCGGTGCTTTGAATGGAGCCTTTGTCTGGGGCGTGGAAACACCTGAGCCTGGCAGCAGCCCGGGGCAGGGGCACGGCTCTGAAGGTTGGCCAGGTGCCCCAGGGGAGGTTGTGGGGGCGAGGGCTGACTCTGCTGTTTTGTCTGGAAGGGCCATGGCGAGCTCCGAGGGTTTCGCCGCCGTCTTCTACAGCGAGCCCGGGGTGCTGGGGCTGCTGGGCAACGTGGTCAGCGCCTTCCTGCTGTGCCTGCAGAACTTCACCGTGGCCACCACCGGCCTGGGGCCTCGGGCAGCAGAGCAGGTCCTGGCAGGTGAGTGCTGCTGCTCGGGGTTGAGCATCCCCCAAGATCCTTGAGGGTCGGCCCCCGTCGCGGTAGGGGCGGGTGTGAAGTACAAACAGGCACAGCACATTTCAGGAAGTTAATATTCCATTTATTACAACAACCGGCTGTCTCTTATACACCCTACAAAGTTTACACATTACTCACTGGCTACAATAGACCAACATAACGTTCATTGGTGTAAAGCCACCTACGCCTCTGTTTTCCACAAAGCTTTCCTAAAAATACTTTTCCCAACTCAGGTTTCTTCTTGCTTATCTTCTTCTCCTTCTTCTCCTCTTGGTCAGAGAATACTTCTCAAAACAAACCTCATTCATTAACCCTCTGTAACCCACAGACCGGGTCCTGCTACGGTCCCCGTGGGGCAAAGAGCACCGCTGGTGGGATGGAGGGGAGGTGTGGGCTGTGTGCATCGTGTGTGCTCCAGGGGATGGCTGCTCCTCCTTCCCCAGCCACCGTGCCACGGATTCCGTGTGCCACTCCCTGCTGGATCCAAGCTGTCCTTGGAGCCTGCTCACCGAGGGGCTCAGGGCTCATACACCAAAATTTCCCACAACGGTGGGCAGAGGGGCGGGCAGAGGCCACGGGACCTGCTGTGGGGTGTGCCCTAGAGCTTCCTGCAGCTCCAGCCTTTCTGTGCTTGGCTTCACCCCCGACCCCTTCCTGCCCCCCTCAGGTGTCCACCTCATCCTGATCGGCGGCTTTGTGCAGCTCCTGGCCGGATTTCTCGCCTTCCGCAAGTACGACCACCTGGGAGGCTCGGCCTTCCTCACCTTCTCTGCTCTGTGGAGCAGCTACGGGGCCACCAAGGTCCTGTCAGCCGTGTTCCCCTCCCCGGAGAACACAACACTTCCCTCTGGGAACGCCAGCCAGCTCCTGGCCACCAGCACCGCCCCGCTCTCGGCCAGCCAGAGCGCCGTGGCCGGGCTGGTGGCTTACATCGCCATCTCCTTCATCCTGTCCTTCTGCTCGGCCACCGTCAGCTACATCATGCCCTTCATTTTTGGGGCCATCGCGCTGGCGCTGGGCTTCGAGGCCGTGGCGCTCTTTGGGGACTGGGCCCTGGTGGTGTGCGGGGTCCTGGAGCTGGGCATCGTCCTGTGCGGGCTCTACGGGGCTGTGGCTCTGCTCCTCAAGGGCATCACCCAGAGGTACGTCCTGCCCGGCTTTGGGCACCCCCTCTTCAACGTCCTGCTGCTGGGATCGGCACAGAAAAGCTCCTCCAAGGCCCTCGGGGAGGAGAAGAAGAAGAACACGAAGTACGCGGAGCCGATGGCGCTGGGGAACACCTGCGACGCCGTGTCACCTTTGATCTTCGCCTTTTACTTCTTTGGCTACGTGGAGACCTTGTGCGTGGCAGCAGCGTGGATATCCATCGTGTCCGGCTGCCAGCTGCTCTCCAGCTTCTACAGCTACCTCCGAGGGGATGGCTACCACACCACCAAGTTTGGCGTGCACAGCCTGCTCTGGCTGGTGATGTCCTGGGAGGAGTTCGTGCTCAGCGCCGTCCTGGGGCCGCCGGCGGCTCAGGACGGCAGGATGGCCATGTTCGGGCCGTGGTTCTTCCTGGCCACGGCCTGCCTGCTGTTTGTGATGTCCACCCACAAAGACACCCTGGAGATGGTGCAGAACGCCTCCTTCATCCTCCTCACCTCGGCCTTCATCCACCAGATCCCTCTGCGCGGCGCCCGGCCCTTCCTGGGGGCCGCCTGCGCTCTCTGCGCCGCGCTCTCCCTCTACGCCACCTTCGCCAGCCTCATCAACTCCATCGGGGAGAAGGCTCTGATTCCCGTGGGAGCCCAGGCCGTGTCCAGCTCGGCTCTCCAAGCCACGCTGGGGGCTGTCCACACCTGGATCTCCAGGTCCAAGGACATCGCCAGCGGCACCGGCGCTGCCGTGCCGGACGCTCTGTTCTACATCTGCAATGGGCTGGCTGCCGCGGCCGCCGTGCGGGGCAGCGTGGGCAAGCCGGGCTGGCAGCAGCTCTCCATCCCCGCCGTGCTCATCCCAGGAGCCCTGGGACAGCTCTTCGTGTGCCGCATCCAGGTGCGGGGAGGGAAGAGGTTTGGATCCGTGCTCCCCTTCTGCTACGCTGCCTTCTGGGCAGCCTGGAGCTGGCTGCGCCTGGCAGGTAAAGCACGGGTGGGGGGTTCCTGCTTCGAGGGGTGTTCCCAGGGAGTTTCACATTGATTTCTCCGGTGAAATTCCTCCTTTCAGGAGAGTCAATGGCATCAGGTTTACTGGCATTCCTCCCTGGAAAAAGATAACTCACAAATCGCCCCGGTTCGCACTCCATTGCTGCGGGCATTTGGTGCTCGCAGCTCCAGGAGTCCAAGTTGCGCCTTCAACTCCAATAAAAGCCAAGATTTCCCTGCAAAAACATTGTGAGACAGGGCTGGCTTTGGGCTGTTACCTCAGAATAGCAACTCAGGAGATGCATTTAGGCAGTGGGAGACTCCAGGTTCTGGATATCTCCTTCGGGAGCCTGGAGAAGTTTATCCCAGCTCTCGGAAGCTGAGCCTGCCTTTTACAAGCTGCATTTTGCTCCAGGTGGGCAGAGTGTTCACACAGCCTCTGTGCCAGGCACTCTTAAAATGAGCACCTGTGGGGAAAGTTAAAGCTGTGGCTTCGGACGTGTGGCAGGAGCTGCCCAAGAGTCCAGCCAGGCCCTGAGTATTCCAAGCTGGAGGTAAAATCCAGAGCTTTTTTTGGAAAACCGTCACCAGTCCCACAGCGAATACCTCACTCTGCGTGGCAGCAGCAGCCAGTGTTGGTGAGGGAGGGTTTTTGGGAGGCCACCATCCATCAGCTGGAGCTGTGGGAATCCCAGCCGAGGCTCTGCCACTCTCCTGTCACGCTGCTCTCCGTGGTTTGCTCATAACCAGATGTGCTGCTCCCGTTTCAGGCCACTTGCTGCACATCGGGGCGGGGAACACCGAGGGATTCACCGCTGGCTCCGTCGCCTTTTTGGTGCTCAATGCTTTTTTAATCATTTTGGGTAAGTCTCAGAACCACGTGGGATGTTTATTGAGGGGCATCTGGGGTCAGATCACGAATCCTCCTGCGGTGGAGACGCACCGGGGAGGGAGGCTCAGCTCTGCCTGCTGCTCTGATGAAGCAAGAACGGAGATGTTTTGCCCACAGCCAGTAACAGAAGCTGAGATGGGCTTAGGAGAAGCAGCCCCGAGGGAATGGAAGAACATTTCAAAGAAAATAAAAGGATCAAATCAGGTGAAAGTGTTCTTGCACTGGCACCAACCCGCAGCCGCACTCCAGCCCAGCTGGTGTAAATCAGAACCTGCTTGGCTGCCGGGGAAGTGTTTTCCATGTGAGCACAGTGTTCTGGCAGATGGAGGGTTTGGCAGCGTGTCCGTGGAAGCTGAGGGCTGAACAGACCCTGGCTGTGCCTCTTTGTTCCTCCATGGGCAGGGCAGTCGGAGCTGGGGCTGCTCAGCTCAATCAAACCAGCCTGGGTTGATTTAGGAACTCTTCTGCTGCTTCACGGATGTTTTATGGGCCGTGCTTGATGTGGGTCCCTCTTGTTTGTGTTTCTTTCCACAGCTTCCTCTTTCAACGTGGTGCTGCTCTGCCTGACCCTGGCCATGGAGCTCTTGGCCGTTTGTTTTCTGCTCTTCACACTGGAGAGCCTCCCTTTGCCATTTGAAAGTGAGTTTTTGGGGAACCTGGACGTGAAACCTTCACCCACAGGGCGCAGGGAGTGGGTCCCGGGTTGGGAAAATCAAGCAGAGTGTTCCTCTTTCCCTGGAAGTCTGGGGTGTGTGCAAGCATGACTGGAGAAGGAAATCTTTCCTCCTGTCACCCCCAGGGCCTTGAGCTTCCAAATAAACCCGATACTGCTGGATCAGAGCACCTCTAGAGGTTCTGTCCAGCTCCACTTCCCAGTGGATGCTCCCTGGGGTGTGGGATGAGCTGAAGGTGCCACCACTGTCCGTGGCTGGAGTTCTGCTGAAGCTCTGAGAGTGACAATTTCAGTTTTAATTCCCTGGAGTGCTGTGGCAAGGGGATTAGCAGGAGCTTTTCCACCAGGGCTTTGTCACCACAGAATGGAACCACAGCACCATGAAATCCAAGCCACTGAGTCCAGCCCCTGACAAACCCCGTCCCCAAGTGCCACATCCACGCTGTTAAATCCCTGCAGGGATAGGGATTCAATCACCCTTTCCTGCCTCTGAATCTTTGGGGATTTTTTTTTTTTTTTCCCAGTCGCGGTGTTGAGCATCCTCAGCATCATCTGCTTCTATGGAGCTGCAGCCTCGCTCACCAACTGCATGTTTGGGAAGGACCTGCTGGTGATGGGACCTCCTGTGCTCACAGTGAGACATCTTGGCGTGGTGCTGGAGCTTCCTTGCTCAGAGGGGAAATTCTGGGGCCTTCAGAGCAGATTCCCGTGGGATTTCCCTTCTGCTGAATCCCTTAGTGCTGTTTGGAGTCCTGGTCACAGCACTTAAAGAGCTCTCTTCCATCAGGAATAACAGTGGAGAAAGGGCAGGGGTGGTCACCAGGCTCCCGTCTTGCTGCTGGGGAATCAAGTCCAAGAATTCCTCACAGACTGGAGTTTTAAAGCCATAACCTTGGGAGCAGGGAGTTTGAGAAGTTTCCCAGACGGCACAGCAAGAATTCCCCATGTTTTCTTAACTTCAAACCCCTTCTGCCATCTGTCTGTCCAGGGCAATTCCCCCAGTCCAGGGTGATGGATCTGACAGCTCCAATTCCTGCTGCAGAGAAACATTTCCATTAAATCAGCGTTCCATGGGAATGCACTTGGAACTCCATCCTCGTCTGCGTTTTGGGTTCCCTTAGGTCACTTTGGAGAGCGTCCATTTCTCTGGGAAGCTGTTCTGGGTGGATTCATCTCCTCTAATTTTAGGATTTAGCTGAAATTTTAGGATGCTTCAGTCGAAATGTCCACCCTGAGCTGCTCTCTTTGACTTTAACAATTGGAATCCCTGTCCCCTGCTGTGGGAGAAGCATCCCTGGAGGTGCTGCCAAGGGATCAGAGCAGGATCCCCGCACTCAGGCTGATTAAATCCTGCCCCACATTTCTGCTTATTTGTTGCTTCCCGGTTCCTGGCAGGTCCAGAGCTCCAAGAAGGACAGGGAGGAGCCCCTGCCCTGCGTCTGCCCCAAGTCCCACCTCACCAGTGGCCTGAGGACCATCGCGGAGCTGCTGAACACGGGGGCCGTGTGCGGGGTCCCCACGGACACCGTGTACGCCCTGGCTGCCTCCTGCAGGCACCCTCAGGCCATCGAGAAGGTCTACAGGATCAAGGTGGGAATTCGGGGCTCTGTGTGCTGCCCCTGGGCTCCTGCAGAGGCAGAGAGGGGAGCCCCTGCCTTGAGCAGCCACAGCATCAGTGTAGGGGCTGAAATCAGGGATGGGGCACTCCGGGCTGGCTCCTTAAAATGATATTTATTGTACCCAGAGGATTCAGTAATTCACAGGTCAGGGGTGACAAAAGCCAAGCCCACGGGTTTTTTAGCATCAGCTCTGGGTTCATCTCGAGCCACTCCAGTTCTGGTTACAATGCATTATAAACTTTTATTTTAATACATGACAGCCAATCAATGCCTTTACTATTACCTGTAGCCTATCATAACTGCTAACATTACCATATTCATGTTATTATTTTCCAATCACAAAAAGTTAATCTGTTACAGTTTAAGCTAAAAGTTGTTTTTTAGTTTTCTTGCAGTGGAAAATTCTGAGATCTTTTCTTTGCTTGCAACATTGGCTTTTTTCTTTGTCTGTGAAAATCTTTTTGCTTGGTAAAAACATCTTTTGTTGGAGGTGGGTTTATCCTTTGCTCTGAGCCATAAAAACCCTTTCTAGCCCACTTGCTCTTTGCTTTCTTAGTTATCCACTAAGACTGGCTCAGCAATTCTTTGCTTCTATATCAAAACTTGCTTTTATTTCTATTCCTTCTCCAGATTCTACATTCAAAGATCTTTCTGTTACCCACACATCTGTGAGCCCTTCCTGTCAGATCCTTCTCCTTCCCAACAATCAGGGACCATTTTTTGAGGGTTCAGCCCCTCTGCTCCAGGCTGGAGCACTGGGAATTAGGCAGACACATCCCTGGGGATGGACGAAACAAAAAGCAATGCTTAACATTTATTATGCTTGCAAAAATAATAGAAAAAAACCCCAAACAAACTAGTTTATAATAAACAAAGCCAAAACTTGCAAACAAGGTGAGGGATACAAGGCTACCAATAATAAATCCAAATCTTAAACCAACAAAAAGTAATTTTGAAGTCTAAAATGTGCCCAAAAAACTAAGATAAAGTTAAAAAGTTCAAGTACAATGAAAAGTTTAAAAGCCTCCAGCAAAAACCCCCAACAACCCCTAAATTAAAAAAGCACAAACACAAAAAAGCTTTTGGTTCATTTTAGTACAAAGTAAAAGTAAACAAAATAAGCAAAGCTAAAACATAAATATGTATTAAGCGAATTGTATAATCCTAAACTTCAAAAAAATAAATAGAACAAGAAAGTTTCCAAGTGCATGCTTTAAAAAAAGCTATCCCCCATGCACCTCAGCACTAAATAAATGCATGCCTACTTTATAGCATTAATTTATCACGAATTATAAAATCTTTTTCCTCTCATCAAAAGCACAACCCCAAAGAGGAGCAGCCTCTGACAGGAGGGTCCAAACCCCTCCTGTGTTTGCCCTCGGTGCCTCACAAAGTGCTGAATCAGAATCCCAGCATTCCCCCAGACTTTTGGAGCCATCCAGGGCTGGAGCCGAGCCCGCAGTTTGCAAAGCTCCCGGCCCAGCTTTTGCAGCCTGGCCCTGTCTGCTGCCCATGAGGCAATTTCCTGCACAGGGAACCATAACAGACGATCTCAGCAGTGGCACAAAGGACGTCTCTGCCCTGCTGCCAGGGCTCAGCTGCCCTGCCGATGAGGGAATGCAAACAGAATGTAAATACATGCCCGGCTCCTGACTCACTGATGGCACTGGAGGGCTGTGAGCTTCGTTATCCCCGCGTTGTGGAGGGAGCAGAGAGCATCCCCAAAGATGAAAACCTCTCTGGAGCAAGCCCTGTGGGACACATATTGAGAAAAATAAAAAAATTACAGCCTGAACAATATTCCAGGCTGGGGCTTCTCAGCTCTGTTCCCAGCCCATGAGCTGGTCCAGCTCAAGGCCAGGGAGAATTTCCCCCAGGGTGATCATTTGGTCACAATAAAAAGGAATTAATAACAAAGATAGAACCCCTGTTGTGGTGTGTGCCCAGGCCCTGGCCATGGGGTGTCTTCTCTCTGAACCAATCACCTTTTCTCTACTCTTGCTATAAAACCAAGTGTGTTTGTGAATAAACTTGGCTCTTTCTTCCTGTCATGACAGACACCCATGTAGCTGTGCATCTTATTTCTGCCTCACTTAAAGGGTTAAAACCCCTTTCCATGGCTACAAAGCCCCATGGAAGAAAATATCTTAAAGATAATAAACTGTTTGTTTAGTGATGAATTCCAAAAGGAATTCAGCCCCTCTTTTTGTAGACCCCTCTGTTATCTACCTGTAACATTAGTGGTTCATTGGCCTTTAGTATCTAGAGGCCAGTTTGGAATCCAAAATCCTTCGTGGACTGGTTAGAATGTAGAATTCCCTTGGTAATTGGTGCAAAATGCAAAACCCCCAAAAGACATAAAAATCCCCTTGATTATGCAAGACTGGATCCCTTCACAGAATAAACTCTGGAATTGTGCCTCTGCCATTCAAGCAGAATCCAATGCAAGCCAGATTCAACCCAGGCAAGGCTTGGAAGCGTGTCCTGTCACTCAGGGCTGCTGGGGCAGTCTGGGGGATCCCACGGGGACCCCAAAACCCACCAGGGACACCCCTCCTCTGCTTTTACACCGAATTCATTTCACCAGGCTCCTTCCAAAGCGCTGCAGGGGAGATCACAGAGATGTTGGTTTGCTGGGGTTGGGCTTTCTGCCCTTCATCCCATCACAAATTTGTGTTTGACCTTGGCTTACACTGTTGGGAAGGAGGAAAATTCAACAGAAGAGTTTTATCAGATGTACAGAAGGTTCTATAGGAATGAAAGCAAGTTTTGATATATAAAAGATGCTTTTAGGGCCAAGTGTTGCTGAAACAGCTGAGAGAACAGAGGTTTAATCGAGTTAGAAGGAGTTTTATGACCAAAGTCCAGAGATTAAGCAGCCTTCAAACAAAAAGACAAGTCTTCTTTAAATGACATGTTTTCCACCAAGCAAAAAATCATAGGTGGACAGAAAAATGGTTTTTACCAAAGCTGGAAAAAATTTCCACTGCAGAACAAGTCCCAAAGTTTAACATGCAACTATTAACTCAGATAGTTAGCTAGTCACTAACATCATGTGGTAATTTTAGCAGTTTGGATGGTTATATGCAAATGTGGAAGGGATTGTGTGTGATGTTGGTTGGTTGCTATGTAATAAACTGAAAAAGAGATTCAATGCTTTGTAACACGAACAGAAATGGGGATTCAGGACACACAGCTTGTCCATAGCCAGCAGCTCTGGGCTCACCCACAACCCCCAGCTGCTGGAACCTCATCTGCAATAAACAGAATTTTAAGAGCCCTCTGAAGCCTCCATCTCTCCACCAGGTTCATACATTACACCAGCAGAAATTTGGAAAAAATCAAACCCCTGGTGTGTAAGATCCCAAAAATGCAGATACTGAGCAGAGCATCATTATCCCTGTGATGGATGTGATTAAAGAGGGAGAACTGGATGAATCCCTGAAATTCCCAAGGGGATGTTGCTGCTCTGGCTCCTCTTTAATTTATTTCCTCTTTAATCTGAGCTGGGGCATTGTAGTGGTTTTGGTTCATTAATTTGAATTTTTTTGGTTAATGTACTAATTTATGTAGTGGGTTAAATTGTCAGTGTGTTTATTAGAATTTTTAAATTTTTGTTGTGAGATAGAATTAGGAGGAAGGTAAAATAGGTTTAAATTTTAAAGGGTATAAAGAAAACTTTCATTATAAGGAAAAATAATAAGAATCAGAGTAAAATTTCAAGACCACCTTTTTCTTTCCTTTACAACTTTTTAAAAATATATTAATTACATATAGAAACAATTTAGTCAGTCTACTATTTTTAAATTTTCAAGAAGTCTTTACAAACCACCACAGGCATCCACCACAGCTCAGCATTTGTGCAGACACAGCACCTTCCCTGCCTGGAGCTCCCTGGGAAATGCACAAACCAGGATCCCAGCAGCCTTCGAGCTTCTCCAGGCAAACGTTCCCTCTTCACCTCATTCTTCATCATTTCCATCTTTTTTTTTTTAATTATTATTATTTTTTTCAGGACAGGCCTCAAGAGAAGCCCATCTGCATCTTTATTTCCAACCTGGAGCAGCTCCGAGCAGCTGCCCCGCCCATCAGCCCCCTGCTCTGGGAATTCATGGAAAATGTTTATCCTGGTGGCATTGGCTGCATCATCCAGAAGGGAGAGTGGCTGAAGAAGTTGGGTGAGATGAGAAGCACGACCCTTCTGTGCCCATTTTGTGTTTTCAGCACAGCCTTTCCATCCCATTTCACGTTTTCATCATGACCCTTCCATCCCCATTTCATATTTTCAGCACAATCCTTCTGTTCCCCTTTTGTGTTTTCAGCATGACCCCTCTGTCCCTATTCCACGTTTTCAGCATGACTCCTCTGTTCCCCATTTCATGTTTTCAGCACAACCCTTCCATCCCCATTTCACATTTTCAGCATGACCCTCCTGTCCCCATTTCATATATTCAGCATGACCCCTCTGTCCCCCTTTCATGTTCTCAGCATGACCCTTCCTTCCCCCTTTCACATTTTCAGCACGACCCTCCTGCTCTCATTCCACATTTTCAGCATGACCCCTCTGTTCCCCATTTCACATTTTCAGCACAACCCTTCCATCCCCGTTTCACATTTTCAGCACAACCCTTCCATCCCCATTTCACATTTTCAGCACGACCCTTCCATCCCCATTTCACGTTTTCATGACCCTCCTGTCCCCTTTCGCATTTTCAGCACGGCAGGTCTGCAATCCCACCCCCCTCTGGGATGTGATGGGGAGAAATTTCGGTTATTTCATCCCAAGAATTTCCCCCTGGCGCTCCCAGACGCTTTGGAGGCCGTTCAGCAGAGGGTGTTAATCAGCGGGATTGACTCACAGGGATTGGGGCCAGCAGGATGAGCTCTGTGACCAGAGCCTGGGAGGGTCCCCCTCTGCCAAGCCCCCCACTGCTCACCAGGAGTGAGCAAACCAGGGTGGGGCACCCAGGAGATGAGAGAGCTCCGTGGTCATCCCTGCTCAGCCTCTGCCTTCCCAGCACGGGCAGGCACTGGGAGCACTGGGCTGATTCACCCCTGCCCTGGCAATCCGTGGAAATAGCACAGGATGAGGGAACTGGAGCAGCTGGAGCACAAATCCTGTGAGGAGCAGCCGAGGGAGCTGGGAAAGGGGCTCAGGAAGAGGAAAGGGGGTTCAGGGGGAATTCTGTGCTCTGACAGGAGGGGACAGCCAGGGAGCTCCCAGGGAACAGGGACAGGATGAGAGGACACAGCCTGAATCTGCACCGTGGGAGGTTTAGGCTGGGGAAAAAAATCTTCCTAGATTTTTCACCCCAGAAAAAAAAAAAA
>NW_014650899.1:130809-142141 GCF_001447265.1 Sturnus vulgaris
TCTCAGCTCCATTCCCAGGCTGACAAGCTGACTGCAGCTTCAGTTAGGGAGGAGTCTCCCAGGGTGACAACACGGTGACAAACAGAGTGGAATTCATCACCAACATTCACCCCTGGTGTCTGTCCCGTGGGACACATCCTGAGGTGCTGTCCCAAGGATGTCCTGTCCTGTCCTAGCTTCAAATAATGTGATTTAAATACAGAATGTCTGTACAATAAATTGGCCTTTTTTTCGTCTTTTTTGCTGTCCTTTCTCTCTCTTTGCAGCCACTGCCACCCTCGGCTCCTCTGCTGCTTCCTTTGGTGTCCTGTAGCTGCTCCCACCCTCGGAGTGAGTGGTGGAAATAAGGCACAGCTACACAGCCTTCATGATAGGAAAGAGACGAGTTTATTTTAAAACACAGTGTTTAAGTGGAGCCTGTCGCGATTTTAAAGACAGAATAAAGTTGATTGGTGCAGAGAAAGTGACACTTTTGTGGTTACTGCACTGCCAGGACAGGACAGGAGCTCATTGGGAAAAACATCCTTGGGACAGCACCTCAGGATGTGTCCCACGGGACAGACACCAGGGGTTAATGTTGGTGATGAATTCCACTCTGTTTGTCACCGTGTTGTCACCCTGGGAGACTCCTCCCTAACTGAAGCTGCAGTCAGCTTGTCAGCCTGGGAATGGAGCTGAGAGTCAGGAGAAATCCAGGCCTGGAAAGGATTTCCAAGCTGGAATTCCCCAGCTCTCTATAAATGTGTGTGTCCACACACTTTTTCTTAGATCTAGACACGTATCCAACAGGTGTCTTTATCTTTGTTGTCAATTTTTCTCTTCTGATTACATTAGAGGAAAGGAGCTAGCTTTGGGAAAGAACCCTAGCTAAGCCTGAGAAAGCTGGACTGGAAAAAACTCTCACAGGAGGCTTTTCTGGGCCTGTGGCCACAGTCCTGCACCCAGGACTGTGGGACACATATTGAGAAAATAAGAAAATTACAGCCTGAAAAATATTCCAGGCTGGAGCTTCTCAGCTCTGTTCCCAGCCCATGAGCTGGTCCAGCTCAAGGCCAGGGAGAATTTCTCCCAGGGTGATCATTTGGTCAAAATAAAAAGGAATTAATAACAAAGATAGAACCCCTGTTGTGGTGTGTGCCCAGGCCCTGGCAATGGGGTGTCTTCTCTCTGAACCAATCTCCTTTTCTCTACTCTTGCTATAAAACCAAGTGTGTTTGTGAATAAACTTGGCTCTTTCTTCCTGTCCTGACAGACGCCCATGTAACTGTGCATCTTATTTCTGCCTCACTTAAAGGGTTAAAACCCCTTTCCATGGCTACACAGGACAAGCCCAGCAGCAGGTCACTGCAAGGTCTTTGAAGGGTTGCTGTTGTTGTTTTTTTCCCCCCTCCACAGGCGCCTTGGCCATCAGCTGGAGGGTGTTCTGTGTGATGGAGAGTCTGACGAGGTGGTGGCGTCCACTGTGGTCAACTGCACAAGGATTGATGAAAGTGAGTGCTGGAACCACCCTGTGTGTGTCAGCAGTGGCGTTTTCCTGGGAGCTTTCCATGCCTCTCCCAGTATCAGTCTGGCAGCACGGAGCGCTCCAAGAGTAACAGCTCCTGAGTGCCTGGACGTTTGCAAACATGTTGATGAAGAGAAGCAAACAAAAGATGTCCTGGGAGGACCTGTGTGTTGACAGGGAGCAAGGCAGGAGGAGAAACCCAGTTGTGCAAGGAAAATGTGCCTTGTTAGGGTGAAAAGGCTCTGAGAGAGAGGGTGGGAACTGCTGGAAGGGGGTGGGAGATGTTGGAAGGGGGTGGGTGATGCTGGAGGGTGGTGGGAGATGCTGGAATGAGGGGTGGGAGATGCTGGAGGAGGTGGGTGATGCTGGAATAAGGTGGGTGCTGTTGGAAGGAGGGTGGGTGAGGCTGGAATGAGGGGGTGGGTGCTGTTGGAAGGAGGGTGGGTGCTCCCTCAGCCCACCACAACGAGGGTGGTGCAGGAGCTTGCCCACAGTGATTCAGCACATGCTGAGGTGTCCTGGGTGGCTCTGGGCTGACATTTGAGAGGGATTCATGAGTGGAAAACCAAACCCTTAAACAAAGTGTGAGGTCAGCGTTCATTGGTTGTACTTTCTGACTTTTCAGTTTCTGGTCCTTCCACACAATTTTATTTTGGGTGGTTTTGCTGGTGAGAGATGTTCCCTAAAATTCCTTTCTGTGCCCCTTTGGGGATTGTCCTGACGTGTTCATTCCCTCTCTGGGAAGGTGGCATCACCATCGTGAGAGAAGGCTGCATCCCAGCAGGAAAAGTGATGCAGATCTTTGAGAAGGTGAAGAACAGAGTGGTCTGAACCGAAGGATCCTTCCCTGAGCAGAGGAGCAGAGGCTGCTCCCCCTAAAATTACGAGGTGTCCCAGGTTTTGCTGGAGCACGTGGCCTTGGGAGAGCCATTCCTTCTCTGATCCAGCTCTGAGCTCCTTGGGAACGGCAGCACTTCCCCACCTGGGGCCTCTCCTGGGGCCTTTCTGCAGTGATTTGTTGTTTATCCCCACTAAGAGCCTGGAATGTCCAGGAGAGCTGCCCAGGAGCTTTACTGCAGGAATTCCCAGAGCTCCCGTGTTTCTGAGGTGCAGTGGACTGTGAATGCAATGTTTGTGCATCCCCCTCCTCGACACTCAGATCTGTGCATTTGAAAATCCTAAAACCCACTAAATAAATGCTCTTTCTGGAACACAAAGCTTTGAGTTTGGTTTGATCTCCACCGAGCTCTTCAACCTCTCAAAATGGCAAATCTCCACGAGTGAACACCAGAGGAAGGAATGAATGCAGGGAGGTGAAATTCTGACAGAGAATTACAGCAAATATCTCATCACTCACCCCATTCCTTCCCAGCTCATCCTGGGGCTCTCAGCTCCTTGAAAATGCAAAGGAACTTCTGTGAGCATCCACGGCCAGGCTGGGGCTGCTGAAGGTTTGGAGTTTCATGGGCTGGGTTGGGTTGGAAGGGATCCTCAGCATCATCCCCCTGCCCCAGGGCTGTCCCAGGACTCCAGAGGGGCAGAATTTCCTGCCGAGAGCAGAGAACAGAACTTCCCTCTGTGCCAAAGCAAACAACCCCCAGGGGGGAGCCAGGGATGAGGGAATCCACTCGCTAAAGACAAACCTCAACAAAGGAAACAATGAGTTAGACCCGAAGGCATCAAAACACTGCGAGGTGCGTGACACATGGGAGGTTTTCTGGAATGTTTTTCCCATCCCGGAGCAGTGTCCAAGTGGGAGATCTCTGCCAGTTCCCTGCCTTTGTTCCCTCTGCTCCCTCCTGCTCTGGGCAGGGAGGTCATTCCCTGGGGAATGTCCCAGGGGACAAGACCCTGCCCTTGCTCCTTGTCGTTGTTTTGGAGCGTCTTGCTCGTGGAATTCTCCCTCAGGTCACATCACACCTGCTCACCTGCTGTGGGAGCTGGGCAGGAAATGCTGGGAGTCCTGGGCACGAAAATCTGGAGATCTGGGCAGGAAAATCTGGGAGTCCTGGGCAGGAATTTCTGGGAGCTCTGGGCACGAAAATCTGGGAGCTCTGGGGCTGGATTCCTCCTGCTGCTGTGGGATCGGGGCAGGAAAATCTGGGAGCTCTGGGCAGGAAAATCTGGGAGCTCTGGGCAGGAAAATCTGGGAGCTCTGGGCAGGAAAATCTGGGAGCCCTGGGCAGGAATTTCTGGGAGCTCTGGGCAGGAAAATCTGGGAGCCCTGGGCAGGAAAATCTGGGAGCTCTGGGCAGGAATTTCTGGGAGCCCTGGGGCTGGATTGCTCCCACGCCTCGTTGCTGACATGTCAACACCAGCTCCAGCCCCGCGCTTGCTCTGGCGCTGCCGCTGCTGCCGTTCCGTTTGAACTCCGAATATCCAAATATTCCCCATAAATAGCAGCTCTGCCTCCTTCTCCAGTCCCTGCCGGAGATGCCTGGCAGTCGTTCCAGGGATGGAACACAGGCTCCCCTTCACCCTGCACCTCCTGACCCTGCGAACCCCTGGGCACAGCTGGGCATTCCCGGCTCCTGCGGTTTCCCTGCCCGTGCCAGCAGCTGGAAGTGGAGCTTGGCTCAGGATCTCCTCCCTGCACATGCCTTGGGACAGCCAAACAACCTGGTGGAAGGTGTCCATGGATCGGGATGAGCTTCCAGGTGCCTCCCAAGCCAAACCGTGGCGTGGTTGTGTGATAAACACTTATTTAATAAACGGGTCTGAGCGCCAGCTGAGGTTCATCACCACCCAGCAGAGGCTTAACTTTCAGGCGTGTGGTGAAGTGCCACAACACGGGACTCCTCTCATGTTTAAATACCTTAATGCTTGAAAAACGACTTGAACTTCCTGAGCAAGTGAGGTTTGTTAATATTGGCTATAAACTGCTGGAACAGCAAAAAAAAAAATTAAAAAAAACCCCAAGAAAATGGAAAAGGAGAAGAATTCTTGATCTGTGATCTGGGGCTGTGTTAGACCATCCATGGAGGTGTCAGCTCCTGTAAGGATGTGGAATTCCAACTTTCCCTTCACTGCTCACACCAAACAGCCAGGATTTGGTAAATCCAAGGATGGGAGAGTTACCTCTGGAGCTACCTGGGATGTGTCAGCCCTGTGATCAGAAATCGGGGGTGAAAACAGAAACAGCTTCCAACCAGAGCTACGAAAAATCCAGGATTTATGTTAAAAGTGGGGCAAGATGAGAAAATTACAGGAGTTTACAGCTTCATTTCAGGGTGAACCAGTATTTCCTTATAAAATTTATATAAAGAGTCCCAGCAGAGCACAATGGGATCAATGAACTGTCTGTACCTACAGGCAGCTGAGAGGCAGGGGTGTAAAATTTTACACACTAATTGAGTTCTTATGATTTACTGAATAAGGAAACAAACAAATGATGTTAGAGGAAAATAAAACCCCAAACAGTCACCATCAGTCTGGGCTGCTCGATTTGGCACTGGCATCTCATGAGTGTTCTGGTGACTCAGGAGTAATTATGGGTCAGAGGTGTTTGCTCTGCACCTGTTTTCCACCATCAGGTGATAAAAAAGGAAAACAGGGGATTTTTTAATTAACACAATAAACACAATCAGTTTGTGCCAGGAACAAGCTCTCACCTCTCTTTGCTGCTGGAGAAGGAAATAAATTTGATTTTTTTTTTCAGTGTTGCTGGTAATAAAAGGAATTTTATTTATTTATGTATGTATGTATGTATGTATTTATTTATTTATTTATTTAAGGGTATTTCCTTTTTTTTTTAAAAAAAAATGCTTTAGGGAATCAGAGAACCCCAGAATTGTTTGGGACAGGAGGGACTTTAAAGATCAAACTTTTCCCACTTTCTGCCATGGGACACCTTCCACTGGGCCAGGTTATTTTTGCCTTGCACACACAGCTGAGAATTTCTGACCAGCATCCCTGGGGGTTGTGGGACAAGAATTGCTGGTTGAGAGGCCATGATAAACCTCAGATAAAGAGTTGATGTTGTTGTGAAATGTAATTCACAGCATTTTAACAAAAAAAGACTTTTTCATGGTAAGGCTGTACTGGAGATGCTCCATCCCTGGAAGTGTTCAAGGCCAGGTTGGACAGGGCTTGGAAAAACTTGGGATATGGAAGGTATCTCTGCTCATGGCAGATCTTTAAATTCCCTTTAAATTCTTCTCTGGAAGCCCCAGGTTGGATGGGGATTGGAGCAGCCTGGGATAATGGAAGGTGTCCCTACCCACGGCAGGAGATTTTTAAATTCCCTTTCAACCCAAATAATTCTGGGGCTCCTTGATTGTGTTGTTGGTTCTGCCACTTTAGCCAAATAAAAGATGAATTTATTAGTGGGCTCTGAGCAGTTCCCAGGGCAAGCTGGGCTGGAAAATGGCTTTGAGCCCATCCCCCAGAGGAGTGAGCAGCACCGTGCAGGGACTGGGACACACAGAGCCAGCAGGAGAAAGGTGGGGCCCCATTGTCACATTGCCACAATTCTTCCAAAGTCAATTCCCCAGGTCTCCAGAGCCTCTGCAAGTTCAGAGGGAAACAAACACACCTCCCTCACACCAACAACAGGAGCCTTCAGCTCCTCTAGTCAGGCTCCCAAAACACAGGAGCCTTTCAGCAGAGCCGCTGCTGATTTTTAATGCCTCCTGTTGTGTTTTCCATCCTGCTGCACGCTGGAGAAGGCTCATTCCCAAAGGGAAAGGCTCATTTCCCAATGGAAACAGCAGTGCCAGCCAGAGTTAGGCCTAAAGGATGCAAACCTTGTCCTATTTGCTCCTAAGCCTCTCCTGTGGGCGGTTTTATTAATTTCTACCCTTTTTTCTCAGCTCCAAAGCGAGCTGAGCTCCAGGGGAATCATTTCCAGGGATGGGGAGCAGGGTGGGCAGAGAGGAGCAGCCCCTGGTGTGTGCAGGGAGAGGGAAGGACAGGCAGGGATGGGACAGGAGGCTTTAGGTGACAGGACATTATTTTATTCATTCTTTTAATAAAAGAAACACCGGTGGGAAGTGCTGGTACAAAACTGAGTGTTCACATTGCCAAGGAATCAAACTGCTCCGGTGCCAGAGGTGGTGCAGGACATTCCAGCTGTGCTCCAGGAGATTGGGAAGGGAATGTTGAGGATTCCTCCACGGCCAGGCCTGTGCTGGGACCAAGGGATCAGTGCCTGGGGGTGACAGCATTTTTGGGCACCCCCATTGCCTCTGATGGGCTCCTTTCTCAGGAAAACAGGTTTGGTCAGCTCAGCTTCCCAGAAAAGTGCATTTCCACCTCTGCCTCAGCACAGAGAAACAACTCATCCTCTCTGAAGGCAAATTTTACCAACTCATTATTTAGTCTAAAAATAAGGAAGTCCTCCCGAGGCCAGGAGTTGGTGCCACCCTCCCCAGAGCTGCCCCACATCAAGGCTGGTGCTCTCTGGTTTCTCCTGCCCACACCTGTCTCCTTCCTTCTTCTTGGGATGTTTTTATTGATGGATCAAAGAATTCTATCTGTCAGTTAATTTTAGCAGGTGGCAAAATGCATCTTCCTGGTGGCAGTTAGATCACAGCGCCGTGAATTTGCATTTTATCAATTTAAACGTGATTTCATGCATAGAAGGACTCAAAAACAACCTGTGAGGACACGAACACAACCAACTCCCACCAGGGATCTGCTGGGATTCACTTTGTCAAACGACAGCAGGAATTTTTCTGGGCAAAGCACGTCCAGAAAGCTCCAAAATCTCCAGAATCTGCAGCACCACAGACAAGGCAACCTCAAAGGATCCACCTGGTGCTGTGCAAAACCATTTCAGTAATCCCAGAACTCCAGATTGGTTTGGGTTAGGAGGGACTTAAAGCTCATCTCACTCCACTCTCCTGGGCAGGGACAGCTCCACTGCTTGGTTATGAAAGCTGTTTCATATTAAAGTTTAGCAAAGCTGCTGTTTCACATTAAAGTTTATCAATGGAGACACCTGGATGAGGTCTCCCCCTTCCCTGGATTCACGTCTCAGGTCTTTGAGGGCCAGCCCTTGGAAGTGAGATGGAGAGCAGGATCTCCATGAAATGTCTGTGCAAAGGCCAGCTCAGCTGTTCCTGTGGCCCATGGCCCAGCAGTCATGGAATCCTGGGATCGTGGAATTGTGAAATTGAGGAATGCTGGAATCATGGAATTGTGGAATGTTGGCATGATGGAATCGTGGAATTGTGGACTCATGGAATCATGAAATAATGGACTCATGGACTCACGGAATCATGGAATCATGGACTCATGGAATCATAGAATTATGAAATAATGGACTCATGGACTCACGGAATCATGGAATCATGGAATGATAGAACCATATAATCATGAAATAATGGACTCATGGAATCATGAAATCCATGGAATCATGGAACCATGGAATCATGGAATTGTGGAATCATTGACTCATAGAATCCATGGAATCATGGAATTGTGGAATCATTGACTCATAGAATCCATGGAATTGTGGAATCATGGAATCATAGAATCCTGGAATCATGAAATCATTGACTCATGGAATCATAGAATCCTGGAATCATGGAATCATGGAATCATGGAATTGTGGAATCATGGAATCATTGACTCATGGAATAGTGGAATCCTGGAATCATGGAAACATGGAACCGTGGACTCACAGAATCATGGAATCATGAATTCATGGAATCATGGAATTTTGGAATAATGGACTCATGGAACCATGGACTCACAGGGATTTGTTAGATCATCAGTCCAACCATCTGGGCTTGGTTTCTTCTTCACTCCCAAAACAACAGCGAGCTTCCATGTCTGCTCCTTCCTCATCCCTTCCTTATCCCTCACTTCTTTTGCCATTTCCAATCCCCACAAGAGAATCCTGTGCTGCCAATCAGGACTGGGCTGGTTTTGCAAGGGAAGGAGGGCCTGGAGCGATTGTAGGGTTGGGAAAGAGGGGGAGAGGGGTCTGTGTGACCCCTTGGGTCCTGTAGGATCTGATAACCCAGAGTGGGACAGCAGGGAAAGCCGCAGGCACAGGATGCCAGAGGTGGTTTGGGGACTTTGGGGAATTTTGAGGAGATAAGGTGAGCGTGGGGTCAGTGCTGCTGATACCCCCTCACCCTCCGGGTTCTAAAGAGCTCCTGAAAGGAATCCAGGGCACAGCCTGGTCCTTTAGGGAGTTTTAACTCCCTAAAGGGTCGTGCTGGAACCCACAACAGTGGGAATGATCACCTGGATCCAGGTTAATTCAGCAGAATGGGGGGTGGGAGCCAGCTGTGATACACGGGAGGTCAAAGGGGGAAGGGGCTGTGGCACTTCCAGCAACGGGTGGTGTGTCAGGGAAGGAATCTGGGGCTGGGGATTTACTGAAACTCCTCACAAAAACACCTCCCAAAAGGCCCACGCTACTTCCTGCTGGGTGGGTCACACAAAAAATGGGGTGTGAGAACAGAGGTGCTCACCTGGAGAATCTCCCGTGCCGAGGTGAACACCTGGGTGAGCCAGGAATGCCAGGAATGCCTCTCAGTTTGGGATGGGGCCATGGGAGCTGCACAGAGATGGTCAGAGGATCCTCTTCTGCAGCAGGGGGTGAGAACATGGGGTTCCTCAGAGCCTTGGGGGGACCTCAGTGACTCTGTTCCACACACGAACCTCTCCCTGCACAGCTGTCCCAACCCTGACACCCATCCCGTGGCCAGAGCAGAAGAATTTGCTGGAATTCCTGGGTTTTGCTGTCCAGAACGAGATAACAACACGAGGGAGATCTTGGTGTGTTTTCCAGGGAGGGAATGGAAAGTTCTCACAAGAGCTGACAGTGCTGACCCTTTAACACGAGATTTTTCACTCCAGGTATTTATTGGAGCTGCTGAGCTGGATGTTCAGGGCAGACCTCCCCATCCAGCCCCATCCATCCCCCCCTGCCCTGACTGCTCTGTTTTCCCTGGGATCCTCTGGCACTGGGAGGTGACAGCAGCCATGGGATGGAGCAGGAGAATCCAGGACATGCCATAAACCCATCAGTGCCTGGTGGGATGCAGCTCCCACAGACCCTTTCCTCCCTCAGCCCCAGCTGGCAGTGCCCTGCAGAAAGAGGGGATGGAAATCCTCAAACCAAACAGGAAGACCATGATGGAGTCACAACTGGATTTAATTAACCCCATTAATTGCTGTTAATTGTCAAGAAATTCGATTTCCATCAAGCTGTTTATACCTCCAAGATTTCGTACATGATCCATCCATCCCCTAGGGAGATAAATTCTCTGCTGCTGTTCCACATTGGAACACCGAGAATCACAAGCAGTAAAGGACAAAGTGTCCAGGGCCAGGCTGGAAGGGACTTGGAGCAACCTGGGATAGGAGAAGGTGTCCCTGCCTGTGGTAGGGGTGGGACTGGATGAGCTTTGAGGTCCTTTCCAACCCCAAAGAGTCTGGGATTTTGGGATTTAACAGCTGTTTTCTGCTTTGGCTCAGGGCCCCGTTGCTGCCATCAGCCATGTCTAATCCAGTGTCACCCCTGGCAGGAATGTGGGGGCTCCAGGGTGGCTCTGGGCCAGCTGGGCACCACAGCTCAGCCCCTCTCAGGGGTTAAATCCCAGCAGCTGAAAACCTCGCCCCGGGTTTTGAGGGCTGATGTTTCTCTGCTGTTGACAGAGAAGATTACCTGGTGATTTTGCAGGAATAACCCCAGGCTGTTGCTGGGAAAGGGAGGAGCAGAGGGAAGAATGCAGCGGGGTGAGTGTGACCCGAAGCCACTGCAGGTCCTGTGCCCTCAGCCCTGGCCAGGTCACAGGGCTGGGCTTGGACTGAAGATGACCCAACCAAGCTGGGCTTTATTCCTGTCTTTTCCCTTTTCCCCCACCCCATACCCCATCCCAAGCCACAGGCAGATTTTCTTCAGGATAAAGAACCCAAGAGGAGAATCATAAAACCAGAGAATCAATAAGGTTGGAAAGTATCAGTGGGGAGTTTTTGTTTTATTTTCTTTTTGTTTTCTTTTTGTTTTTAGTTTTTTGTTGTTTGTTTGGTATTTTTGTTGTTTGGTTTTTGGTTTTGTTTTGGTTTGTTTTTTGGGGTTTTTTTTAGTTAGAGTTGGGATTGTGTGTATGAGAGACGATGTTTTGTGTTTGGACTTGGTTGTTTATTAATTCTTATCTGCAGTACAGAGAAAATCAATCCTACAGCACCTCTAGCTAACAAGCTAAAAGTGAGAAAATGTTGGTGGATCTCACTGGTTACAAGGTCTTTTAAGGCCCAACTGTTCAATTAAAAACTAACACCTATATTATTTGTACTTTTGACTCAATGAATGAACACCCATGACCTGCAGTGCAGCACTTTTTATTTAACCAAAAAATATTACTTAAAACTAAGAAGAAGAAGGAGGAAGAAGAAGGAGAAGAAGGAAGAAGAGTCACTGCCTTAGAAACTCCATCTTGTCCCATACCTATTACTGTATTCTAAAACTCTAAATTCCAAACAATTTATTATAAATTAAAAAAAAATAAAAAATTCCAAACCTATGTGATGTTACACACTTCTCAAACTGCACACCAGTGATTTTAACTCCATCACTCAATTTTGGAAGCTTTCTCCAAGCCCTCAAGTTAAAAGCAGAGATCTTTTGGGGGTCAGTGTCAGAAAACAAAGAAAATTCAAAACTCCCAGGTTTCAAGGTTCCAACAGGAGAAGATCTCCAGGATCACCCATTTCCATGTCCCCCAGAGCTCCCCGGTGTTCCTGTGGGTGGGAGGTGACCAAGGGACCTTCCTGCCCCTGTCCCAAGGTTTCTGCAGGGTGGTTTTGGCCCCCAGCTCTTCCCCAGGAAGAGCTCTGCCCACCCCAGCACGTCCTGGGCCATGGCAC
>NW_014650899.1:150244-161027 GCF_001447265.1 Sturnus vulgaris
TCCTCTCCTCTCCTCTCCTCTCCTCTCCTCTCCTCTCCCCATTTCTGGCAGTGCATTTTCCCAGCACTCCTCCAAGGGGATTTCTGGTGTTCAGGACCAAACACTGGCTCTGATTTCTCCGTGCAGAGCCTGGAGGATTCCTTGGAGGATTCTCAGACTGGATGAGGACACAGCGAAATGATGCAGGAGACTCAGCAGGGAATTCATTGCCCCACTCAGCTCCTGACGCCTCTAACTTGGCCCAGGAATTCTGATTTTCTCCCCAGGAATAACCTGGACAGATTATCCCTTGTTCTTTCCAGGATTCCTCATTAAAAAGGCTCCTTTGCAGCCCTCCCTCAAATACCAACCATGGTGAGAAGATCTCCCCTAAATCTCAGCTCCCCAAGGATGAACAAGCTCAGCTCTCTCAGCCTTTCCTCACTTGGGAGCTTCCCAGGCTTTGGATCATCTTTGTGGCCTTTCTCTGGATCCTCTCCAGCCTGACCACATAATTTTTTTTTCCTGGTAAAGCGGGGATCAAAACTCTTTCCACCACTCTGATGGCTTAAAAACAAAACTTTACCAAAACATCACCACATCACCCAGGTTCCCACACCATCCAGGCTGGACGGGGCTTGGACCAACCTGGTCTGGGTGAAGGTGTCCCCATGGAACAAGAGGGGCTTTGAGGTCCTTTCCCACCCAAACCATGCTCTGATTGGGATAATATCCTTTTAACAGTGTTCTGCTACAAACCCTCCATCCCCACATCCCACCCTCTGTTTTTTTTTTCCCCTCCTTACCTGCAATTCTCTTGACTGAGGACGCTTTCCTGGCGGGCAGGTGAGGGCACTTGGTGGCTCCTGCCCCGACCCCGCTGAGCTGCACCACGGGTTTCCCCATGGGCAAACAAAAACCCTCCAAGGTGCTGCTGGCCAGGGCGGCCAGGAAGCAGTAAAAGCTCACCAGCCCGAAGATGAGGCTGGCAGCAATGTCATATCCAGCAGGAAGGGCGTGGATGGCATCCAGCAGGAAGCTGCCAGCCACCAGCATGAAGGTGAGGGAGTAGAAGAACCAGGCTGTGCTGAGGAAGAGCGAGCAGAAAACCACGAAGCTGTTGAAGAGCATGAAGGCAACGATGCCCACGGCTGCGTGGAAGCTTCTGGAAGTGCCATGGAGGCCAGCAAACCGTGCCAGCCCCCAGATGATCCACATGACAGCGTAGAGGATGAAGGCGCTGCTCTCCAGGGTTTTACCCCGGGCAAAAGCCACCGAGCCGCCGAGAAGCTTCAGGATGCCACCAGCCACCACCAGCCACGGGATGACCACGGTGGCCAGGGGAGCCTGGGGGTCTCCCGTGGCTGTCAGAGCAAAAGAAGCCAGGACGCTGCAGGCGTAGGTGAGGATTTCTGCATCGGCATACCTGGAGTAGCCCAGGTAAGGGGCGTGGAGGTCGGGCCCCTCCCGGAGCTTCAGGAGGCTGCTGCGAGCAAGGAGAGCCCTCACTGCCCCCTTGCCTGTCGGGATCTTGGCCTTTGCCCTCACGTTGTACAGGTGAATCAGAGCCACCAGGGCCGAGGCCACGAAAATGGCCACAGCCACACCTTGGGGGCCACCCCCAAAAAAACCCCTGGGGCTGCAAGCCAAGGCGATGCAGTAGGTGACAAAAAGCAGCAAGTAGAGCCCATCCACGGGGCTCTGGAGGGAGAGAAAAAGAGCCAGGACGGCGAAAAGAATGGAGAAGACCAGCAGGAGCGGGGTGGGGAGGGCTGGCTCCTCTGGCTGCCAGGTGGGGTGCAGCAGGCTGTAGCCCCCGGCGAATTTGAGGATGGAGGTGAAGCCGAAGGCCGTGGCCATGAGCGCGTCCATGGCTCGGTAGCACAGCACACAGGTGCCAAGCTGGTGGGTGGCAGCCGCCCACAGCCAGGGCACGTGGCCCAGGGAGAGGCTGTGGGTGACCCCCAGGAGCCTGCAGCAGAACACACTGGCCGACAGCGCGTTCAGGAGCAGCCCAGGGGCTACAAAGGGGTGGCCGGTGCTGGCCCAGCCCCGCTCCTGGGCTTTCTTCTGCGTGCCGGGGAGGGCGACTCTCCCTTTGGTCAGGAAGCCGAGGATCCTCCCCAGAGCAAAGTAGCCCCCGAGCAAGCAGACAAGGAGGTGGCTACAAGCCACGGCCGAGGGGCCCAGCGAGGAGCTGTAGTGCAGGGCAACCTCGTGGCCACTGGCCAGGGACAGGGCAGTAGCCACCAGGGCCAGGAGGGGCTCTCCACAGAGGAAGCCCACCGTGGCCAGCAGCAGCAGGGCCAGGGTGAAGGTGGCCAAGCCTGGCACCAGGGCGTCACGGGCATCCCCTGGCGTGGGCAGCACCCCCTGCCCTGCCAGCATCAGAATCACTCCATAGGCACTCCAGAAGGACGACAGGGTCAGGCACAGGGGCACCAGCAGGGAGCCATTCCCGAGGTTCCTCCGGATCCCTGGGGACAAAGGGATGAGGTGTCACACATGTGGGAAGCGAGCTTAGAGTCATTCAGAGAGAAATCAGAGAAATCAGGTTCGAATTCAAACCTTTAGATGGATTAAAATGTGTTAAGCCACTCACACATAAAGTAGAGGTGTAAGTTTAAGTTTTAAAGTAAGCAAGCAAATAAGGAAGGAAGGAAAAGGAGTTTTAAATGCTCTTAGTGAGTAAAAAGTCTTTGATGCCTGAGTAAAAGTGCAAATTCTAGTAAAAGTTGAAAAACGTAGTCTTGGATACTGGTGTGTCCGTGGAGGCTCCAAGAACATAATAGTTTGAAATATAATAAATATATATAAATATATAAATATATAAATATATAAAAATATATATAATATATAAATATATTATATATATAAAAATATATAAATATATATAAATAGTTTTAAACATAATAAAGTTATAGTAAAAATATTTTTTATATTTTTCAGGTAGAACAAGGTAGACCCTATGCATAGTTTTTACTTAACCTGGTGTGTTAAAAAACTCAAATTCTAAGAAGTTAAGAAGTAATGGTCCGAGTTTGTGTCTTAACTTTTTGGAAAGTTTCTATATAAAAACATACACTGGGGAGAGCTGGTGCTTTTTGGCTTTTTGCCATTGCTTTTGCTTTGCTTTGCTTTGGTTCCTGCTCTCTCACCACCATCATCAGCACCTAAAAAGAAGACAGGAGCTTCACCAGGAGCAGCTTCTGCTTCTATGTGGAGCCCTACATCAAATCTAAACATAAACTTCAGCATCTGTGATTTTTTTGCTTTTAAAACTAACGTGCTTCTACAATAAATAACTTTATAACAACTATTAACTGCTTGGCTCATTAAAGAAAATAACCCAACAAGTTGGTGCCTAGAGCACTGGAAAAATAACCCCAAAAAGCAAGGATCAGCACGGCTCCTGCCTGGTGATGGATTTATCCTGGAGAAAAAAAAGGCTCAGGGGGATTTTATTACTCTTTACAACTACCTGGAATGAGATTGCAGTGAGGGCTCGGGCTCTTCTCACAGGGAACAACGACAGGATGAGAGGAAATGGCTTCAATTTGTACCAGGGGAGGTTCAGATTGAGTATCAGGGAAAATGTCTCATGGAAAGGGTTGTGCAGCCCTGGCACAGCTGCCCAGGGCAGGGGTGGAATTCCCACCCCTGGAAGTGTCCAAAAGCCACGTGGATGTGGCACTGAGGACATGGCTGAGTGGTGACCATGGCTGACTCGACAATCTTTAAGGTCTTTTCCAACCTGAACGATTCTGTGATTTCGTGTTCTCATTGCTATGAGTGGCAAAGAATAAATAATTCAGCGTTAATTTTTGTTCCAGGCAGGGATTGTTTCCTCTGAGATGAGTAGGTGCCATTCACCCATGGACATGTCAACCCGTGGGTGCTGAAAGCATTCAGAGAGCCTGGCAGAGAAATGGTGTGCTCAGTGGGTTAAAACTCCGAGATCCTGGTAGAGAACTCGTTTAAAACAAACATTGATTTCTCTTCTTGCCTATAGAGGAAAAAAATTGCTGTGCTGACACAGAGCCATGGAATTGGGCTGGGAGAGACCTCAAAGCTCATCCCATCCCACCCCTGCCACGGGCTGGGACATTTTCCACCATCCCAGGCTGCTCCAAGCTCTGTCCAGCCCGACCTTGGACATTCCAGGGATCCAGGAGCAGCCAGAGCTTCTCTGGAGAGCACACACAGCCCTGGGAGAAGGGATGGGTGCTGCAGCAGGGTTTGTGTCCTGCTGGCAAAGCACACCTGGGTGTGCAGAGCCACGGGAGGGAGGTCTGGGGGTCTGGGCAGCCCCAGATCTTACCTGCATAGGCCAGGAGAGCCGAGAGGAGCAGCAGCAGCACCCCCAGGGCCGTGCTGGGGATCAGGGGGGCAGCTCGGGGGGAGCTGTAGAAGTGCACAGCCAGCAGGAGAGACCCTGTGGGACACAGAGGAGGGAAGCACAAAGAGCTCGTAAAACCATCCCAAAAACTCGAGAGGATCAGGGTGGAACGGGGCAGGGAATAGAGGGGAAACAACAAAGTGAGATGTGCAGCTTAGAGAGCCTGAGGAGCTGAGTGTGGCTCGGTTTGTGCCCAAAGTCTCGCTTCGTTTGAGGTGCCCGGTTTGGAAAAGCTCGAAATGAATCATTTGAGGCTGCCCAGAGAGGCTGGGGATGCCCCATCCCACCAAGGCCAGGTTGAACAGGGCTTGGAGCAACCTGAGACAGTGGGAGGTGTCCCTGCCCACGGCAGGGATGGAAGTGGATGGGATTTAAGGTCCCTTCCAACCCAAACCATCCTGGGAATGTATGGAAGAGTCTGAAAATTGCCAGCTAAAGGTAAAAATCCACCATTCCAGTTATGCAAAAGGCAGACAGACACAAACACCCTGCAGCTGATCCCTCCAGCTTTGCCCTGATGGAAAACCAGCCCAAAAAAAATCCGGGAAGACGAAACACAGAGAAGGAGCAAGTGAAGAGGAGAGAGCACAGAAAACAGAGCTGCAGGGCTGGAAAAGGAAACCGCATCCAAAGCGAGATGATTTACTACGGTGACTACAAAAAAAAAAAAAGTTTGGACTCGCTTCCCACCCAGCGTGGAAGGAGCACCAAACTGCAGGCCAGCCCTTGGAAGCCAACACAAATATTTTGCTGGCGGCCGAAGCGGGCGCTGGGATGTGTGGGTTGAAAAGCTTTGCCCAGGGCAGAGCAGCCCGCGGATAAACAGCGCCTTTAGCCCCCCTCGGCAAAGGGGGAAGCTCTTCCCAAGCCCTGTCCCGTGCCAGGATGGCGGGATGCCGGGATGCCGGGATGCCAGGAGCGGTGCCTACCTGCGGCGATGCCCAGGAGCGCGATGCAGGAATGCAGCGACCCAGCCGCGCTGCCGCCCATCCCTGCGCCGAGCGCTGCACTGCTGCCTCTCCTTCCTCCCATGCTCTTTATAACCAAACCATCGCCTTCCTCCCTGCTCTCCACCCCTTTTCCCTACAAACCTCTTCTGTTCCTGCTCCTCTCTGCATGCGGGAGGAAATGCAAATGAAGTTCTGGCTGCAGTAAATTTGGGGCTGTGAGTCAGCCTGGGTTGCTGGTAGCTCCCTCCAGGGGCCTCTTAATTTTACTGTTGATTAACCCTTGTTCAAAAAGACACTTGGAAAATAAGGCTGAGGGTTTATTGCCGTTGCTGCCTTTTTTTTTTTTTTTTTTTTTTCGCTCCTGCCAGTGAGGAAATTAGAGTGGTTAAAACGAAGGTTTTTGCAAGCATCCACCTCGATGGAGCAAACAAGCCCTGTGCAAGCCCGGCAGCTCCTTGGGGACCACTTGTTTCTCCTCACCCTGACCAGGGGCCTGCTGTTTGTCCCTGCCACAGCTCTGAATGCCTGGCACGGCCCCCTGAGCTGGGCAAACCCAGGGCACACTCAGTGCCATCCCCTTAAAGGTCACTCCTGTCCGTCTGTCACTCCACATCCAGCTCCTCCAGCCCCGAGGAGCCTTGCTGGCTTTCCAGGTCGGCAGTGGGAGCCCAGAACTGCCAGGATTGTGTCCCAAAGGGGACAGGAAGGACCTGTGGGCACCTTCCTGCCCGCTCAGGGAATAAAGGTGGTTATGGATGGAGGGGAGGCTGCAGGGAGCAGTGGGGATTGTGCTGAGCCATGGGTGGGGTGGGAATTGTCCGAGAACCATTCCGGGAGAGCTGCCAGAGCTTTGCTCCTCTGCTGTGCTGTTTGTGGGGATGGAGCAGGGCAGGGATTGCTCCCCGGAGGGATCAGCTCCAGTTAAAGCAAATCCCACAAGAGCAGAGGTGCAGGACAGCGTGCAGAGCCCTGCACTGATCCTGCCAGGGATGGCTCTGCAGAGCTCCTGCAGCTCCAGCTCCGATGTTCCCCTCAGCAGAGCCTGCCCTGTGACCCAAAACCCATAAATCCTGTTCCACGGGAGCCCAGAGGACAGGAAAGCTGCTGGGAATGGGGCTGGGAGCTGCACCGGCCTGAGGGATCATCCAAGAGGTGTTGGAGCTGTGGCAGCATCCAGAACAAGCCCAGAGGAGCTTGCCCCTCTTGCCCCTGAGCCAGCTGGAGCACGAGGGACTCAGCTGCATCCCAAAATTCCCTGGGATCTCTGTGTTCATCCTGATGATGGATCCAGCTGCATCCCCATCCCTGCTCCCAAACTTTCCTGGGATCTCTGTGTTCACCCTGACAATGGATCCAGCTTCATCCCTGTCACTGCTCCCAAACTTCCCTGGAATCTCTGACTGTTCCCCCTGACAATGGATCCAGCTCATCCCCACCATTGCTCCCAAACTTTCCTGGGATCTCTGTGTTCACCCTCTCGATGGACCCAGCTGCATCCCAAATTTTCCTGGAATCTCTGACTCTGTTCACCCTGACAATGGATCCAGCTCATCCCCATCCCTGCTCCCAAACTTTCCTGGGATCTCTGACTCTGTCCACCCTGCAGGACGAGGATTCCTTCCCACCCCTCCTCACTGGAACCTGAATGCAGATGAAAACTTGTTGAAACCAAAGCCCACAATAAATGTGTGCAGCCAAGGGCACCCGGGCCGGAATAACCCAGCTGAGAAATGTCATTTATCGCTCACCTCCTCGCTGCACACACATCTTTAGGGCTGACATGTTTTTCCAAGGGGAGGAAACAAGCCTGGCTGGTCCAGTTGCACCAATTATCCCAGTTAGGGGAACCAGCCCAGCCAGTTTACAGCAGGCAGGGGTTAGTGCTGTGGTTTGCAGCAGGCAGGGTGTGGAAATCCTCAGCCTCTGGCTATTTTGTTCCATGGCTAAGGGGAGCTCCTGAAGCAGCTGCAGGAAGGAGAAATTACCTGTTCAGGTTGCAACATCACTCGGCTGCTCTTTGATGCAAGGGGAAACAAAATACCCCTAAACCATAGCTGGGATTCCTTGGATAGCAAAACAAACTGCAGGGGAAATGCTTTGAGGATTTTTTTTAATGTATATCTCAGTTGAATTCTGGGCAATAAAAGCAACTGGGGTGGATTAGCGGGACTGCAAGGTCTCTGCCACACATTTCCTGTTCCTGCTCGTTCAGGTAGCAGCTGGGTGCCTGAAATCCCTAATTTTGGGAGAAACATGCCATAAATGAAGTCCCAAGCAGCAGCAGCAGCAGCAGCAGCGAGCCTGCCCTGACTGAGCACCCTGCCAAGCCACGAGTTCATTACCCACAGGATGTGCTTCACGTCTCTCCCGAAAATGACGGAGCCCCGAGGAGCAAGTTTTATAAATAAGCCCTGAAAACCAGCCCGCGGCCGTGCTCTGCCAGGGTTTTGTTCCCTCAGCCCCCACAGGGCACGGTTATTTCAGCAGGGCCGGGCTGGAATGGAGAGGGGCAGGATCATCTCCCTGTGAGCAGAGCCAGGGAGGGAGGAATGAGCTGCAGACATTGAATTTGGCTGCCAGGGGCTCCTCCAGAGCTCCACCAACCCCCCAGTGCCACTTCCGTGGAATTAAATACATGGAGAGGTGGTGCTGTTGGTGAAGAATCCCATTACTGCGGACATCAAGAAGTGTTTGGACAACGCTGTCAGGCACGGGGTGGGATTTTTGGGGTGGGCACAGGGGTTGTGGGAGTCCCTTCCACCTCTGTGACTTCATTAACTTTTAAACTCAGGGTGCAAAAGCCAGCAAAGAACTGCAGCAAAGTGTGAAATATCCACATCTGAGAGATGGGATCTGAGGGAAGAAACATTCAGGAATGTTGGAGGTAAAATCGGCAGCAGCCTAAGCAGTGCAGGGTCCAAAAAATGGGGCACAGAGGGGAATGCACCGCCCGAAATCCTGGCTCCCTTTGGTACCACCTCCTCTGCAAAGGTTTTGGTGCTTCAGTCTGAGCTAGGATGGAAAATCAACAGCAGAGGAGGGAAAACACAGCTGCTCTGTTGAGCCGGGCACGTCAGCTCTGCAGACAACGTGCTGGGAGGAAGATCTGGAAGGGAGCAGCCGGTTGAGGAAACAAATAATATTTACATGCCCTGCCTGTGGAACTGGAAATAAAACCTCCTTGCCAGTAAAAAAAAAAAAAAAAAAAAAAAAAAAAGCCCAGCCCATCCCTGCCGGCCCCACCTGCTGCTGGCGAGGGTGATGCTATAAAGGGCTGCGGACGGCCCGCGGGGCTCAGAGCGGCGCGGGGCTCTCCGGGGAATCGCTGCGCTCGGGGGACAGTGGCAGCGATGCCAAAGAGGGTGGCAGTGGTGCTGGCAGGCTGCGGGGTGTTCGATGGCAGCGAGATCCACGAGGCTTCGGCCGTGCTGGTGCAGCTCAGCCGGGACGGGGCTCAGGTAAGAGGAGGAAGCGGCTCCTTGTCCCGGGATCCTTGTCCCGGGATCCTTGTCCCGGGATGCTGTCCTGGGATCCCTGTCCCTGGATCCCTGTCCCGGGATCCTTGTCCCGGGATGCTGTCCTGGGATCCCTGTCCCGGGATCCTTGTCCCGGGATGTTGGTCTTGGTGTCCTGTCCTGGTTCCTTGTCCCGGATCTTTGTCCTGGGATCCTGCCTCAGGATCCTTGTCCCGGGATGCTGGTCCCGGTGTCCTGTCCCGGTTCCTTTTCCCGGGATCCTGGTCCCGGTGTCCTGTCCCGGTTCCTTTTCCCTAGATCCTCTCCCGGGATGCTGGTCCCGGTGTCCTGTCCTGGCTCCTTGTCCCGGGATCTTGCCCCGACTCCTTTTCCAGGATTCTGTCCCGGGATGCTGCTCCAGCTCCTTTTCCCAGGATCCTGTCCCGACTCTTTTCCCTGGATCCTGTCCTGCCTCCTTTTCCCGGTGTCCTGCTCTTCTCCTTGTCCCTGGATCCTGCTCCCTCTCCCTCCCCTCTCAGCCCCTCGATCTCTCCCCTCTTGTCTCCGAGACGAGCTCCCCAAAGCCAAGCAGCGGTGCCTGCAATCCCTGCAAATGTTTTGGAGAATTCCCTGCCCGGCTGTGCTGTACGGAGGGATTGGCTCTGGATCCAATGTGTCCAAACTCTCCAAAAGACTTCCCTGAATGCCTTCTTTCCCGAATTATTTATTTCCCGAATTATTTATTTCCCGAATTATTTATTTCCCGAATTACTTCTTTCCCGAATTACTTCTTTCCCGAATTACTTATTTCCTGAATTACTTCTTCCCTGAATTACTTCTTTCCTGAGCGCCTTCTCTCTCCACTTTTGGCTTGCACATCCTCTTTCCTCCCCTGCTGTTTCTGTTTAAAAGACAGTTTGGGCAGTTTGAAATTCATCTTTTTAAAACCTTCCAAGAGCGGAGGTGAAAATAGAATCAGTGAATCCCGGGAAGGTTTGGGTTGGGAAGGATTTTGAAGCTCATCCGTTCCCACCCCCTGCCATGGCAGGGACACTTTCCACTGTCCCAGGCTGCTCCAAACCCCGTCCAGCCTGGCCTGGGGCACTGCCAGGGATGAGAGAACAGGCAAGGGTTAAACCCGAGGGGTAAAAATGGTGCAGCTGCTCTAAAAGTCGGGAGAGCCGCTCCGTGAGGCTGGGAAAGGAGCGAGGGAAAAGCTCTGGAATATCCCAGTGAGCTGAGAACCAGCCAGTGCCTGGGAATGGGAATTGTGGAACACGCAGGGGTGACCTACCCGTGCTACCCCCAATTCCAAACCATCCCAGCGCTGCCCTCGCTGTCGGGATGAGATTTGGCCAGGCGTTTTCTCCACTGTGTGTCGTTTTGCTTTTCCTCTGCTGGAGCTGCTGCTGTCGCTTCCCTGCTGCCACATCCCAGCCCCGCAGGCTCGGATCCCATCCCTCCCTCATCCCTGGATCGGCAGGGGCCTCTAGTGGAGGAAACTCGGGAATCGTCCCATTCCCTCCTTTTCTAACAGCTTAGAATGGAAAATTTCAGCCGGAAATATTCCACGGGAAGCTCCTCACTCACCTTGTCTCCCACCTGGATAATTCCAAAATCCTCGGCTGCTCCTCACGGGATATTCCTTCCAGCCCTGCCCTCCTCGGCACACCTTGGTGTTCCTTAAATCATTTTTAAATTGTGGGATCCAGAACTGCACAGGTGGTACAGTCCCCAAATCCCTTCACAGCCCTCCACTCTCAATTTCTGCACATGAGCTTGAAAGCGCTAAAGGAAAGGGAAGCATTTTTATAGAAAAAAAACCACTCTGGCTTTGGGAGAAGAGTGGGTGGGGAGAGGAAACTCCCAAGCGCTGTCCTGGGGTGGGACAGCAGCTCTCTGGGTGAGCAAATCCCAGCAAGAAGGATTTACTGGGATGTGGATGGACCCTCCAGCCCCCCAGACAAGCAGATTTGGGCTAAAGGTTTCCTTTTCCTTTT
>NW_014650899.1:161167-177125 GCF_001447265.1 Sturnus vulgaris
TTTTCCTTTCCTCTCTCAGCATTCCCACTGTGCCATTCCCACATTTACCCACCATTCCTGAAGGACAACAGCCCCTTTTTTTTTCTCCCTCCAGGCTGAGGTTTATGCCCCCAACATCCCCCAGATGCACGTGGTGGATCATGTGAAGGGGCAGCCAACACCAGAGCAGAGAAATGTCCTGGTGGAAAGTGCCAGAATTGCCAGAGGCAACATCAAGGACCTGGCCACGCTGGATGTCAAGGGGCTGGATGCCCTCATCATTCCAGGTGGGATTTTGTGGGGCCTGGTGAAATATTCCATAGGTCTGGAATGATGTGGGAGTTGTGGGATGGGGAGGGAGAGGCTGGAGCAGAGGCTTGGAAAGAGAGAAAATTTTAATTCTTTTATTCTGGATAATTCTGCCAAGCATCCAATCCACCTGGTAAAAAAAAAAAAATTAAAAAAAATATCGTGCCCTGGGTAGAAAAATCTCCATCCTAAACTGCTTCTCTTTCCTCAGGTGGCTTCGGGGTGGCAAAAAACCTGAGCACTTGGGCCACCCAGGGCAAGGACTGCAGCGTCGCCAGGGAGGTGGAGGCGGTGCTGAGGGCGTTCCACGCTGCCCACAAACCCATCGGGCTCTGCTGCATCTCCCCGGTGCTGGCAGCCAAAATCTTCCCGGGCTGCGAGGTGACAGTGGGACACGACAAGGAGTGTGAGCAGTGAGTGACCCGGGGGGCACACCCCAAAATCCCCCCAAAATCCCCCCAAAATCTCTCCAAAGTCCCCCAAAGTCCCCCCAGAGTCCCCCGGTGGTGCTCAGGGGTGGGAGTATCACAAAGAGCTGAATTTTATTTCTCATTAGGAGAAATGGTAGAACTCAGCTGTGCTGCCTTTCTCAGCTTTTGGGGATTTAACAGAGAAAAGCAGAAACTCTGGAATGCTGATTTTATCATTTCTCAGCAAAGCAGAAGGAATGGTGCAACACCAGATCAGTTTGCCTTTTTCTGACTTGTTTCCACCTTTGAATAAGACATTTCCTTTTAAATTGAAATGTAATTTATTCTCCTAAATTAAACATTTGCCTCCCTGATGCCTCACAGAGCCAGGGTAGGAAAAAGCTTTGCTGGCTCCAAGTTAAGGAGATCCAAGGGAGTGAAAATATCTTCAGTCCTGCAGGAAAACTGTGGATTCTCCCGAGGGCAGGCAAGGAATGTTGGTGGCTTTTGCTAGGATGGAGTTTTTTCACTAAATTGGAGGATTTTGGTGCAAAAAAACCCCCACACCAAACCTAAATCTAATTGTTGCCAAGGGAAGCTGTGGCTGCTCCATCCCTGGCAGTGTCCCTGGTCTCGTTTTGGCTTTCGTTCAGGTTTTTAACTCATTTGAACAGGAGGTTTTCTATTAGTGGTTATCTTTTCTATTTTTTTTCTTCTGTTTTTAGTTAGAGTGGGGACTGAAGTACAAGAGACAGGATTTTTGTGTTCAGACTCAGTTGTTTATTAATTTTTATCTCTAGCACAGTGAGTTCTTCTGCACTTTTAGTTAACAAGCTAAAAATGGAAAAAATAGATCTTGGTAGTTACAAGGTCTTTCAAGGCCTAACTATCTAATTAAAAACTAACATCTGTATTATTTATACTTTTGATTCAATGACTAAACACTTGTGACCTGCACCGTGGTACTTTTCTATCTAACTAAAAAATATTACCTAAAACCAAGAAGAAGGAACAAGAAGGAAGAAAAAGACAACCCAGAACTTCTATCTTGTCCCATACCTATTAATATTCTAAAACTCCAAATTCCAAACCCTTCACCGTGTGATATTACACACTTCTATTCAAATATTCTATTCAAACTACACACCAGTGATTCCAACTCTTACCACTCAAATTTGGGGAGCCTCAAATCCAAAGCAGAGTTTTTTTGGGGTCAGTGTCAGAAAGCACAGAAAGTTCAGAACTCCCAGGCTTCAGCATTCCAAGAGTTTTCCTGTTGTATAATCCTGGAAAACTCCTGGAGCAGGACAAGATTTGGCTCCTACAGAGCAGGTTTTGTGCCCTGAATTTTCCCTCTTTCCTTTTCCCAGCAGTCTGTAGGATGTTCCTCACTCCAGGTTTTCATTCTTGGTTGCCTTGCAGGTGGCCTTATGCCAAGACAGCCGAGGCCATGAAGGAGCTGGGCTGCAGGCACATCAACAGCCAGGTCAGCGAGGTCCACGTGGACCACCAGAACCTGCTGGTGACCACCAGTGCCTTCATGTGCAACGCCCCCATCCACCACATCCACGATGGTGTGGGGAGGATGGTGCAGGAAGTGCTCAGGCTTGCCTGATCCCACCCTGCTGCAGGGATGATGTCCCCAAATGTCCCTCCCCTCTCACTCAGCAGCTCTGTCCCCACACCTCTGGTGGCTGCTGGGGAGGGACAACCTTGGAATTGTGTTCCCTCACTGGCAGGAGCTGCCCTGGGGTCATGGAGTGGTTTGGGGTGGGAGGGATCTCAAAGCTCACCTTGTTCCCATCTCCTCCCATGGCAGGGACACCTCCCACTGTCCCAGGCTGCTCCAAGCTGGCCTCGGGCACTGCCAGGGCTGCAGGGGCAGCCACAGCAAATCTGGGCACCTGTGCCAGCCCTGCCCACCTTCCCAGGGAGGAATTCCATCCCAAATCTCACCTGTCCCTGCCCTGAGGCCAGGCTCCCACAGGGCTGAGGTTCAGCTGCTCCCCAACCCCTCCCTCGGAGCAGTGAAGGAACGCAGTTCTGCTACCAAATAAAAGAAATAAAATTGATTTTATACCATTTATTATAGCAAATAAATGCTTCTACTGAATTCTGAACTCTGCTTCCGTCTCTGCCTTTCCCTCTGGGAAAATGACCCAGGAAGAAATTCCCAGCACCAACCCCTCCCCTTGTTTTCTGGGATTTCTCAGAACCCAGACTGGAGCGGGAATGTGACACTGCTGAGAGCAGCCCCATGTCCCCAGCCAGCTCTGCTGGGAAGACGTGAAATTCTTCTCCTGCTTTAACAGAAGCAGAGCCCTCAGTGCCCCTGATCCCAATCACAGCCCTGATCCCCCATATTTCCCCACGGCCCCAGAGCCCCCATACTTCCCCTGATCCCAATCCCCGATATTCCCCCACATTCCCCTCACTGCCGGCCTCCCACCTGCCAGCCTCAATATCGCGCCCTCCCATTGGCTGCCGCCCCCACGCCGCTGCTATGGCAACGCGCGCTCCTATTGGCTGGCGTGATGGCGGACCAAAGGTGAATGAAGGCGTGGAGGAATCTCCGCCTTCCTTCCACGCGATTGGACGGAGCTGAGAGGGGCTGGACCAATCAGCGAGCGGGAGCGGCTGGCGCGATGCTCGCCCCAGGGAAAGAGGCGGGAACGGGAGGAGTGGGCGTGGCCTGGCGGGAGGCGCGGCGCTGATTGGTGGAGAGCAGCGAGGGGGCGGGGCCAGAGCGCCCTAGGGGCAGCGGTGAGCGGGGAACGGGCAGGTCCTGGCAGCTGGGAAAAGGCGTGGGAACCGCGGGGAACAGCCGGGAACAGCGGGGAACGGGGTTCGGGGAGGTCCTGGCAGCTGAGAAAAGGTGTGGGAACCGCGGGGAACGGTGTGCGGCTGCGGGAGGAGGTCTGGGATCCGGGAGGGGAATGGGGAAGGGTCCTGGGGGCTGGGGGGAAGGTGCTGGGAGCAGGGGAGGAAGTCCTGGAACCGGCGGGAAGGGCCCGGAAACCGCGGGGAAGGGCCCGGAAGCCATGGGAAGGGTCCTGGATGATGTGGAGAGGGTCCAGGGTGCTGTGGAAGGGTCCTGGGGATCGTGGGGACGGTCCTGGGGGGTTGGAGTGAGGTCCTAAAGGCCATGGGGGGCTCTGGGCTGGGGGGAACTGGAGGTGCAGCAGTTTATAAAGGGAGTTTTGGAGAGGGATGAGGTGCTGAGGAACAGTTTTGTCCCTGCTTTAAACCAGCTCCGTGTTCCAGGACACCAATTCTGCCTCTTCTCGGTTTTTTTCCTTGGAATTTCAAAGATTTTTCAAGCACCAAAGAGCCAGGCCAGCACCTGCACTTGCTGATTTATAGAAGAACAAGGAGAATCAACTCCCTCTCTTCATCCTTCTTCAGCATCACGGCTTCAAACCTGGATTTCTGTGACTAGAAAAATGTCGTTTTATTGGGAATAAAAATATTCTCCTTTATTTTTTTTCAAGGATTCTGGTGGACAGTGCCTCACCCAAGCCATGGCCACACACCTCAGATCGGTGAGTTGGGGCCTCAGATGGTGCTTTGGGAGCTTTTGTGTTGCAGAAATAAATTCATAAATATTCTGCACATCACTAAGGGAAGGCATGAGGCTGATCCTGCTGTTAATGATAATTCTGGGGAGAAAACGTGATTTTCCAAGGTATGATTTGGATGGGTTGAATTCAAACCTTAAAATCAATATAGATGTGTAGCTTGGCTTGCCTTAAATATTGTACTGTACAATAGCAAATGATAGAGAGTTTGTAATAAAATTATCTATAATTGTGGCTGCAAACTGTGCAATAGCAAATGATAGAGAGTTTATAATAAAATTATTTATAATTGTGGCTGCCCCTGGATCCCTGGAAGTGTCCAAGGCCAGGCTGGATGGGGCTTGGAGCAACCTGGGATAGTGGAAGGTGTGATTATTTTATTTTTTTTTATTTTATTATTTTATTATTTTATTCCAACCCCCATTTTAGGGATGGAATAAAATGAGCTTTAAAATCCCTCCCAGCCCAAACCAGTCAGGGATTCTGGGAAGCCTCTGCAGTGCTCTGGGGTGCAGAGGCAGAGGGCAGCATTCTGCTGCACTAAAACTTCACTTCCAGCACTTCCCAGAGCATTTTGGGGGCCCAGGGGTCAGGGAATGCCACAATGGTGTGGGCTGGAAGGGACCTGGTGGGAAAGGGTGCAGGGAAAAGGGAAATGTCAGTGGAAGGGAGAGACTGCCTTTGAGGAGGAGCTGAAAATGTTTCTGTCCCCTGTCTGACTGAATGCCCTCATCTGCTCCAAACCACATCCCAAAATCCCCTCCTCGTCTGAGATTCCCAGGGATGAGCACTCCAAACCTCCCTGGGCCACTTTTTCAGTGGAGAAATTTCCCCACCGTCCCTCCTGTCCCCGTTCCCTGGGGTAAAATCCCAAATCCTGCCCCTGGCAGGGGCTGTGCAGAACCAGAGGTTCCCCCTGAGCTCCTTTCCCAGCTGCTCCTCACAGGATTTCTGCTCCAGCCCCTGCTCAGGGTGGCCCATCCCAAAGAACTGGTCCAGCTTTGATGAAACTCAGGGAACTGCTCCCGTTCCTCCTGTGGATCAGCAGAACTTTTCCTGAAGGATGTGGCCCCTAAAGGGTCGTGACCAATCCTTGTGTGGCCCCAGGGGGTTCAGGCTGGCCCAGAGATCCCTGCAGAGCTGAGGCTCCTGTTACAACCAGGAGTAAAAAGCACAGAGCATTCTTTGTGTGAAAGCTCCCTCAGACTCAGGGCAGTTCTGGGCAGTGCTTTGGTCTCAGTCCAGTCAGAAATCTGTTCACCAGAGACTCCAATCATTGCTTTACAAAGCTTAAAGGACAAGAAAGGCAGAAGTGATGGCTCCAGAGGACAGCCCTGTCCTTTTGAGCCTTTACCTGGCTGCTTTCTTGGCTCTGAGGGTCACAGGTTCTGATAATGGTGATGCTGTTAATGGTCTGAATTAAGAGGCTGAAGCAAATCCCAGAATCATCCCAGAATCCCAGACTGGTCTGGCTTGGGAGGGACTTTAAATCTCACCCCTGCCATGGCAGGGACACCTCCCACTGTCCCACGCTGCTCCAGCCTGGCCTTGGGCACTGCCAGGGATCCAGGGGCAGCCACAGCAAATCTGGGAACGTGTGCCAGAGCCTCCCCACCCTCCCAGGGAACGATTCCTGCCCAATATCCCAATATCCCACCCATCCCTGCCCTCTGGAAATCCTCTCTCTCCATCTTCCTTGCAGGCTCCCTTCAAATCCTGCTTTGCTCTCCAACCTTCCCTTTCTTCCCTCCTCCCTGAGCCTCTTGGTTGTGTCAGGAAAATGAACCCACAAACACCAGAGGTTTGTGTCCAAAAGGGAGACAGAGGAGTTTTTTACTTTATTGAATAAAGGAGAGGCCGTGGGGCTTTCCCCTGGGGTCTCTCAGATTTTTGGAGGACTCCCCTCCCTTTTTATCCCAATTTCCCTCTCTCTTTCCCCCTTGCTGAGGGACTGGAGAGGCCCAGACTTCCCAACCCCTGATCCCTGAGATTCCCCTCGAATGTACAACCCTCCCTTGGCATTTTTAATTCTTACAGAATTCATGGTTTTCCCCATTGCTTCTTTCACCTTTCAATATCCAATTTCATTTCTCAGCAAACCTGCAGTTTGTTTGTAAAGGCAAATATATCTTTTTTTTTCATTTATCAATCAGTGGAATCCATCCCATTTTTTCTTTGATCTCTCAGTGCTGGTTTTATCCACCAGCTTGTTTATAAAGACAAACCCAACATTCCTCTGTGAACACGGGGCAGACTCCTTCCAAAATCCCGATTTTTCTGCACTCCTGACTCTCTGTCACAGCTCAGCTGTCCCAGCCCAGCCCCAGGGCTGCTCGGCTCAGTTTGCTGGGTGTGCCAGGGGGGTTCTCCCTGTCCCTGTGTCCCTGCAGGCTGCCAGGACCTGCACGGTCATCGGGGGCTCAGGATTCCTGGGCAGGCACCTGGTGGAGCAGCTGCTGGCCAAGGGCTACAGAGTCAACGTCTTCGACATCCAGCAGAGCTTTGAGAGCCCGCAGGTGACCTTCTACCTGGGAGACCTGTGTGACAAGGAGGTGAGCACGGCTGGCTGCAGGTGGCACGGGCAGGGATGGCACTGCTCTGGCATTTGACCTCTGGAGGAAGCAGATGTGGTGTCTGTTCTTGCATTTCTGCCTCTGGAGGGAGCAGATCTCCTGTCCTTGCATTTTTCCCTCTGAACTGTTCCTTGCATTTTTCCCTCTAAGAAGAGCAGATCTCCTGTCTGTTCTTGCATTTTTACCTCTAGGAGGGAGCAGATCTTGTGTCTGTTCTTGCATTTTTGTCTCTGAAGGGAGCAGATCTTGTGTCCCTTGCATTTTTCCCTCTGAAAGAAGCAGATCTCCTGTCTGTTCTTGCATTTTTCCCTCTGAAAACAGCAGACCTGCTCTCTGTTCTTGCATTTTTGATTTTTGCCGGGTGTGGATCTGCTGCCTGGTGCCTGCCCCGTGCTGAGAGGAGCAGGGCTGGGCTGTGCCCGGTGCTCTGCACTGCTGTGAGCTGGGATTCACGGGGTAATTACAGCCCCTGCCTTAATTACAGGGGTCTCTCCCGAGCCCGTGTTGCCAGCAGGCAGGGTGGAATGGGTGGGAGCCTGCAGGGACCTGGGGACAGCACCCAGTGCCACGGGGGGAGCTCGAATCCTGCTCCTTCCTCATGCCCCAGCTCCAGGTAAATCCTGGGAGCTGCAGAGAGCTCAGCTCCGGCTCTGGGGAGGCTCCCAGGATGTGTCAGGGGACAGGAGAGGATGTGGTGTGTGCTGAGGACCCTGTGGAGATGCTGCAGGCTAATCCCATTCCGGGGAGCACGACTTGAAATGGAGCTGTTTCCATGGAAAAAAAATTAAATCAATAAAAAAGAAAAAAAAGCTGTTTTATTTCCCTGCTGTTGTTTTTTCCCCACCCTGGCTGCTGCTCCATGCCCTTGTCCCGTGTGGTTTCCTGCAGGCTCTGCTGCCAGCCCTGCAGGGAGTGTCCGTGGTGTTCCACTGTGCCTCCCCAGCCCCTTCCAGTGCCAGCAGGGAGCTCTTCTACAAGGTGAATTTTTTGGGAACCAAGGCAGTCATTGCAGCCTGCAGAGAAGCTGGAGTGCAGGTAAAGCTGGAAAAAAATCCTGCAGGGATTGTTTGGATTTGGTGACATTGGCATCAGTGGCAGCCTTGCTTGAGAGGGGGCTCTGAGACCCTGAATTTCCATTTATTCCATAAAAACCAGAGACTCTGGGGGTTTCCTGAGTGTAAACTCAATCCCTGTTTGCCACAGGAAAGCATCCTTTAAAATCAGTCCTTTAAAATCAGGGAGAGCAGAACCTCACAAGTGGCTCCTTTGCACTTGTGGCCCCTGGGACAGCCCCAGAGGAGACTTTTCCAGCAGGGAAATATTCCTGGTATTTATTCCCTCGGAATTCCTCACCACAGAATGTGAGTGAACACCTCACTCGTGCCATTATCTCAGTGTCATTTGGTTTAAAAACTCAATTTCCCACAAAAGGAAGAGCCTGAAGAGGCCAGCCTGGAATTGGAGACTGAATTTTCTCCTTAAATTCCTTTGATAGCCCATAAGTTTTCATTTAAATGTATTTATTTCATTTATATGAAATTGATTTATTATATTCATTTCAATCACCAAGCAAAAACATCCAAGGTTTCCTTTTTCTATTTATTTGAAATTGATTTATTACATTCATTTCATTTTAATCACCAAACAAAAACATCCAAGTTTTCCTTTTTTAATTTGAGATTGATTTATTATATTCATTTCATTTCAATCACCAAACAAAAACATCCAAGGTTTCTTTTTTTTTCTTTTTTCTGTTATTGCCAAGATGAGCAAATCTTTCTTTAAAACTCTGGCTGTGTGTTGAGTGTTCCCAGCCTCTGATTTTCCTGGAGATATTTCCTCTGGATTGACTGCCTTGGGTGTTTGTTGGAAGGTTTTAATTTCCTTTAGGTACCATTAAATGATGGGACAAAATTAATTAAAAAGGGGGAGTTCTCTTATCTGCAGTTTCTCTTCATCTTCTGTTAGACTCAGGTTATTTTCTGTAGCATCAATTGGTTAAATATTATTATTATTATTATTATTGGTTAAATATTATTATTATTATCATTATTATCTTTACTCAGCCTCTTTAAATAATTTTAGGCTTTAAACAACTGTTTTCTCCCCTTTCTCTTGCAGAAATTGGTGTTAACCAGCAGTGCCAGTGTCGTTTTTGAGGGCACAGACATCAAAAATGGCTCAGAAGATCTCCCCTATGCACAAAAACCTATTGATTACTACACAGAGACCAAGATCCTGCAGGAAAAGGTATTTACCAATGGTTAAAATGTTCTTTTTGGATGTGTTCATTGAATAAAAAGAGGATAAAATGAGGCTGTGGCACGGATTGTGAGTGCAGTCCTGTGTGGCACTGCAGGGGTGGTGCCAGAGGTGTCACAGCCACGGGATAATCCAAATTCTCACCTGCCCCAGCCCGGGGTTCACAGCACTCAGGGCAGGTTTTTGTCTCCTCTGCTGCTTTTCCTGGATTTCCAGTTGGGAATGTGCAAAAGGCACTGGGGGAGGAGAGGAGGAGGAGGGAATGTGGCCTGAGCTAAGGGGCACACTGAAAATATTAATATTAAATTGATAATCTCCAGTATTTGCTCCTCTCATGTTGCTGCTGCTGCAGCATCTCTGCTTGCAGTGTGGGATAACAATGTTTGCAATCAAAGGCTGCAGGCCTTTTTTTTCTTTTTTTTTTCTTTTTTTTGGATCCTTTTTCCATGGCTTGCATTTCAGCTGGGGGGAAAAAAATCTTTGCTTTTTGTGCCAGAAGAATTTTGTCCCTTCCACGCTGACAGTGTGGAATTTCCCCCACAGGAGGAGCTGAATTAATTTGAATTGTGGCAACATCTGTGCCTTCAGAGCAGCAATCAGGGGGAGCCCCAGTGATTTTGGCTTTGCTTTGGGGGAAACTGAAAGGATTTCTGTCTGTGCCTCCATCACAGAAATTCCTGCAGCTGCTGGAAATGAGGAGAACACGTTGTTCAGGGAATCCCAGGAGGATGAAATGGGCTCCAGGGAGATGCAGGAGGGCTGGGAGGGGCAGAAATGTGGAATTCCTGAGACTTGGAACTGCCCTGCCCCAGAATTCATGGAGTGGAGGAGCCTGGAGAGCTGCTCTGGCTTCTGGGGTGTTCAGTGAGAGAAGCAAAACTTCCTGTGTCAATTCGTGGAGTGTCAACCATAAAAACTGAATTTTGTCCGATTTTCTTATCGAGGAGAGCTGGGAACAAAGGGAGGACCAGGAAAGACAGGAGAGGATTAAAATTGAGGGAGATGAGCAGCCCCCAGCCCCTGCAGTGGATGCTTTGCTGAGCTCTCTTTTCCTCCTTCATTTTTTTCTGCTCTTTCCCCACAGGAGGTGCTGAGTGCAAATGACCCAGACCACGATTTCCTCACCACTGCCATCCGGCCCCACGGGATATTTGGCCCCAGGGACCCTCAGCTGGTTCCCATCCTCGTGCAGGCAGCTCAGAGTGGCAAAATGAAATTTATCATTGGGTGAGCAAGGCCCAGGCATTGCAGAGCTGGGGCAAAATCCCTGCTGGGTCTGCAAAGGACTTTTGGAAGGGAGTAAAAGGAAATCAGTTGTGTTGTTTCTTTTCTTTTTCACTTTCTAGATTTTTTTTTTTTTTGCTTAAAAATCCCCTATTAGGGGCTCACTCCCTGCCATGGTGAGTGTCCATAATGCCAAAGGAATATCCATGAGGAAAGCTGGAGCTGTTCAGGAGCTGTGCCATTAATATGAGACAGCTCAGATCACTTGCTGTTAATTTATAAAATTACCACTTGTATTTGAGGTTCTGGCAATTAAAACCTCTATAAAATAAGAAATAGTGAAAGTATGGCCTGAAATTACAGCACCAGAGAGTGGGAGAAGGGGAAACTTGGCCTGAATTTCTCCTGGAGGGAATCTTTGCTTTTGCCACAAGCAGATTTTCAGCCCAGCTTGCTTTTGGGACTAAAATTCCTTTTCTGTGTGCAGGGATGGAAAGAACTTGGTGGATTTTACCTACGTGGAGAATGTGGTGCATGGACACATCCTGGCTGCAGAAAAACTGAACAAAAACTCTCCCCTGGGTGGGAAGGTGAGGAAAGAGGGAAGGGAAAAGGGGAAAGGAAAGGAACAGGGAAAGGGAAAGGAACAGGGAAAGGAAAAGGAAAAAGGAAAGGAACAGGGAAAGGGAAAGGGAAAGGAAAAAGGAAAAAGGAAAGGAAAAAGGAAAGGAACAGGGAAAGGAAAAAGGAAAGGGAAAGGAAAAAGGAAAGGAACAGGGAAAGGGAAAGAAAAAGGGAAAGGAAAAAGGAAAGGAACAGGGAAAGGAAAAAGGAAAAGGAAAGGAAAAAGGAAAGGAACAGGGAAAGGGAAAGGAAAAAGGAAAGGAACAGGGAAAGGAAAAGGAAAAGGGAAAGGAAAAAGGAAAGGAACAGGGAAAGGAAAAGGAAAAAGGAAAGGAAAAAGGAAAGGAACAGGGAAAGGAAAAGGAAAAAGGAAAGGAAAAGGGAAAGGAAAAGGAAAAAGGAAAGGAAAAGGGAAAGGAAAAAGGAAAGGAACAGGGAAAGGGAAAGAAAAAGGGAAAGGAAAAAGGAAAGGAACAGGGAAAGGGAAAGGAAAAAGGAAAGGAAAGGAAAAAGGAAAAGATCCCCACCAGCATTTTTAGGATTTTAACCCCTGCTTCTCTGCCTCTCTCCCAGGCCTTCCACATCACCAATGATGAACCAATTCCCTTCTGGACCTTCATGTCCCGGATCCTGACCGGCCTGGACTACGACCCTCCCAAGTACCACATCCCCTACTGGCTGGCCTATTACCTGGCCCTGCTGCTGGCCCTGCTGCTGGCCCTGCTCAGGCCCCTGGTGACCATCAAGGCCACCTTCACCCCCATGAGGGTGGCCCTGGCTGGCACCTTCCACTATTACAGCTGTGAGAGGGCCAAGAGAGCCCTGGGCTACCGGCCGGTGGTGAGCCTGGACGAGGCCATAGCCAGGACTGTGCAGAGCTACCCCAGCCTGCGCCGCGCCAGGGCCTGAGGGCCGTGCCCGCAGCCTCCCCGGCCTCGTCCCCGTCATCCGGGCAGCTCCACCTGCTCCAAACGGCAGCGATTCCCAGGAGGATTTTTTTATCCTGGGCTCTCTGCTCCTCCTCGCCGTTCCCGGTGTGGGAGTTTGTTTCTGGGATGTGATTTCTCGTTTTGGGAGCAGCTCTCTCTGGGCTGTGGATAAACACCCACCCTCTGTGCCCTCTTCAATCCCGGGCAGGCACACCAGCATTCCTGCTCCCTTCCCTCCGCCCTCGTCCCGTGTTTTGTTGCTCTGGTGACAGCAGCCACCCCTTCCCAGAGCTGGCTCCCCGACACTTCCCGTGCCTGCCTCCCCTCGGGGCTTTGGCTTGGCCCTAAAGGAGCCCTGCCACCGTCTCTTCAGTCAGCGCAGCTCTCCTGCTTTCCCCTCCATGATCAGGGCGTCATTTGGCTTCTCCCTGAGGCAGCAGGAGGAACCCGTGAGCGGGGTGTTCCTTCATCCGTGCAGGATTGATTTCTGTGCCAAAAAAAATCCCGAATCAGTCACACGGGGGTGACTTGCCAGCCTCGTGTCCCGTCTCCGAAAGGGCAGATCCACAAACAGGATGTTCGTGATTCCCTTTGTGGGGACAGAGATTTTTGGGGAGCAGCCCCAGCACGGTTTTAGCACAACTCCCTTCGCACAGGAGTGGATCTTCCCAGCCCTGAGCACCGAGCTCCTCCTCCCTGCCCTGGCCCCGGGATTTTTGGTGCTCTGACCACGAAAAAAACTCTTTTCCACAAGGAAATGGACACAAAGCAATGGTCTCCAAGCTGTTTCCTGTAACTTGTACATTAAATGTTCTTTGCCCTCTAATCCTTCTAAGCTCTTCAGTTCTGGTTGGGTTTTAAAGGAGGGGTTTGGGTTGGAGCTGCAGTTTCCCCCTGTGCCAATTCCTGGCTCCCTGAGAGCTCTGGTGTTTGGAATTTCAGAAGGATGGGAAGTGCCTCAGAAGCCAGAGGATTGTGGAATCCCAGGATGGTTTGGGTTGGGAGGGACCTTGAAGCTCATCCCATTCCACCCCCGGGGACACTCCCACTATTCCAGGCTGTTCCAGCAATTTGGGACAGGGGATGGGCTTTAAGGCCCCTTCCCACCCCAACCATTCAGGGATTTTTGTGCTCCCGGTGTGGAATTGTTGTGTGTGTCAGCAAGCAGAGGCTGGGAAGGGAAATTGCTGTTATCAAACTTTCCTTGCAAACCTCCAGGATCACATCAGGTGCAGCCTGTCCTTGTCAGGAACCCTCAACAGGAGCTCCCCACGACTTCAAAGAGTTCCCTGGAGCACTCTCATCAAACTCCTTATCTCCCTCTCTCTGCTTTTCCCTGCTCCTCATTCTGCTGACCTGACACTGGTTTTGGCAGTGGGAGAGATGAAGACAGAGATGTGCTGTTGCTTATCCTGGAGGAAGGAGAGGGAGGGAAGGCACAGAGGATTAAAAGTGGAGTTAAGGTGACCAAAACCCCCATCCCCCTCCTCCAGAGACTGCAAGGTGAACTCGCTCAGGATTTTCCAAGGAATTCCTTTCAGTCTTGCCCTTGGAATGTGGGGGAAGCCCAGAGAGGAAAAAGGGTGGCTTGGGTGTAATTAAAAATAGTTAAGAGGAAAAACGGATAAAAGCAGGTCAGAAATGAGCATAAAAGGCACGGAGGGCACCCCGGGGGTGTGCAGGAGGTGTCCAAGGCCAGGCTGGGAACAATCTGGAATAGTGGAGGGTGTCCCTGCCCATGGGGTGGCACAAGATGGGCTCTGAGGTCCCTCCCAAGCCAAACCATTGTGTGGCTCAGCCAGCTTTGGGAGCAGCGTGCCATTCCCAGGCACAGCCATCCCGGCCACCTGCAGGGCTCCAGCTCAGCATTTTCGGGGTGATTTTTATCCCTGGTACCCCCAAAGTGAGCACCAGGACATTCCCCACACCTGCCAGCCTGTTCTTCCCAGTTCTCCCTGGAGTTTCGCTGGTGCTTGTGCAACCCTGCCAGACCCACGGGGGGAGAGTGCAGCAACCCAAACCCTGTCACGACGGGGTTAAGAGGGAACTCTCCGAGCTGCTGGGGACACATTTGGAAGCCCTCAGCATCTCCCTGCTTGCTCCAGAGCAGGTTCGGGGTGTCCCGGTGGCACCGCGGTGTCCCCGCCACAGCTCCGTGCCCTGGCTCTGCTGACAACAACAACATTTTGTGTCAGTGCTGGCACTCCTGAGCTCCAGGTGTGTCCCTGACCACCTGGTTCCAGCAGGGAACAGCTTGGGATAGGCAATGCCCTGCTATTAGGAAGGTGAGGTCTGGCGTTCTGGCAGTGACACCTCATGAAAAACCAGTTGGATTCCCTCGTAAGGAATGGGTGTAGTGGTTTTACACCCTGCCACTCATCCCAGCCCGGCTGGGCTCGGCCTTGGTGGCAGCTCTGCAAAGGCCAGGGTTACTCACCTGCCCTCCCCCCCTGCAGCACCTGGGAGGGGTGTGGTCACTGCTCTGCAAAGAGAGGGAAAGGACAGCAACACACACCGGGCAATTTGGGGAAAAAAAGGCCAAATTTATTGTCCTGTCCTGGCTGCACTAACACACTTTAAATCCGGGCTGTCTTGTACAAGACAGCCCGGATTTAAAGTGTGTTAGTGCAGCCAGGACAGGACAATTGGGGAAAAACATCCTTGGGACAGCACCTCAGGATGTGTCCCACGGGACAGACACCAGGGGTTAATGTTGGTGATGAATTCCACTCTGTTTGTCACCGTGTTGTCACCCTGGGAGACTCCTCCCTAACTGAAGCTGCAGTCAGCTTGTCAGCCTGGGAATGGAGCTGAGAGTCAGGAGAAATCCAGGCCTGGAAAGGAATTTCCAAGCTGGAATTCCCTGGCTCTCTATAAATGTGTGTGTCCACAGAGGGGCTGCTCAGAGCAGTTTGGGCAGAGCAGGAAAAATTCCAGAGCTGCTCCGTGCTCTGAACTGGGGCTGGTGCACTTCCCACAGCCAGAAAATACTGGAAAGTGGCCCAGGATGCTCCCCAAAAACACAAACACAGGCTGGGAGGGTGGCCCTGGGCAGGAGCCACCATTGCCAAGGGAATGGTTTGGGAAAACCCAAGAAATGGGCAGCCTGGATTTGTAAATCCCTGGATTTGTAGACCCCTGGATTTGCAGGTCCCTGCATTTTTAGATCCCTGGATTTGCAGGTCCCTGGATTTTTAGATCCCTGGATTTGCAGGTCCCTGGATTTTTAGATCCCTGGATTTGCAGGTCCTTGGATTTGTAGGTCCCTGGATTTGCAGGTCCCTGGATTTTTAGATCCCTGGATTTGTAGGTCCCTGGGTTTGCAGGTTCCTGGATTTGTAGATCCCTGGATTTGCAGGTCCCTGGATTTGCAGGTCCCTGGATTTGTAGGTCCCTGGATTTGTAGGTCCCTGGATTTGCAGGTCCCTGGATTTGCAGGTCCCTGGATTTGCAGGTTCCTGGATTTGCAGATCCCTGGATTTTTAGATCCCTGGATTTGCAGGTCCCTGGATTTGCAGGTTCCTGGATTTGCAGAGTGTGGGGTTCCAGCTGTTGGCACCCCTGGAAGTGGCAGAACCAGGCTCAGTCAGTGGCAGCTGTGGGACATCTCCATGAGAAAAGGGATCTTTGTGCTTTCCTTGGGGAGGAGATCCCATGAAAATCCATTTCCTGGTGAAGTCAGATACTCCAGGCCGAAATTTACTTTATAACAATAATGTTTTTAACAGGAGCTGGGGAAAAAGCTCTTTATTCCTGCTCTGCTGTGTGTGTGTGTGTGTCCCTGTGGGGTTGGGATGGGAGGCACCAAATTCAGTGGGAAAATGGGAAAAATTCCCCTCTTGGATTCTGCTCAGGTGGGATGAGTATAAATGAGTATAAATGAGTATAAATGAGTATAAAGGACTTTTTGTGGTGTTGCCTTCAGCACACTCAGGTTTCCACCCGAGGTGGGTTTCTTTTCCTGGAGCATCCTGAATTTGGCAGCATTTAACTCCTGCTTAACTCCCTGACACAAATCTGGGTCTGTCCTGAGTCTCTGCTAGGAGCTCTCAGCTCCTTCTTCCATTTCT
>NW_014650899.1:189482-223777 GCF_001447265.1 Sturnus vulgaris
GAATTCATGGTTTTTCCCCATTGCTTCTTTCACCTTTCAATATCCAATTTCATTTCTCAGCAAACCTACAGTTTGTTTGCAAAGACAAATATCTTTTTTTTCCCCTATTTATCAATCAGTGGAATCCATCCCATTATTTCTTTGATCTCTCAGTGCTGGTTTTATCCACCAGCAGCCCCACAGTTTATAAAGACAAATCCATCATTCCTCTCACAAGGATGCTCCAGGAACCTCAGAGCTCTGTGGGCTCCAGGGCTGGCTCACCTGAGTGGCTCTGGGCACTTTTTTCCAAGGTTTCCTCCTGGAAAAAACCCCTCTGGCATGGCTGGATTTGATTTTCCTTGTCCTTGATGCTGCAGGTTCATGGATGGGGAGAAATCCCAGGTCAGAGTGTCCCCATCCTCTGGGCACCCTGGCCAGGTTTTTATACCACACCTGACATTTTCCTTTTTTCTTTTCTCCGTTTCTTCCAGGGGTTGTTGGCTGTGAGCAGTGGCAGGAGGGGAAGGTGCTGCTGACACCATGATGTCCCTGGGTGTTGCTAAAGGTAATTCCTTTCAAAAAAAAACCAAAAAACCTCTCCTGGGTTTCCCTCTGTCCAGCTGGGGCTGCTGGAATGTCTCTGCTGGCACAGGCCACCAGGTGTAAATGTGTAATTTCACCATTTAATTAATGCCTTGTCTTCATTTTCTTCTGTCTTCACTCAGAGTCAGGATTAAAAACACGAAGGAGATGAATTTTGGACTTGGTTGTTTGTTAAATTTTATCTAAAGTGCAGAGAGTTCAGCAACACTTCCAGCTACCAGCTAAAAGTGAGCAAAATGGAGATGAATTTAGTTAGTTACACGGTCTTTTAAAGCTAAATATTTCAATAGAGAATTAAAATCTATATTATTGATACTTTTGACCCAATAACCAAACTGCTGTGACCCTCAGTGCAGAATTAACTGTCCAACCAAAAACTACCTGAAATCATGAAGAAGAAGAAGAAGACAGAAAGGAAATAACACCCCAAATCTTCCTTCTTGTCCCATACCTATTACTATATTCGAAAAAAAAAAATCAAAATCCTAACCCTTGACCATGTGAAGTCACACATTTCTATTCAATGACACACCCGTGATTTTAACTCCATCACCCACATTCGGGAGCTTTCCCCCAGTCCTCAGGTCAAAAGCAGAGTTCTTTTGGGGTCAGTGTCAGAAAACACAGAAAGCTCAAAAATCCCAGGTTTCTGTGTTCCCCAGGTTTCTGGGTTTGAGGTTTCTGGATTTGAGGTTTCTGTGGTTCCAGGTTTCTGGATTTGAGGTTTCTGGGTTTGAGGTTTGTGTGTTCCCAGGTTTCTGTGTTCTCAGATTTCTGGGTTGAGGTTTCTGTGCTCCCCAGGTTTCTGTGGTTCCAGGTTTCTGTGTTCTCCAGATTTCTGGGTTTGAAGTTTGTGTGTTCCCAGGTTTCTGCAATTCCCAAGTTTCTGAGGTCCCAGGTTTCTGGGATTCCCAGATTTCTGGGTTGGAGGTTTGTGTGTTCCCAGGTTTCTGGGTTTGAGATTTCTGGGGTTCTCCAGGTTTCTGTGATTCCCAAGTTTCTGAGGTTCCAGGTTTCTGGGATTCCCAGGTTTCTGGGTTTGAGGTTTGTGTGTTCCCAGGTTTCTGGGATTCCCAGGTTTCTGTGTTTGAGGTTTCTGGGATTCCCAGGTTTCTGTGCTCCCAGATTTTTGGATTCCAACACCAGGGAGATGTTTCCACTGAGCTGTGGGGATCCTGCACGGATCTCTGATCCGGCACGGTGCTGATCCTCATCTCTGCACAGCCACATCTCCCCCTGAGCTGGGCGAAATCCCCCGCAGGGGATGGGAGTGAGGAGGGGGCTCCAGGCTGGGATCTGAGCCCTCCTTTCCCGGTTTTCCAGGCGGGCTGATCCCGCCCACGGACGAGGATCGCCGCAGGATCATCCGGCAGATGAAAGTTCGCACCACGCTGCGAGGGGACCAGAGCTGGATCCAGCACCACGACAAGGATGAGGATGAGGAGAAGAGCAGCTCCCTGTGAGAACATTTCCCTCTTGGCAGGAAAATGAACCCACAAACACCAGAGGTTTATGTCCAAAAACGAGACAGAGGAGTCCTTTAATAGAATAAAGGAGAGGCCGTGGGGCTTTCCCCTGGGAGCTCTCAGATTTTTGGAGGACTCCCCTCCCTTTTTATCCCAATTTCCCTCTCTCTTTCCCCATTGCTGAGGGACTGGAGAGGCCCAGACTTCCCAACCCCTGATCCCTGAGATTCCCCTCGAATGTACAACCCTCCCTTGGCATTTTTAATTCTTACAGAATTCATGGTTTTTCCCCATTGCTTCTTTCATCTTTCAATATCCAATTTCATTTCTCAGCAAACCTGTAAGGCAAATATCCTTTTTTAAAAAATTTATTTATCAATCAGTGGAATCCATCCCATTGTTTCTTTCATCTCTCAGTGCTGGTTTTATCCACCAGCTTGTTTGTAAAGACAAATCCATCATTCCTCTCACTTCCCCTTCCCTCATCACAATTCCCAGATCATGGATCCAAGCCCCAGCCCTGCACCACACCCCAACCATCCCACCCCGTGCCCGAGGGCATTGCCCAAACCGAGCTCTGCCTTCTCCCGAGCTGCACAGGATGTGCTGGGACAGGTTTTGGGGTCCCCGCGGTGCCAGCAGAGGAATTGCTGCTCCTGATTGTTCCTGATAAAGGCAGCGTGGGGAGGAGCTCGCACAAATTGAGCAGCACGGACAATTTGGAGGATTCGGGAGAGCTCCAGGGTTTGGTGAAGCCAAATTGTGCTTCAGCACCTCGGGGTGACAAATCAGGACAGGCTGGAGGGGCGAGGTTTGGATGGAGGAGGAAGGGGATCAAACAGTGCCCTGGGTGTCACACGGAGCCAGGGAACACCTCTGCTCCATCTCCCCTTTCCTTGGGAACAAACCCAATCCCAAATCTTCATCCTCTTCTCTTCCTCCTTCTCTTCCTCCTTCTCTTCCCTCTCCAAACCCATCCTGGCCACGTTCAGCAATCATTTAACCCCTTGTGTCCCTGTGTTTGCTGTTCCCTCAGGTCTGCACAGAGACCCCCAGCCCCCAAAGCTGCTGCTCCCCAGCAGGACAGGTAATTCCAGGGACCCATCCCAGCCCCATCCCTGTGAGCCCCCTCAGCTCCTGCTGCCAGCACAGGGCTGGGCACAGCCATGGAGAGAGCGTGGATTGGTTCTGGAGAGGTCCAGAGGGATGGAGGGGTGGCTGGAATGGAGAAGGAAGATTGGAATGGAGAGCTTGAATTCAGAGGGATGCCTGGAATTCAGAAGGATTATTTGAATTCAGAGGGAAAACTTCAATTCAAGGGGATGGCTGGAATTCAGGGGGATAACTTGAACTGAGAGGGATCACTTTTGAAATCCAGAGGGATAATTTGAATCCAGAGGGATCACTTTTGAAATCCAGAGGGATCACTTTAAAATCCAGAGGGATAATTTGAATCCAGAGGGATGGAGCCTTTGATCCCCTGTCCCCACAAGGGATGGGACCTCAGTGCTGTGCTGGTGTCACCCCCCAGTGCTCCCAGCAGGGGCTCCTCAGGGCAGGAGAGCCCTGGGTGAGGCTGGGATGGGATCAGAGCACCAGGAGTCTCCAGGAACTCAGGAACTTGCAGGAATACCCTGAAATGCCAAATTCTTGGCTGTGGGAGAGCTCTGCCCTGTTTCCTGCTCCCCTTTCCCAGCTCTCCCCACTCCTGGTCAGTCACTCTGTGCCAGGGATTCCTCCCTGGGAATGCACCCCCGGAGGAGCTCCTGGAAATAAAATATCCTGGAAATAAAATACAATATAATTCTTTTATCCTGATAAAATAATCAGGATCTGCATCACAGCTGATTTCCCCCTCCTGGGGAGTGAATGTAGAGAACACTGCCAGCCTGGCTAACATTAATTGGCTCACTCTAAAATTCACTTCCCCTATTAAAAAAATCCTCAATGGATTCTTATGATGATTATTAATTTTACTCCATGCCTCCAGGGTCACTCCAGCTGTGGGATCCCTCCAGGCCTGCTCAGCTGGATTTTTGCTTTGACATCCACATGGACATTCCCTTCCCCATTTTTTCCCTGTTTTTTTTTTTCTCCTCTCCCTGATATCTGTTCTTTGCACAGGTCCTCATCCTCCAAGCCCCAGCCTGGATACCTCATCAGGTGAGTATGGAACGAGCTGAGAGCTGGACCAGGAGCCAAAATCAGGGAAAATTCTCCCGGATTCTGGGAGCTGGGGACCCCCCAGTGCTCAGGATCACGACCCAGCCTTGTTGTTCCACCCGTGGTTTGAACTTTTTGCCAAACGTTTGGCAGCCAGAAATGTGAGGTGTCCCTTCCTTCCCTCGCCAGGGGGGTCTTCACCAGGACCATCGACAAGAGCTCACCCGAGTCTTCTTCACCTGCCAGCCACGCACAGAAAAAGTAGGCGTGTCCCGTTCTGACCCCGCCCACCTTTTTGCCCCGCCCATTTTGGCCACGCCCCTCGTTTCGGCCACGCCCCCCGTTTTTCGGGCCCCTCCCTTTTTTCCTTCCCCCTCTCTGATCCCAGGATGCAGGAGCTCCATCCCACAGCAGGAAAATCCACATCAGCTCCCTGGCCAAGCAAACCAGACCTCAAATCCCAATCCCAAATCCCAAAAGCAGGGCAGACCTCAAATCCCAACCCTAAATCCCCAAAGCAGGGCAGACCTCAAATCCCAATCCCAAATCCCAAAAGGAGGGCAGACCTCAAATCCCAATCCCAAAAGCAGGGCAGACCTCAAATCCCAATCCCAAATCCCAAAAGGAGGCAGGTGCTGCCCTCCCATTGAGTGGGGATCTCTGGGGTGATTTTTCCCATCCCTGGGGAGCTCCCCTGGGAAGGAGCAGGGCAGGGATGGGGAGGTGACAATTCCCAGGGTGGTTTGTGTCCCCTCAGAGCCTCCCAGAAGGGCCAGAGCCGCTCCCCCTCCGGCTACAGGATGACCACAGAGGACTACAAGAAACTGTGAGTGTGACAAGGGGGCAGCTGCCCCTGTCCCTGCTCTGGGAATGTCCCTGGAGGGGATTTTATCACCGGGGAATTGGGTTTGGAGCATTCCTGAAGCCTGGAGAAAGGCAGAGCAGCACTTTATATATTTCCTATATTCAGATATTTCCTGTATTCAGATATTTCCTGTATTCAGATATTTCCTATATTCATGTATTTCCTATATTCAGATATTTCCTATATCCAGATATTTCCTATATCCAGATATTTCCTATATTTATATACATAGAAATAAGACATATAATAATACATATTTATACATACAAAATACAAGGTTTGCAGCAATCCCTTGGATTTGAAGCCCCCCTGGAGCTTCCAGAAAGTTCCAGGGCCAGGAGAAGCTCCTGGAACTGGAGGGGATTTTATCACCTTGAGGGGCATGTGCACCCCATATAAAAATACATGTACATATAAATAATACATATAAATAACACATATAAATAACACATATAAATACATATAAAATGCAGGGTTTGCAGCAATCCCCTGGGTTGGTTTGTGCTTGGCTCCTGCTGCCCCAGCCCCAGCAGAATTCCTGACCTGGCTCTGCCTTCCCTCCCACCCCAGAGCTCCCTACAACGTCCGGCAGAAATCCGGGGACGAGGAGGATTCACCTTTTTCTGCCGATGAGCACAAGAAAAGGTGAGGCCTGCAGGTGTCTCCGTGTTCCTGGAGGATCCAGGGTCGAAAAATCCCAGGATTGAACAATCCCAGTTCTGCCCACGGCTCCCGGCAAAACCTCATTAAAATCCTGATGTGATCCAGCCTGACAGCACGGCCCAATTAATTCCCAATTAACGAGGAATCCGTGGATTGTGCTGTGGCCATGGGGAGATGGGGATGCCCAAAGAGCCAGGAGGGAGGAGCCCAGGACTGGAACTCGAGGCCAGCTCCAGGCAGGGCTGTTCTCCTGGAGGGAATGGGATCAGAGAATCATCCTGGAATGGTTTGGGGTGGGAGAGACCCTCCAGTACCACCCCTGAACACCCATGAGCAGCAGAGATCCCCCCAGGGATCAGGATCACTGCTCCAGCTGCTGGAACAGCTGGTGACAGAATCCAAACTTTTGGGCACTTGCCTGATGGTTGGTCCGGATGATTTTTAACCATTCCATGAAATCTGCTCCCCAGAGTGCAGCAGCTCTGCCAGGGTTACCCCTGGCCCCCAGCAGGTTGTTCCTCACGTGTCCAGGGCTCCGTGCAGCCAGGATGAGCAGGATGTGAGTCCTTCTCTCCCCCCTCTCTCCCCTGCAGGGCTGAGGCTGCCAACAGCGTCCTGCGGCGCTCGGCCGGCCGCGAGCGCGCCTACGTCCTGTCTGCTGCCAAAAAGAGCAACGGGTGAGTCCAGGGGCTGGGAATGGGGCAGCAGCCAGGAAAAGGTGAAGGGAACCTCCAACAGCTCAGCCACAAATCTGCTGCAAGGGCTGGAGCTCCTTCTCTACGTGGGAAGAGCTGGGGGTGCTCACCTGGAGAGGAGAAGGAGCTGGAGAGAGACAAGGGATGGAGGGACAGGACACAGGGAATGGCTTTCCCATGATTAGGTGGGATATTGGGAATAAATTCCTGGCTGGGAGGGTAGGCAGGGCTGGCACAGGGTGCCCAGAGCAGCTGTGGCTGTCCCTGGATCCCTGGCAGTGCCCAAGGCCAGGCTGGAAATTGGGGTTGGAGCAGCCTGGGACAATGCAAGGTGTCCCTGCCCATGGCAGGGAGTGGCACTGGATCTTTAAGGTCCTTTCAACCCAAACCTTTCCATGGTTCCTTGGTAAATGCAGGTTCCTGCAGAACTGGGAAATCCTCCAAGCATTCCTCACTGAGAGGGATGGAATTGCTGGGAAAGAAAAGTCAGGGGAGTCCCTAATTCCCCGAGGGAATCAAGAGGGGCAGGGTCCTGGGTGGGGGGGTGAGAGGACCAGGGGGGTGACAGGACCTGGGGCAGGTCCTGGGGGGTTCTGCCCCTCCCAGGGAATTTCTTTCCCTCCAATCCTTTAACTGTTCTGTATCCCTTCCTCCACAGCAGCCCAACACAGGAATTCCCAGCCCTGTTTGCCAAGAGGTGGGTGCTGGGACTGGGTGCCTGCTGCAGGCTGGGACAGCAGATCCCAGGAGCACAGGAAGAACAATTCCTTGAGAAAGGAAGGATGCTGGGGGCTGGATCCTGCTGGTTTTTCGGGAGTTGGAAACACTGGGAATACAATCCTGGTGGGGCTTTGGGGAGGCTCAGGCTCAGCATTCCTGTTTCCTGGGAAGCTGCTCCAGCCAGCCAGGGGGATGCTCCACAGGCAGCTCCCTCCCAGGGCTGCCAGTGGGGCAGGGAAATGTGCCCAGAGCTCCCTCTGGGATCCAAAAACTCAGCTTGATGCTGTGTGGAAAAAATCCCACTGCCCTGGCTGCACTGTGCCCCTGGGGATGCTCAGCAGGAGCAGGAATGACCTCAGGAAATGGGGAAATGTGGCTGGGGGACAGCAGGGATGAAGTGCCTGGAAAGCTGCAGAAAAAGTGGAAATAAATGCCGTGATATTTGTGTCTTTGTCCCTGCGGAAAGGATTGAGATAGAAGAGGAGGAAGGACAGCAGAGGAGGAGTCCGACTGTGCCACCTTCATCCAGGTGTGCTCCAGACAGCAGCAGGTATTCCCTGTGGGTGTGGGTGTGATTCCAGGCTTCATCCAAACTGCATTTACCAGTTAAAAAACCGATAAAGTGCCCAAACACAGCCAGATGTGCAGGGTTTGTAGCAGTGGCACCACATTCTTGTTTTCTTGTTTTCCCCTTCCTTTATTATTTTATTTCCCCCTTCCTTTATTATTTTATTTCCCCTTCCTTTATTTTATTTCCCCTTCCTTCATTTCTCCTTCTTTTTTTTCCTCTCCCTTTTTTTCCTCTCCCTTCACTCAGAGTCAGGATTGAAGCACAAGAAGCAAATTTTTGTGTTCAGACTTATTAATTCTAGTTTATTAATTCTTATCCATAGCACAGTGAGTTCCACAGCATTTCTAGCTAACAAGCAAAAGTGAGAAAATGGAGGTGGATCTAGTTAGTTGCAAGCTCTTTTAAATCCTAACTATCAAATTAAAAACTAATATTTATATATTTATTATATAAAAATGTTGGTATATTAGTATATTCTATTACTACATTATTTATACTTTTGACCCAATGACCAAACACCTGTGACCCACAGTGCAGGATTTTCTATCCAACCAAAAACTACCACCTAAAATTAAGAAGAAGGAACAAGAAGGAAGAAGAGACAAACCCCAAGAACCTCCATCTTGTCCCATTCCTATTAATATTCCAAAACCCCAAATTCCAAACCCTTCACCGTGTGATATTACACACTTCTGTTCAATTAATCTATTCAAACTACAAAAAATTGCAACGAATATTCTATTCAAGCTCTTATCTCTCAAATTTGGAAGCTTTTCCCAAGGCCTCAGGTCAGAAGCAGAGTTCTTTTGGGGTCAGGAAGTTCAAAATTCCCGGGTTTTGGGGTTCCAGGAGTTTTGCAGAGGAGACCTCCCAGCTTCGTGTGACAATTTTGTGTTTTTTCCTCCCTTGCAGCCCCAAACCAGGCGGCAGGAGCCAAACATCCTCATCCTCATCCCTGAGTGACAATCTGGGGAAAATCTCAATTTCTGCTGAGAGCAGGTGGGTCTGGAGGCCCTGAGGGCAGGATGGGCAATTCCTGGAGACACAAAATCCTCCAGGAGCAGCACAGAGCAGCAAACACCACCCAGGGAATTCCAGGGGAAGGGCAAAAACATCTGGGAGGAGACAATCCCAGATCAGGGAGGGTCTCCCATGGTTTGAACATTGCCCAGCTCTGGGCTGGGAATCCAAATCCAAACCTGCAGCCTTTTCCAGGGCTCAGATCATTTTCCTGTTGGTTTTTTCCCCCTCTCCCTGCTCATGTTCATGGCTCACCTCCAACCCCTCCTTCCCTCAGCTCCTGCTGTTTTCCCTGCAGGAATGCTGAGGACAGGCAGGACCTGAATGGCAAATCCCCCTTGGAAAAAATCTCCCAGCGTGGGGAAGGGTAAGGAACGAGCAGGGATGAGCTGAGATGGGAATTCTGTGCCCTGAGTCCTGGGAATCCTCTGGGAATTCTCTGGGAATTCTCCTCTCTGCCCTCATTCCTCTGGGATTCTCCTCTGTAATAATTTATATATACATATAAATGTTTTTATTATGCTTTTATTATAACACTTAAACTCTTATTTTATATCATTATATTATATATAAATTTTAAAATTATTTAATACAGGTTTTTGCTTACTTAAGGCATATTTTTACTTACAACTGTCTAAAACATAAGTTTATATATTTTTTTTTTTACTTAATATCTGTGTACTTCTATTTTTACATCGATCCAAGCTTTTTCCAAGGCTGCAAATCAAACTCTTTAGTATTTGTGGAAGTTTTTCCCTTTCCCACTCCTCTGGGATTCTCCTCCACTCCTCCATCTCACTTTATTTTTATTTCCCAACCAAACAGCAGCAGATTTCTCTGGGTTGATGCACTGCAAATGGTGAAAATTTCATTTTCACTGGAATTTCCCTTTTTCTAGTGACAGGGCTGTGAAGGAAAAGCCCGAGAGGTTCCCATGGGATGAAGGAGCCCCCAGAGCCACGAATGGGAGGTAAAGTCACTGTGGAATTCCTGCTCTGGGCACAATCCATAACATCCTGCTCTGGGGCTGGCTGGAATATTGGGATGGATATTTTCTGATGGAAAATCAGATTCCACCTGGGCTCTGTGACTCTGAAATGCATGGAAAGCTCCTGTAGAACATTCCTCAAATTGTGCCTCTCTTTTTCCAGCTTTCCTGAGCACACAGAAGCCAACAATGGGTTTTACCCACCAGAGTAAGTGGAAAATTCCCTTTTTCTCCTTCATTTTAGGCTGGGGGTTTCTCCTGAGCTGGGATGAGTTTTGGGTTCAGCCCCTGCAGGGCTGGGTGAGCCTGACCCAGCAGCTCAAAAAACTCTGGGATCTTCCATCTGCTGTCCTCACACGGGGATGAGTGGCTTGGGTTTGGGATCAGCCCTTCAGGAAATTCCCAGAGCTAAGCAGGAGGGAGGAAAATCTGTTCCATGGGAGCCAGGAAAGCCTCGTGGTGGATATTTTGGGTTTTTTATTTTGGCACCAAGCCCCTCCTGTCACAGGCCCAGCCCTGGTTCCTGGGACAGAGCTGGGGATGCTCCTGAGGAGCTGCTCCATCCTGAGCCCTGCCAGGAGACTCCAGGTGGGACCTGGGGATGGCAGCTCTGCTCCCCCAGGCTGGGCTGGGAACAAACAGTGAGCCCAGATTAGAGCTGGGATTAGAAAATGAGACGGGATTGGAGTCCAGGCTGGGATGAGAGTCTGAGCTGGGATTAGCATCTGAGCAGGAATGAGAATCCAGGATGGGATTAGAATTGGAGCCAGGATTAGAATCGGAGATGGGATTAGAATCCAGGCTGGGATTAAAATCTGAGCCAGGATTAAAATCTGAGCTGGGATTAGAATCCAAACCAGGATTAGAATCCAAACCAGGATGAGGATCCAGGCCAGGATTAGGATCCAGGCCAGGCAACAAAGGAAAAGGCAAATCCTGCGTGGATGAGCAGTGGGAACAGCGTTTTCCAGGTCACTGTCACACAGCTGCTTCCCAGGGAATTGAGCAGGGATTCCCCATGGGAAGGGGGCTCAGGGATTGGAGCTGCCCAGAGAGGTTTGGGGTCCCCATCCCTGGAGGTGCCCAAGGAATTCCTGATGTGGCACTTGGTGCCCTGGCTGGGGATCAGGCTCAGCTGGGACTCTCATCCCAGAAGGTTTTTTTTTTTCCAACCCTTGGGATTCTCAGAGCAGATCCAGCAGCTTCAGCTCTGCCTTCAGCGCCTCCATCCCACAGGATTTTAGATTTTGCTGCCCTGACATTCCCAGGGTGCAGGGTCAGGGAGGAATTGCTGCTGCTGGGATCTCCCTGGAGCTGCTTCCCTCCTTGTCCCTTATTTTGGGATTCATTTCCATGTTTTGGCCCAACAGAGGCTTTGGGGTGAGCAGATTTCAGGGCCAGGTTGGACACTGGGGCCTGGAGCAGCCTGGGGTAGTGAGAAATGTCCCTTCCAACCCAAATCTTTCCATGATTCCTGGGTTCTATGAAATTAATTCAGCCCCTGAGCTGAGGTGAGGAGGATCCCACAGCCTGGAGCTGCTGGTGTAGGAATGTCTTCTGCTCTGTCCAGGTGCTCCCTCCTGGGACAGGACAGGGAATTCCTGCCTGGAGATGTGTGGGAATTGAATCCCACTAACCTCAGTTCCACCACCAGCCTCTCCTCCTCGTGGTTTGGATGGAATTTTTTTTTTTTTTTGAGGGAAAACCAATTCTCTGAGACAATTCTTTCCTGGGCAGTGTTGCTGTTCCATACAAATCCCCTGGAAACTTCTGGAAGTTCTGAATTCCCCATTTTTTTTTTGCCAGGTCACCCTTGCAGTCTGATGTCCCTTTTCATGGCACTGAGAGAACCCCTGTGCACATCGAGGACACAGAATATTCCTTTAAAAGGTACCAGTAGGGTGAATTCAGGGGCTGTAGTAATAATCCCATAAAAACATGGGTGTCCCATAATCCTGAGGATCAAGGGAAACCTGAATGGGCAGGCACAGAAAGAGGCTCCTGCTCCCACTTTTTTCCCCAAGGATGGGAATTTAAACTGAGGTTTAAATAAACCAAGGGCTTTGTGTTGTATCCCCCTCCATGTCCTTTGAGTCCAGCCAAGCACTGCAGAGATTTCCTCCTCTTGTTCTTGGTGGGCTTCAATTCCCTGATAATCCAGGGGGGATTGGGGTTGGGTTAGGGTTTGGGATTTGGGTTGGGGTTAGGGTTGGGGTTTGGGTTGAGGTTTGGGTTGAGGTTTGTGTTAAGGTTGGGGTTTGGGTTAAAGTTGGGATTTGGGTTGAGGTTTGTGTTAGGGTTGAGGTTTGGGTTAAAGTTGGGATTTGGGTTGAGGTTTGTGTTAAGGTTGGGGTTTGGGTTAAAGTTGGGATTTGGGTTGAGGTTTGTGTTAGGGTTGGTGCTGGGTGAGGGTTTGGGATTGGTATTGGGGTTTAGGTTCGGGTTGGGTTGGGGTTTGAGTTTGGTTTAGGGATAGGATTTGGGTTTGATTTGGGGTTAGGGGTTTGGGTTGGATTAGGGTTTGGGCTCAGGTTTGGTTTCAGGTTAGGGTTTGGGTTTGCTTTGGATTAGGGTTTGGTTGGGTTTGGGGTTAGGGTTTAGAGTAGGGGTAGGGTTTGGATTAGGGTTGGGGTTTGGGTTAGAGGTTGGGTTAGGATTGTGGCTGGGATTTGGGTTGGGGTTAGGGGTTGTCCCAGGAAAAGCCCCAGTGCAGGCTTGCACAAGCCTGGCCTGGTGAGCAGAGCAGTGCCAGGGTGCTGGTGCTAGATTTTAGGGTTGTGATTGGGTTAAGGTTTGGGGTTAGGGTTTTGGGTTAGGGTTAGGTTTAGGGTTTGGGTTAGGCACAAGCCTGGCCTGGTGAGCAGAGCAGTGCCAGATTTTAGGGCTGTGATTGATGGGTGCCCCTTTGCTTTCCAGGTCTGGCTTGGGATATGAGGAGAGGAGCGGCCCCACAAATCCTGAGGGCCCATCCCATCAGCAGCCCTACTGGGATGAGACCAGGTGGGGACTGGGGGGACTGGGACGTTTGGGGCTGGAGATTTGGGGCCCTTTGGGGCTGGAGATTTGGGGCTCTTTGGGGCTGGAGATTTGGGATGTTTGGAATGGTTCTGGCCAAACTGGCTCGTGCTCCTCTCCAGGGAATGGGTGTCTGCCCATCCCACACGGATTTTCCCAGCCCTGGATGTCTGGTTTAGGTTTCTGGACTCAGGCAGCCTCACTGAGAGGGGCCCTGGAGCTTCTGGCCATGATTCCCCCCCAGAGCCCCCCAGGCTGAAGGATCCTGCTGAGCCCAGCAGGGCAGGGTGAGGAATGGGAATGGGAATGGGAATGGGAATGGGAATGGGAATGGGAATGGGAAATTCCCCCTCCCTTCTGTGGGATGATTCCCTGGGCATCTCCCCCTGCTCATAAACATCCTCCCAGGTTCTCCTGTTTGTAGAATCATGGAATTGTTCAGGTTGGAAAAGATCTCTGGATTAAATCCACGTTCAGCACTGTCCTCAAGTGCCACATCCACACAATTCCCTGAACATTTCCAGGGCCTGACAACCCTTTCCATGCAGAATTTTTTCCCAATGTCAAATCTAAACCTCCTCTAGTGCAACCTGAGGCCTTTTTGTGCCTGATTCTAGTGCTAGTTTTACTGGATTGAACCTCTTACCATGGTTTTATAGGAAAACCTGGCAGAAAAGATCCTCCTTAGCTGGAGCCATCAAAGCCAGGAGTTGCTTCCTAGACTTTAAATTTGGGAGCAGAGAGTTTCTAGGGAGAGACAATAAGCAATAAAATTTGGCATTAGGCTCCATGGTAATGCTGGGTCTGGTATTGAACTGGGCTGGGTGTGCACATGGAAGAACTTTATGGAATAATTTCCCTTTTTTTGTCCATATTTTCTGCCTGAATTGGAAGAGTTGAGGCTCTTTGTAAATCTGGGCTCCCTCCCGGGTGTGTCAGTGAGAACACCTTGGCATCAGAGGGTGACCTGAGTGTTCCTGTCCCCAGGTCTGAGCTGTGCTCCCAGGACACTGCTGGCAGCAGGGACAGGGACATGGGGATGTCATCCTGTGTGCAGAGTGAGGACAGCACTGCAGAAAGGCAAGAGGAAAAATGGGATTGCTTTTCCTGCTGGGAGGATGTGGGGATTTGCTGCAGGGGGAGGCACTGAAGGTGCTGTGCTTGGCATCTTTCCTTTCAGCCCTGTTTCTTGAGAGGTCTGGATTTTCCATCTGGTTTTTTCACAACACTTTGGGTTTTTTGAGGACTTGGGTTAGTGCTGGCTGGTTGCATTTCATGACCTCAGAGGGCTTTTCCAACCTAACCAATTCTGTGATTCCATGATTCTATCTTGCACATTTTCATGCAAGGATTTTGCATTTTTTTTTTTTTTATTCCTTGAGGCAGGAGATTCTCCAGGGGCTGCATCTCCATCCCACAGGAATTGTGTGCTCAGGGTGTTTCCACCCTGTAAAGATCTCCTGTCTTGGCAGGTGCAGCTCTGTTCCTGGGGGAAGCAGCATCCCAGCTCCAGACATTCCACATGCAAAGGAGCCTGAGCCACGGCAGGACAGGTACAGAGCCAGGACACCCCTCACTCACCTCCAGTTCTCCTTCCTGGCCTGTCCCAAGGCATCCAAGTGCTCATTTCCTGGCTCAGGGAATTGGGGGATCAATAGAGGCTCTGCCAGTGCCATCCTTCACCCTGGGAGGAGCAGAGCACTGCAGGGATCTCCCACAGGAATTGTTGAAGCTCAGCACCAGAAGGACCTGGAGCTGCTGGGATAAATAAAACTGCTGGGATAAATCCAGAGGAACCCACGGAGCTGCTCCAGGGCTGGAGCCAGGCTGGGAGAGCTGGGGGTGCTCACCTGGAGAGGAGAAGGATCCAGGGAGAGCTCAGGGTCTAAAGGGGCTCCAGGAGAGCTGGAGAGACAAGGGATGGAGGGACAGGACACAGGGAATGGCTCCCACTGCCCCAGGGCACGGCTGGATGGGAATTTGGGGATTAGGAATTGTTCCCTGGGAAGGTGGGGATGGAATTCCCAGATTTGCTGCCCCTGGATCCCTGGCAGTGCCCAAGGCCAGGCTGGAGCAGCCTGGGACAGGGGAAAGTGTCCCTGCCATGGCAGGGGTGGCATTGGGGGGGCTCTGAGGTCCTTTTTCACCCAAACCATGCCAGGGTCCTATAAACATCACCCCTGCAGTGGGCAGAATTGGGTAGTGGAGCATCCAAAGTGAAACTTCAGGTCTCGTTTTGGCTTGACTTCAGATCTTTAATTCATTTGAACAATTTGAACAAGAGGTTTAGTGGTTATCTTTTTTTTTTTTTCTTCTGCTTTTCGTTAGAGTGGGGACTGAAGTACAAGAGACAGGATTTTTGTGTTCAGACTCAGTTGTTTATTAATTCTTATCTATAGTATATATAAATATATATATATAGGTGAGTTTTAAGGTCCCTCCCAAGCCAAAGCATCCTGACTGTGACCCTGTGACAGCCACGGTGCTCCTGCAATTCCCCCCCAGGACAGGGTGACACCCTCGGGTGCTGCAGCTCCTGCCAGCTCTTTCCCCCCCCAGGATCCCTCTGGACCGTGAGGAACAAAGCCCTCCCAGCACTGAGAGCCACCGGGACAGCCCGGGGGGCTGGAGGCACAGCGAGCCCGGCCCGGGGCCAGCCAGGTGGGCTGGGGACATCCCTGGGCTTGTGCCATCAGGGCCCCTGTCACCCTCACCCTCTGCTCCCTGAAACTCCTGCCAGGAAATTCAGCCAATGCAATCACACTGACACAGCAATATTGGAAGGGATTCCCTGGGAGAGTGCCCAGAGCAGCCCCTGGATCCCTGGCAGTGCCCAAGGCCAGGCTGGACTGGGATTGGGATTGGGATTGGAGCAGCCTGGGATGGTGGAACTGGGATGAACTTGGAGGTCCCTCCCCACCCAAACCATTCTGGAATTGTGGAATTCCATGGCCCTGTGCTCCTATAGCCACCAGGGTGTCCCAGCTCTCCCTGTTCCCGTGGGAAGTGGCAGGAGCCACCCTCAGCACACCCTGAGCACTCGTGTGAGCTCAGAGCAAAGGCAGCCCTTGGCTTCAGGGTCCAGTTTCACTCTCCAGCAGGTCAGACTTCAGCAGCTCCCAGGAGAGAATTCCCAGTGGCCACGAGTCCCAGCACCCCCTGTCCCTGCTCCAGGAGCGCCAGGGCTTTGGGGGCTCTGTGCCCAGCCACAGGATCCCAGCCTATGTGGACAGCCAGGTGTTCAGCACCAGGAGGTGAGGGTTTGGGAATGGGGATTTGGGGGTGAGGGTTTGGGGATGGGGATTTGGGGGTGAGGGTTTGGGAATGGGGCTTTGGGTGTGAGGGTTTGGGGGATGAAGGTTTGGGGGTGAGGGTTTGGAGTTAAGGGTTTGGGGATGGGGGATTGGAGATGAAGATTTGAGGGTGAGGGTTTGGGAATGGGGCTTTGGGTGTGAGGATTTGGGAATGAAGATTTGGGATTGATGGTTTAGGATGCAGACACAGGGAAAGCTGCTGGCATGGGACACCTTCACAATCTCAGGCTGCTCCAAGCCCCATCCAGCCTGGCCTTGGACACTTGCAGGGATCTGGGAAAGCTTGGGAATGCTTTGGCTTTGCTCAGGTGTTGGGTTTGGAGTCTGCTCTCCCTGTGGAGCACAGGGGCAACAGGCAGAGCATGGGGGAGTGCATGATGGAATCGTGGAAAGGCCTCTGAGATCATCAGCTGTCAGTCCAGTGCTGTCACATTGTCACCACCGAGCCTCCAGTGCCACATCCACACATTTTCTGGATATTTCCAGGGATGGGGATTCCACATCCTCCAGTGCCACATCCACACATTTTCTGGACATTTCCAGGGACGGGGATTCCACTGCTGTGGCAGGGTTTGGTGGTGCCAGGAGCCTGGCAGTGGCTGTGTGCCCAGTGTGGGCACTGCAGAGCTCTGCTGCTGTGTGCTCAGGCTTTGTGTGTCCTCTCAGGCCCAGCCCTGATGCCCAGGGCAGTGTTTATTCTGGGAGCAGCTGGTATGACAGTGCCAGGGGGCACGGGGACTTCAGCCCTGCTGCAGGACGGTGAGTGCAGGGCTGGGATCCCAACTTCCCAAGCCAAGGAACTTCCCAGTGCCACATTTATTCAGTATATCCAGGTGTCCTGATGCATTTGGTGATTCCAAATTGGGTGTGGAGTGGGAGATGTCAGTGCCCAGCAGGGACATTCCAGCCAAAATTCCCACCCTGTGTAAGGATCCTTCAGATTCCCCAACTCAGAGCTTGAGACTGTTCCACTTGCTCTCCCCAGAGATGTCACCATGTCCATGGCCCAGAGAAGCCACAGGGTGCCATTCTACATGGACAGCTTAAACAGCACCAGGTAAATGGGGAGTCACAGGGGCTCCGAGGGAAATTTCCCAAAAATTTATGGAGCAGGAGCCAGCAGGCAAAGCCAAGAGCTGAGAGAGTGAGGATTGGTTTCCAGGCAGTGGATCCATGATCCAGTGGCACAGAGCTGCTCTTAAACCATTCCTAACTAAAGCTGCCTAGCTGAGGGTCTGGGACACTACCAGAAAAATCCCTGGAGATTTTTCCCTGTATGGGAGGCCAGAAGAGAGGGACAGGAGAATGGGGAGCTGATTCCTGGCCAGGAATTGGCCTTTGCTACAGGAAAGCAGAGATCACAGCAGAGAGAGGCTCACTGTCCCCAGAGTGTCAATGGCTCAGTGGCAGAACTGTCCCCAGTGTCAATGGCTCAGTGACAGAAGTGCTCCCAGATCAAGGCTGTTGGAAGGGGCAGGATGTCTCCAGTGTGGAATGCCATCGTCCTGGGCCCCTGCAGCCCCTCCTTGCAGTGCCAGCCCGTCCATGTGCTGTCTGAGGCTCCAGTGCAAGGCTGAGGGCTTCAATTTACTGAGCTGGGGACAGACAGCTCCATTGGCTCTGGGAATGTTCCCATCTCTTGCAATTCCTCCTGTGCCCTTTCTCCCCATGGCTGCTCCCACTCACTCAGCCCATCCTCAGTGGAAGATCTCACTGGATCTTCTGTCTCACGGCCCTGCAAGTGAGACTTCCCCAAATCCCTCCTCCGGGGGAGCAGTCCTGTCCTGTGGCAGAGATGGAAGGACAAAGGGATTGGTTTGGTGCATGACAAGGTCTGGCAAAGGGCTGTGCTGTCCATCTGCCCTCCCAGCAGTGGCAGATTCTCCTGGCTGTCACTTTGGCTCCTGCCATCCTCACAGGGTCTTCCCTCTCTCCACAGGCTCCTGTCCAGCTCCAGTGAGAGGCTCTGCAGCTCCCACCCCAGCTCTGGCTACCAGCCTGACCCCAGCACTGCCGGGTAAACAACGGGAGGGGCAGGAGGGGCCACTCCAGCCCGGGCACCCGCCTGGTGTCACCCACTGTGCCAGCAGGGTCAGGGCAGTGATTGTCCCCCTGGGCTGGGCACTGTGAGGTCCCACGTGGAACCCAGGGCTCAGCTCTGGGCCCCTCAAGGCAGACCCTGAGGGGCTGGAGCGTGTCCAGGAAGGGAATGGAGCTGGGAAGGGGCTGGAGAATTCCTGAGGGAGCTGGGAAGGGGCTGGAGAATTCCTGAGGGAGCTGGGAAGGGGCTCAGAAGGAGAAAAGGAGGCTCAGGGGGAACTTCTGGCTCTGCACAACTCCCTGACAGGAGGGGACAGGCAGAGGGGATTTGGGATTTTGGGATCTGCTCCCAGGGAGCAGGGACAGGAGGAGAGGGAACAGCCTCAGGCTGGGCCAGAGGAGGTTGAGGTTCAGAAAATCGGGAGCATGGTTTGGTGGTGACCGTGGTGGTGGCACTAACTGATGGTTGGATTTGATGATCTTAAAGGTATTTTTCAACATTAATGATTCCATGATGTAGAAGAGCTCGTGCTCAGTTTAAGGAAAAAAAGAGGTTTCTTTCCTTAGCTATGACAGGGCTTAGTGTAAGAAGGGAGGATTAATCCCAGCTTTTAGGCAGCAGTGGAAATGCACCATGGAAAAAGGCTGATTAATTCCTGTCAGGGCTGCAGGCTGAGGGTGGGGGACACAGGGCTCCCCTCGGCCTGCACCAGGGTGGGACATGGAATTCTGGAGCCGGGATTGGAATGAGGCAGGGACATGCAAGGGAGGTAAAAACATCCCCAAGCAGGCAGCAGCAGTTCCACACAGGCTGCAAACACCGGAGATATTCCAGAAGGGGCAGAAGAGCCCCTGGAAGCAGCGCTGTGCCACAGGGCTCGCTGTTAACCGGGAGCTGGGAGCTCTCTCCATGCCCATTGTGTGCCTAATCCTGACAGGAGCTGGGAAAGAATTATCCCTCAGACCCATAACCGGATGAAAAGGGGTTACATTATCCATCCCATTCTTGCCAATTAACTCGATTTGTTGTGGTGGGGTAATTAGAGGAGTTGTTATTTAGCAACAAAGCTCGATATGCAGGATTTATTCCAGAACAACAACAACATCCCGCTCCGAGCCCCTCCCGCACGCGTTCTGTGCCCAGGGGCTCGCACGGTCCCTGCCCGGCTCGGGCTCTTTTCTTTTTTCTCTTTTCTCATGGAAATGCTTCCCGTTTTCCCAGGAGAGGGATCCTCTTTGTCAAGGAGTACGTGAACACCGGCGGCTTTGCGGCGTCGCCGCGCCACGGCAGGTACGGAGTGCTGGGGACACCGTGTGGCACTGCCAGGTGTCACCTGTGCCACCTCCCACATGGCAGCAGGATGGAGCCGATCAGCCCCGGGGGGTTTTTGGAGGGCAGGTTCTGCTCTGGAAATGCTGCCCTGTCCCCCCGCTGTGCTGGGGACAGCAGGACCTGTGTCCCACTGCTCCCAGGGAACAGGGAAGCTCCTCCTGAGGTGGATGAAAACACCACCCTGCAGGTTTGGCACTGGGAGGATTCACCTGTAAACGGCTGGAATGTGGAGGGTGAGGGCTCCCACTGCAAAAACTTCATTGTATGTGTTTAAAAAAGTTTAATGGCACCGTTTCCAAACTTTGATCTTCAGTCCTTTGTGTTCTGCTCGAGTGAAGCTGCTGCAGACTTCAAGACAGTGACAAGAGCAGAATTTGGTCCCATGCACATCACCCTCGCAGTGATGTGGCACCAGTTCACAGCAGTTTGAAGCTCCCTGCAGGCACTGCTGGCATCCCTGGGGGAGCTGATTACACCCTGTAAATCTCCAGCCTGTCCCAGAGCTCTGCACAGCTGCTGGCAGCAGCCAAAGCCAAATACCCAGGAAACTCAGAGAGGGAACACTCAGCTGGATGAGGGATGGAGCCAGGGATGGGCTCTGTGCCTTTTCCTGCAAGATTTGGAGTTTTAGCTGCTATTTGTAGGGAGCAGATGGAAACATGAGAGCCCTGGTGAGGAGAGTTTTGCCTGGGCAATTCTCCCTGGGGGTACTGAAAGGCTCCTCTCTGTGTCCTGGGAAGGCACTTTGAGAACCTTCTCCCCAAGGAACAGGTAGCCAGGATATTCCAGATCATTAGATTATGATTCCACACAAAATTCTCTTCCCACCTATCACTGCCAGGTGCTGATATTTCCCTCTCTCCTTCTGCAGTGGCAGCCTTGTGGATCTGAGTGACCTGGAGAGAAGCAGCTACAGCCAGCACAGTTTCCTGCCCAGTGCTCCCCTGCACAGGTAGGACAGGGCAGGGCTGCCTTGGGGGGGTTCATCAAATTCTCAATCAGAAATGATTGTAAGAGTTTGCTTTTTGAGGACCCTGGGGTGTGTTTGGTGGAAGAGCAGCACAATAAATGGAAATGCAGTGACTGGGAGTCCATCAGAGGGATGGAGCACCTCTCCTGTGAGGAAAGGCTGAGAGAATTGGGATGGCTCAGCCTGGAGCTGAGCTCTGTGGTAACTGAATTGTGGCTGCTCAGTGCCTGAAGGGATCCCACAAGGAAAATGGGAAGGGATTATTTCCAAGGAGTGACAGGACAAAGGGGATGGCTTCTCACTGACTGAGGGAAGGATCAGATGAGATATTGGGATGGAATCGTTCCCTGGCAGGGTGGGCAGGGCTGGCACAGGGTGCCCAGAGCAGCTGTGGCTGCCCCTGGATCCCTGGCAGTGCCCAAGGCCAGGTTGGAGCTGCTTGGAGCACCCTGGACAGTGGGAGGTGTCCCTGCCATGGCAGGGGTGGCACTGGATGGGCTTTAGGGTCCCTTCCAACCCAAACCATTCCATAATGCCACAATTCTAGGATTCTAAGATCTGTCCTGCACCCCTGGGCCAGCACAGTGCCCTGCTCTGTCACTCACACAGCCACAGTGTGGGAGCAGGTTGCTCGTGGACAGGGACAAAATAAACCCAGTCCCAGTGCTGGCACTGGAACCAGAGCATCACAGAGGAATCCCCTGCCCTGTTGTCCAGGTCCAGTGAGCCCCTGTGCACTTACTGCAGCCGGGAGATCCGAGACTGCCCCAAGATCATCATAGAGCACCTGAACATCCACTGCCACGAGTACTGCTTCAGGGTAAGCCCCAGGCAGTGCCTGTGCTGCCGGGAATGGCAGGGCTGGGAGCAGGGATCTTCCTGCAAACTCCATCCCCAGGCTGCCAGAGGGATCTGCATGGGGTGTGCCAAAGCCTTACCTCACATCGGGACAGAAACAGGCAGTCACAGGTGTCCCCAGAAGGTTTTCTTTGAATAAATGTTAGAACAAGGAGAATTCTTTATTATTGGCAGCACCCTCATGTCCTCACCCCACTGTCCTTGTGGTCTTTGTGCTCTAGTGGAGGTGGCTGAATCCTCAGAGCCTGCAGGGTTTCCAAGGAAAGAGGGTGGGAGGAGGAGGAGGGATGGGCAATGTGGGAGGAACAGGCCTGCAGGGATGGCTGTTGTAGGAAAGTGTGTGGGGATGTGAGGAGGGATGGGCAGTGTGGGAGGAACAGGCCTGCAGGGACATTGTAGGGTTGTTGTAGGAAAATGCAGCCCCAAAGGTTCCATCCTTGCCCCTTAAAATGCTGCAGACTTCTGCCCCCTCCCTCTTGCTGCTCCTGTGTGGGGTTTTGGTCATTATCCAACCTTGCTGTTTTCCTTTTGGCAGTGTGGAATTTGCCACAAAGCAATGGGAGATCTGCTGGATAAAATATTCATCCACCGGGACATTGTCCACTGTGACAAGTGCTACGAGAAGCTCTTCTAGGTGGGTTCCAGGGCCCCTTTCCAAAGCCATTCCAGGGAGGATGGCTGGGGGAGAGCTCAGAGCTCACTGCTGAAGGCCATTTAACCCTCACACTTCCAGGCTTGTCAGTGTCCAACAGTGACCTTATAGCAGCATTAGCTGCAAACTCACTCCTGCTGTCCCGGGGGTGTTGGTTGGAGCTGGAATCTCGGTGACAAATAGGCTGTGGTGGCTTCCCGGGGGTGACAGGCAGAGGCTGGCTTGAGTGATGACAGAAATGTCCCTCAGAGTTGGAGAGTCCTCAGGGAAGGCAGTTCAAGGTTCCTCGCTGTGTCCTGGGCTGACCCCGTGCTGTCAGAGCTGTGACATTCCCCTGACAGGGACACAGCTTCACCTAAAGATCCTTCGGGCTGAAAACCTTTGGGAAGAGTAGAGACAGATCAACAGGAGAGGGTTGGACACGGTTTGGTTTTGTCTGATGATCTGGAAGGAGCAGGAGGTGCCATGGCAGCGAGCAGAGCTGCTGGGCTGGGGCTGGGAGAGCTCGTGTGCTCCCGGCACGGAGGAGGAGGAGGAGGAAGAGGAGGGAACGGGGCTCCTGGCTCGCTGCTGCCCGTAGCTGGTCAGGGCTGTGGCTGGGGAGGATTCCCGCTGCGATCAGGCCGTGCTCAGCCGCTCTCTGTGTGCCCGCAGGGCCCCGCGGAGCCGGGAACGCCGCAGCTCTGGCATTGCACAGTTCCTGCTCCCGCTTTCCTGCAGTTCTGCTCCCTCTCCTGCCCCGTGGATGAGTTCAGCACCCGCTGCTTGCTGCTGTCACCTGCACGGAACTCGTGTGATGGGAAGGAGATAAGGCAGGCTCCCCCTCAGAGCTAACATTCCCCAGAGGTGCCGAGCCTGGCTAAGCCTGGCTTTACCTGCACCAGGGTTCCCGGTGCTCCTGGAGCTGGGAGCCACGCACAGCTCCCCATTGATCCCAGCTCATTGCCACGAGGCTCTGCTGATGAGACATGGATTTCTTTCCCTTTCTTTCCTAAATTTGGATTCTTGGGAGGGTTTGAATTTAGTCCTTAGCAAAAGCCTATTTCTGCTTCTTTCACCCCCAAATTCAGCCTAGAAATAGCTTCTGCTATGGTTTCCATGTGCTTTCCCCAGGATTCCAGGAGCACTTCCAAACTCTGTTCTAATTGTGTGCCAGCTTTAATTCTCCTTCCTGCCTCTTCCCCGAGGATGCTGCAGCAGCACTTGTGGCTGCAGCCTGTTTGGGGAGATAACACAAGTCCTTCCCTGGTGTCTAACTCGGGCTCTGAGGGCAGGGGAACCTCAATTCCCCCTCCTGACAAAGAGCCCTGCTCAGCTGAAATCCCAACTTCTCCCCTCACCAGGGCTTTGCCCACACCTCTCGTTGCTGTGAACTAATTAGTGCTCACTAATATTGAACTTCCAGCAGATGCTGCACTCAGTAAAATCAGAACTGTGTCATTTGAGCCCTTAACTCAGAGCTGAGAGGTTGGGAATGCTGAATACTGAAAGTCAGGTGTCCTAAAAGTATCCAGACCTCCTGTTTCCTCATTAGGAATCATAGAATTATAGAATTACAGAATGATTTGGGGCTGGAAGGAGTTCAAGTTCACGGGCAGGGACACCTTCCAGGATCCCAGGTTGCTCCAAGCTCCGTCCAGCCTGGCCTTGGACACTCCCAGGGATCCAGGGGCAGCCCCAGCTGCTCTGGGCAACCAGGGCTTCGCCATCCCCACAGCCAAGAATTGCTGAAAACCAAGCTTCTCCTAAAACCCTGTGAGAAAAGGAACCCTGCTCCCCCGTGACATGTTTGTTTGTGTTTGAGAGCAGCTGATGGAGCTGGGAAAGGGCTCAGGATCAGGAGGGGCCCCCTGGCTCTGCACAACTCCCTGACAGGAGGGGCTTTTCCCCCTTCCAGACATGTATCACCCCAAAGGAACCTGCAGCTAGCATGAAAATGTTCTGCTTTATGATTTGTATGGAGCTTTGAAGAATTGCTGACCTACCCCTCCCCGTGAATAAAAAACAAATGAATTATTCAAAGAGGTGAATCTTCCTGCTCTTTGTGTCACCTGCACACTGACTTTTTCCTTCATGATGGATGAGGTCATGCACGTATTTTTCTTTCACAAAAAAGATGTTATTTCTCTTGGGATTCTGCTGCTTGTGGGGACAAAACCCGACCAGGTTATTTCACGTGAAACAAATAAAAAAATAAATAAAGGGTATGAAATGTGCTGGTGCTGGTGGTGACTGAGCAGAGGTGGAGGCAAACCCATCCTGGCTTTTGGAAATCCCATCTTCTGCACAGACCAAACCTTCCCAGAGCATCTGAGAATTACAGCAGAGTGACAAAATGAACAACAAGAGTGCCAAAATGAACAGACCTCGAGCAGTGTCAGGGCTGGATGTGGTGTTCAGCTGGTACAAAAAACGAGATTCTGCTGGCAGCACGTGGCCTTGGTGACTGCCAAACATCCAACACTTCTTATCAGCAGCTGCCACAGGCACTGTGAGGGTCCAGCTGGGGAGCAGGATGTCAAAGAATTGTGTTTGTTTTATTGTTGCCCGATAAAACTGTCCTGAAGACGTTGCACTCACCGAAGCTTTGGGAGATCCCAGCTAAGCTGTATTTTGTGCATTTTTCTGGAACACACGCACAGGGAGAGACCCTTTCCCCCTCACTCACCCTTCCCTACTCAGCCTTCTTCCCCTCATTTGCTCCTCTTCTTCTCTCCCTTCTTTTCCCTGACTTCCTCACCTTTTTCACTCCTTCTCTTTCCTCCACCTCACTCTAATCCCCCTCACTTACCCCTTTCCCTCTCATTCCCTTTCCCCCTTTTTAAACCTTTTCCCCTCATTCATCCCCACTCCCCATTCATCCCTTTTCCTCCTCACATCCTTCCCACCATCACTCCTTCATTTTCTCCCATTTATCTCCTTTTTCTTCCTCACCCCTTTCCCCCTCACTTAGCCCCTTTCCTCCCTCACCTGCCCCATTCCCCCCCGGTTCCCTCTTTCCTCCCTCACCCATTCCATTCCCCTCTTTCCCCCTAACTTGCCCCTTTCCTCCTCACTCACCCCTTTCCCTCATTCATCTTTTCCCCCTTTTAAACCCTTTCCTGCCATTACTCCTTCTTCCCCTCACTGATCCCCATTTCCCTCATTCATCCCTTTTCCTCCTCACTCACCTCCTTCCCACCATCACTCCCTGCTTTCCCCTCATTCATCCCTTTCCCCCTTCTCACTGCCATTCCACCTCACTCACCTTTTCCCCCTCTCCCCCCTTGCCCTCACTCTTCCCTTTTCCTCTCACTCACCCCTTTTTCCTCATTCCTTTTTCCCTCACTCACCCTTTTCCCCTCATTCACCCGCTTTCCCCTCACTCCTTTGCCCTAACCCATTTCCTCCTCACTCACCCCTTTCCCCTCACCTTTTCCCCCTCATTCCTCCTTTCCCCCACTCATCCTTTTTCACTCACCCCTTTCCCCCTCACTCTTCCCTTTTCCCCTCACCCCTTTCCTGTCACTCACCCTTTTTCTCCCCATTCTCCCCTTTTCCCCTTACTCACCTCTTTCCCCCCACCCTTTTCCTCTCATTCACCATTTTTTACTCACCCCTTTTCCCTCACTCACCCTTTTCCCTCACTCACTCTTCTCCCCTCATTCACCTTTTCTCCCTCACGCACCTTTTTCACTCACCCTCTTCCCCTCACTCACCCTTTTCCCCTCACTCACCCTTCTCCCCTCACTCCGCTCCCCTCACTCAGCGCTCACCGCCGCTCCCTCCCCGGCTGCCGAGGCGGCCCCGCGCATGCGCAGCGCGCCCCTCGCCCGTTCCCCGCACAGGGGCGGGGGCGGTGCCTCCCGCCGTTCGCGGGCCGGCCTGAGCCGCCGGAGAAAGGCGGCAGCGGCACCGAGCGCCCGCCGTCCATCCGCCTGTCCGCCCGTCTGTCTGTCCATCCATCCATCTATCCATCCGTCCATCCAGGTACCGTCTGAGGGAAGGGGGGGTACCCGCCGCGCTCGGCTCTGCCGCGCTCGCTGCGGACCGGCCGCGCCCGTGCCCCCCGCGGGGGTCGCGTCCGCCGGTGCCGCACAGCGCGCAGCCCCGGCACGGCCAGCAGAGCCTTCCCCGGACCCTCAGCCCGTCCTTCGCCTCGCCCCCCCGGCTCTCGGAGCTGCTCAGAGCCCTCACAACCCCCGGCCATCACAGCCCCCCGGCCTCTCAGAGCCCTCTCATAGCGCTTGTGGCCATCACAGCCCCGTCACAGCTTCCCCTGCTGGTCTCACAGCCCCATGGCCATCACTGCCCCCCAGAACCGCCCCATGGCCATCACTGCCCCCAGAACCCCCGATTCAGCCCCATGGCCATCACTGTTCCCCAAATCTCCCCATGCAGCCCCATGGCCATCACAGCCTCCCCTATGGTTCTCAGAGCCTCCCCAGAGCCTGCACTCTCCGTAAACCCCATGGCCATCATTGCCCCAAAGACCCCCCAAGCCCCATCCCAGCGCTTTCCCATCCCAGCCCTTTCCCATCCCAGCCCTATCCCAGCCCTTTCCCATCCCAGCTCTATTCCAGCCCTTTCCCATCCCAGCCCTATCCCAGCCCTATCCCCACCCTTCACACCCCCGGCTCTCCAAGAAGCCCCCATGGCCCGGGGTGAGTGAGGGGACCTTTCCCTCCATGAGACACCCAAATATCTGCTCTGCAAACTCCAAATTCTTGTCTCCCATCCCATCTCTCACGGCTGCCGCCTTTTTGCCTCCTTCTAAACGTGTTTTATTTCTTCCCCCTCCCCGTTATGAAATTAACAACGAAATTAACTTTGGCAGGTTTGTATCTCTTCCCCCGCATGTCTTTGCTGGGGTTTGGGTTTTTTTTTTGTGTGTGGTTGTGGGGAAAGACTCAACGTTTTTCAGCTGCTCTTCCCCCTCAAGGTGTGTTTTTTTTCCTCACGTGAGGTTTTTATCCAGCTCCTCACCTTTGGGATGGAACCGATTTTTGGGTTACTCATCTCCTAAACCCCCTCCTTGAGCTGTTTAGCTTGGACAGTGGAACTCCTAAAACTCGCCATCCTCAGAGCTGCTGAGCTTTGGGATATCTCTGGAAATCTCTCTTCCTCAGAGATCTCTTTGGAAATCACACCCAGAGGATTTGGGTTTGTAGCAGTGGGAATCCACACCAGGAGCTTTTTGGAGCTGGCACACGAGTGTGAATGGGATTGCTTGGTGGCTCCACAAATTAATTTTATTTTAAATTTATTTTCCCCAAGGCAGAACGCCTTCAGCAGTGCTGCTTACAGGGTTTGGACTGTGGGTGCAAAGTGTGCTCTGTTCACTCACAGCTCTTCCTAAATGCTGTTTGTATTTTTATTAACTCAAGTGGAAGTTGAATATTTACATCTAGCAGATAGAGGACCAAAAGAATAATAATTTTTAAAATCAGGTAAAAAAAACCCCAACAAAACAAAATGTATTTTTAAATTAACTACTGCTATTACAAGTGCCTAAATAATGGGGAGATGCTGAGGTGCCTATGGGGGTGTCTTTTTGTAACCCTGCTTTGTGTGACACTGAGTTTTTGTGGTTTCCTTTGCTCACTGGCACTTAAAAACAGGTGCAGCAAAGGGAAGGGGAAGAACATCCTCAGCCACAAAAAGTCAGGGTTTGATTGTTTGATTGCTGTTGTAACAAGTGCATCAGTTTTTAAACTTTGAATTGGCTGTGTTGACTCACTCCCTCTGCTCTCCTGTAAAACAGAGAGGATTTCTGGCTTTTAACCCATTTTACTGCTCCATGGACTGTTCATTAAGGGATTTTCAGTACTGGGGGTTTTCAGTGAAGAGTCAGTTTGGAAATGAGTGTGCCCAATGAAACTGAAAACTCACATAGATCAGGTGGAGGGGAAAAGCAGTGTTTGCTCATCTTGTAAAACCAGTGTGAAAGGCACTTTATGGGGTTTTTGGATTAGTGGAATATATAAGCTTAACTTGGGATTTTTTTTTTTTAATTTTTTTTTTGCTGTTTGCTCCCCTCTCTCTTTTCAGTTGTAACAGGAACACACACCGGTATAAACATTATTTAAGCTGATTTTCGTGTACCACAGTAACTGCAGTTCCTGTTGTTACTTTGGTGTAAGGTGATACAGAAATTTTTCCGAGTTTTTTCCTGCTTTTCCAGGATAAACCTGGTAATGAACAAAGGATGTTTGCACCATTTTCTTGACGCTGCTGTTGCCTGACGTCAGCACCCTGTTAATGATGTTTCCTGACTTTGCTCCATCAGCGCTTTTCTCAAGTATTTTGTTGGTAAACAGATGGAAACTAAACTATTGTGGGAGATTAAATCAGCTTCCTTTTATTAAATTTATTGATAGCAGAGCAGGTGCAGCTCGAAAAGAGGAATTCGTGAGCTTTTGCAGTCGTTCTTTTTGGATTTGGGTGAAACTCGGACCCCTTCCACCCACCCCGGCGTAATTAGGGTGACGCTTATAAAAAGCAGAATTCTCAGTGTTTAATTCCATTTACCTGAAACTCCTGTGGATGTTTGGCGTGCCTTGCAGAGTGCTGGAGTATCCTGGAGGATGGTGGTGCCCGGGAATTCCCCGCTGATCCAGCAGGACCCGGCTCTGGAGCCGGCCCTGGGCAGAGACGCCGCGGAGCACTCGGCCATGGGCACGGAGCCCCCCCAGGACGTGGGCCCCGAGGTGCTGAAGCTGCGGGAGCTGGTCAGGAGGCTGGAGCTGGACAGCCAGCACAGCAGGAGCAGGAGCCTGCTGGGGACAAACGTGCCAGGGGACATCCGTGCCGGCGTGGAGAGCCACGAGCCCGGCCTCAAGGGCGTGGAGATCAACAGCAGCATCAAGGCCATGGCTGAGCAGCAGGAGCTGCAGCTGATGGCGGATCTGCACAGCCAGCTCAGCAAAATGAGGCAGGAGGAAGGAGAGAACAACTTCAGGAGAGCCCTGGATGCACCAGTGCAGTACAGCTGCAAGAGTGGCCCCGAGGAGGTGGCACCCAACGGGGAGCAGAGCCACAGCAATGGGTGCTGTCCCTCACCCGGGCATCCCAGTGCCAGCTCCGAGCTGCTGGGCAGCCTGCTCATGGCTGGCATCCACGAACAGAACCCCAGGGAGAAGGGGGCAGATCTCCAGGGCCTTCCCAGCCACGCAGGTCTGGATGAAGTGAAAGTGTTGGAGCTGGAGAATTGCCCCGAAGAGGAGGATTGCTGGTAGGTATCCCCAGGCCTGGGGGCAGGGCTGAGCTCTGCCTAGGTGAGCAGTTCCTTTAAAGCCAGGAACTTCAAGAATGCAGTTCTCACTGGTGACCATTCTTATTTATATGTCCGCTGTGCCAGACCATTATTTTTTAAATATAAATTTACCTGTAGGTGCTGTTTTTTCCCCCCTTCCTTCCAGCCACAGCTTCCTTTCCCTCTGAGTTGAGTTATATATAGCACATGCAGATGAATGAATAATGCAGCTTTTAAACCTTGCACACAACTGTCAAATACCACATTTAAATAAGAATTTTGTCAATAAGAATCCCCAGACCATCTGGAATTTGTGGCTTTTGCAAGGAACCGAGGAGACAAACCCATTCCCAGCTCCTGAAGGCTTTTTCTTTCCAGTTAAGCAGTTCCTCTTTTGTTCAGAGACATGAACTGAACCAGATCAATGATGTAATCCTTAACTGACCCGACTCTCTGGGACTCTCCCCTCCACCACCAGCCTTGTTTAGAACTTGTTTTATAAATCAGAAAATTAACAACCTTTGGAAGGGCAAGGGAAATGTAAAGTTTGAGGCTGATTCCAGCTCCTGCAATAACTGGGATAACTTGAGATTTTACCCGGAGTTGTTAATTGGTAAGACTTGGGAGGAAAAGCCTCAGGGCTCTGCAAATTGGGTTTCAAATTTGTGTAGCCAGATGAATCTGGCAGCAAGGACAGGGCTGCTGAACACAAACCAAACCTTCAGCTCCAAACATTCATTAGCTGGTAGAGGGAAGGTAAAGTTTTTGTTAATGGAGTGGAGCTCAATGAGGTCGTGGCATCAGCTTCAGCCTGAATTTGAGGTTATATTTAAAACAGGATTTTTTTTCTGTCGAAGTGTACTTTTAGAACCCAAATACTGGCTCTAACTTGATCACTGGAACTCTTCAATATACCTAAACACCATTTGGAGCAGATTTCTTATAAATAAATAAGGGAACATATAAATAAATAAGGGAATATATTTAACAAGTTGCATAAGGAAGACTGGCTTGATTATTTCCACGTTAATGCAAGCAGCCAGGTTTATATTCACATTTTTAGAGCCTGTGACAGGGGAGAATCCTCGAATTCTGTTGAGTCTCAGAGATTTCCCCAGGCAGGGGATGCTGCCCAGTGAGATCAGGAGAGGTTCTGTGCCCGGCACTTCTGTTCTTTGCCCTTCCCTTCAGCTGGTGGCTGCAAGGCCCTTCTTTCCCAGGTGCCCTTCACTCTGCCCCTTGTAGGATCCTTGTGGGTTTGTTTCCTGGTTTTTATGGCCAGGTGTGGTTGGAACAGGGTAACCTGTGACAAAGAGGCCCCTGAGGGGCTGGGTGAGGGTGGTGATCCTGCACTTGTGCAAGTGCCCTTTCCTGAAATTATCTTGGATTGTGCTGCATCACTTCCATCTGTTCCCTTTTCTTCTTGTCAAACAAACCTGCTGAAACGGGAAGCTGCTTTTAGTGGTGGCTTCTTGTTCTGAAAGTGGGGAATGAACCCTGTGTACAATCAGTAGTGCCTGTGTACAATCAGTAGTGCCTGTGCTTATTGCCAAAATTCCCAAACTGTCTCCATAAACACGTCCCACGTGCAGCCCCTGCAGGTGTTTGCGCTTCCCCACAGCAAGAACCAGGAAACAAAAATCCCCAACAAACACCCCTTAATTCTCTGTGAATTTAGGATCAGCTCTAACAAGGTGGCTTTGCTGATGGGGTGGATTTAGTGCTGCCTGGAGTGAGCAAATCCAGAGGGAACAGCCGAGTGCATTTTGTATTTACAATCCTTTTTTAAAATACCGTCCAATATGGGGTGCTCAGAGGGTTTCTTGCTGTTCCCTGCAGGTGCAGGTGGAGTCTCAATCCCTGCTGTATTCTGGGCTGATTCTCTTTGTTCAGCTGGAGCTTGCAGCAGTTTGTGTGCAGCTGCTTCAGGGCTCTGAGCTTGTGTTTAGGAGCTGTGAAACCCGAGGCAGTGCCCACTCCCAGCTGCTGGAACTCTGCCCTGGCCTCTGCCTGCTCCCTCAGCTCCCTTTCTCAAATAGCTGCTCAAAATTGTAAATATCCTGGGGACCAGTCCCGTGCAACTGGAGCTCAGTGATGCTCACCTGGGACTCCAGCACAGCTCCTGAGCCGTTTTGGGAAGGCTTTTATCCAAATTCCCTCTTTCCCAGGGAGCAAACCACATCTGTGCTGGTGACATTGCTTGTGTTCCCAGTGTTTGTCATGCTGGGTTTTTCCACGGGCTGGGGAGAAGAAGGAATCCCTGGCACTGAGGTGAATCCCTGAGTGCTGAACTGGAAGTGGGTCATGCTGTCTTCACCTCAGTGTGGTGTTGGCTCCTGCCTGAACAGTGCCCAGCACAGCAAGTGGGGTGCCCCGAGTTGGGGTTTGGACAGAAATGACAGTGTTGCAGTTTCCTGGGAATGGGATTTTTCAGCCTTAGCTGATATCCAGTGACCTTCTGTATTCACATTTATGACTTTTAATTCAATGTACTGGAGGAAATCATTGCTGCTTGTACTATCAGAGATGGGGAGAGAAATTCTGGAGAAGTTCCACCAAGTGAGGATATGATGCTGCACAAAATCCAGGAATTCTGGAATTCTTGTGCCTCTAATCTGGAGGAGAACTTTGCTTACAGAGTGTCTGTGTAATCCATTTATACCCTTCACAGGCTGTGGTGTTCTTCCTGTGATCTCTGCTTGTCACAGGCTGCTGCTGACAGCATCTCCATGGCTTACAGACAGCAATTTGCCATCTTCTTTTCTCAGACTGGTCATTTTAGGAGGTGTTTTTACCTCTGTTGCATTCAATAATGCACGAGTGACTTCTCCAAATCTTTCCTGAGGTTTGAGGAGAGCATTACCTGCTTGTGCTGGCTGCAGATGGCCACGGGCTGGGTGACATCTGTCCTGCTGGGACAATCTCTGGGTACAGGAGCTGGGTCAGGAGCTCAGTGCAGCTCTGGGGGTGTCCCCAGCTCCTCTGGGTGACATCTGTCCTGCTGTGACAATCTTTGGTTCAGCAGGATTAGTCCCCAAATAGACATGAGGAAGTGTCTTTGCAGTGACATTTTTTCCTCTCTTTGCAGTTTCTTAGGGGTAAAGCTCAGGCCTCTCCTTGGGCTGACAGCAGAAAGGTTTTGTGTGGGGTGTTCTCCCGTGTTTTTATTTATAATTTCTGTCGTTTCAGAACCTACATCATGTTTCACTGTGGATCTCTACCCCACTCTTGTCTGTGTTAGGATTTCTGTTCAGCAGGAGTGTTTAGATTTGAGATAAGCAGAGTACTAAATCTGAAAATCAACTCTCTGAAGCCTGATCTGTCCAGGAAAGGAAAATGAATGTATTACCCGTTTGAAATCCCTGCTTGGAGGGGAATTCAGCTGCCTTTTAGCACTTGAAGGAGATGTATCTCACAAACCTGACATTTTCTAAACACTTCAGCTACTTGAGGTCTCCTTCTCCTTGCTCTGTTGTATATAACTCAAAAGGTCTGAAAATCGGTGCAGTGTTTGCCATTTTTGGAGCTGCTGCAGCCACTGGTGCCAAGTGCTTTGGAAGATGGATTATAACCCGAGCTGTGCCTTCAGCAATGGCCTTTGCTTTATGCTCAATTTCATTTCCTAATGCCCTGCTTCTGGAGCCTTCTGCAGCCTCAGTTCTGCTCTCAGCTTTTACAGATTCCTGCTGCAAATACTCTGCAGGAGCAGGAGCTAAAATTGCACTCTCAGAGCTGCTCTGAGCTGTTCTTCAGTCGGGAGGATGATTTTTCTTGGTGCATAAATTGTTGTGTTTCCTGCATTCTTGGGGTTTGGGTTTTTTTGAAGCAGGAATTTTAAAATCCAGCAAGAGTGGCCATTAACTCTTGTAAATCTTTCTGTGACATTGGTTCCATGAGGGAAATAACATCTCTGGGATATTCCTTGGTTTTTAGTGCTCAGAATAAAGTGCAGAGAGTATCACAAATTTATTTGTGGCTGGCTACAACTTAATGGAAGAAAAATCCTTGTGGTACTGACTGGGTCCTTACCAGAGATGTTTGTTAAAAAACTCTCTGTTTTACAGGGTAAACACAAACAGTAGTAAACAGAAATTAAAGATACTTTATTATCAAAGGGTTTCCTCTCAGAAGCAAAAAAAAAAAAATCTCATTCATATTTAATAATTTATACAACAAACCCCCAATACATCAAACTGGGAATATTTGCCCAAATGTTTACTCTGTGCATTTTGTATGAGGCCTTGTAAGTATCTAAATAACCGATTTTCATTTGCAATTTGACAAAAGAAAAACATTCAGAGACATTTAGAGACAACACCCAAACTGCTGAGCTGGTGGAACAAACTGCAGGGTAAGGCTTGGTCCTGAGCTGGGCTTTGTTAAGCTCTGCCTGACTCTGGGCTGGCTCCTGTTTTTCCAGTGCTTCTGGGATTCAGTTCAACCTGGCAAATCAAACAGGCTGAAATACCTGAAAGAAAAATTCAGAGTGTTTTTAAACAAAACCAAGAGTTTTTAGCTTTTCACACCCCCTTTTTTCTGAGGTAAGGCTGTTTTAGTTCCCTGGATGTGAGGCTGGGCTCAGTCAGCCTCTGGTGGGTGCCACTGAATTTCCTGACCTAGGAAAAGGTGACTTCAGGCTCTTAATATGTCCAGGGAAATATTCACATTCACATTTCTGAGGTGCTTTAGTTTAGTGCTAAAAGAGAAGTCAGGGTGCTGAGCCCTTCCCAAAGCTCTTGCAGAAGGAAAATGCTGTGAAATCAAACCAGAATTCCTTTGGTTTTGGGTTTTTTTTAAAGTAAGTTGCTTGTCAGTGCTCTAAAGGATTGAGCTGTGTTCACTTAATTGGGTTTGGGGAAATTGTGAGAGCTTCTCTTGCCAATGGATTTATCAGCAGAAAAAATGTCCAGAGCTGGGAATGAGTTTGTCTCCTCAGGTCCTAGCAAAAGCCACAAATTCCAGATGGTCTGGGGATTCTTACTGACAAAATTCTTATTCCCACACATCTCTGCTCCATGTGGGAATGGCTCTGCCAAGCAAACAAGGGTTGCCATCCTGAGCTGGGATGGCAACAGAGTGAGGGGCTGGGCAGGATTCTCTCCTTAAACCTGGAATCTGTGCAGGATTCTCTCCCTAAACCTGG
>NW_014650899.1:224077-242561 GCF_001447265.1 Sturnus vulgaris
CCCTAAACCTGGAACCTGTGCAGAGCAGCCTGACCTGCCCTGAGGAGCCTGTTGGCCTCTTTTTTGTCTGATGATTTTCCTGCTCGTTTTGTGGTCTGAGCTGTACAATAAATCCAGGGAGAGGCAGCACTTTGCTTTTCCTGGCTTTGATTGGATTTGAGTGCCTGCAGTGCTCATTTATCCATGCAGAAACTCAGCGAGGTTTGCTGGGGGGTCTGCCCTGAGAGGTACCTTTGGAATTTTCCCATTCATCCCTCAGCATTTATTTTGTCAATAACAAATCAGCCTTTGGAATTTTTTAAATTGTTTTCTGTTTTACACACTCCCACACTTCAGGAGAGGGGGAACCTGAGAGCCAAACCTGATGTCCACAAATCCCAGAATCCCAGAAGGACTTTGGCTGGGAGGGACCTTTAAAAACCATCAGGTTGCAGATCTAGGTCGAGGTCTGTCTGCTTTCTGCACCAGGGTGATGTGCAAGAATTAAGAACAGTTTCACTTTTGGATATACAAAAGACTGATTTTTCTTTCCCCTTACAAGTTTTGAATGTGTTGCTGAACAGCAAAAACATAAGAAATAGGGAGCTGCTTTTTGCTTTTAAAAATACAAATGTGGGATGTGTAAATAAAATACTTGAGTTGCTTTTTTAGCAAAGGCTCTTCCAGCTTTGGCCTTTCCTCAGAGGAATGTTCTGCTTTGGAAATCTGCTGGAGATGCTGCTTTACACCCAATCCCTTGTAAATAATCCAGGAGTTGAAGATGATGAAATCTGTCTATCCATAAGGCTAATCCTGGGTGTCCATGCAAAGCAGAGATGTGGCAGGCACTGAGGCAGGGGGAGAATTGATCTGACATTACAGGGAAGATAAGGCACAGCCACACTTCTGCCTTTCTGGGAATGTCTGAATCCTGCAGGGAAGGCTTTATCCCTGGAATCTTTACCCCTGGAATCTTTATCCCTGGAATGTGGGAATGCACCTTTGGGTGTCTCAGACAAAGCTGTGCCTGCAGTGCTGAACACATCCAGTTTTTTTTTTTAAATAAAATCTGCAGCTCCTGGGAGGAGATCACCCTGCAGCTGGAGTTAGGAGCTCCTCACCCCCTCACTGCCCCTGAGGGGGGTTTGGATGGGGACAGACAGGTGAGTGTCCCAACACCTCCATTTCCAGCCCAGGCTGGCACCTTGCCTTGCAGAGCCTGTGGAACCACTGAATTTCCCTGTTGTGGCAGTGCATTTTATTTCTGAGTCACAATCTGTGATTTAAACCTGAATTTTTTTTTTAAATTTGGGTAACTTGGTTCCTGATGGCTACACTCTAGCAAGTGCCACTTTGCTAGCTGCATGCTTTGAATTAACAAACATTTCTTCCTGTCTCCTTTGAATCCTTGCCAAGGCTCTATGTGTCTCCAAGGAAATCCATGGATGAGAAAACTGCCTCTCCTCTGAAATGGTGCAGGCAGGTTCTGGACAACCCCAGCCCTGAGATTGAGGCTGCCTGCAGAACCCTCATCAACAGGCTGGACCAAGGTAGGGGCAGCTGCAGCCTCTGCTGCTCTGGGCTCTGCAAATCCCTCATTCTCAGCAGGAAAATCGAGCTGGGTGTTGTCAGCCCCTCGAATTTTTAAGATTTGTTAATATTTAAATATGTTTAAATGTAAGAAATGTGTAGAGGGAAAAATGTGCTGCCGGTGAGTGGGGAGAGAACCATGGAAAACTCTTCTTGCAGTTTCTTTCTGGAGAAGAACTGGTGCTGAGTATTCCTAGGGGTGATTATTCCTCTGGATATTCCTGCTGGATCTGCCCAGCTGCTCTTCCCTGGGTGACAAAGTTGTCTGCTGCTCATAGCTTTACAACAATGAAATATTAAACTTGAAGAAATGGTGTCACAGGTTTTTCCTCCAGTTTATCATCCCCTAAAAGCACTTCCTGGTGGCTGTGTTAATCCTGAGGGGAAATTCTGATTTCACCTGCCTGAAGTGCAGACCTGCAGTGTTGTGTGCAGTGGGGACATCCCTGATCACAGGCACTGCTCTGGGGCTTTGCTTTTCCACCTGGCCTTTGGTGGGAGAGCTCTCAGAACAGATGCAGTTCACAGGACAAAAATAAGTTTATTCAGATGCAGTTCACAGGGCAAAAATGAGTTTATCCAGGTGCAGTTCACAGGGCAAAAATGAGTTTATTCTGCTCCTGCCATCACCTGGTGCATATCCTGCCTGTGTCACTTCACAGCCCAGGTTTGTGTGCCATGGGCTGGGCACTGAGAGGTTGGAAAGGAACCTGTGAGTATTTTTTACCTGCCCTGGATCCCCTCTCATCCAGCTGTGCTGCTCAGGATGTGCTGCAGTGTGCTGTGCCCAGCTGGGCCTCCAGACACAAAAGCTGTGTTTGGAAAGGTGACAGTCCTTGGAGAATCCATGGAATTGGATTTGGGAATCAATTCTGCAGGAAGCAAGCCCAGCTGGGTCCCCACATTGCTGTCAGAGTTTGTGGTGCCTGGCTTGGTCTCCATGGAAATGCAAGAATTCTGATTTCAGTTTCATCAGCAGTTTGAGCCCTGTGGTTTGGATCTGAGGTCACTGCTTTGGGGCTTGGTCTGGGTTTTTTTAGTTTGCATTCTGTCAGTGTTTGGCACTGCTTGAGATCTCAGGCTTCTCTTGAGTTTAACCTTGGCATTCCTGGTTGGAGATAACTGAATAGACTCTGAGAACAAACTTCTTTTTTTTTTTTTTTTTTTTTCCATAAACCATCAGTGCTTAGAAATTCGAATGAAATCAATTTGATTGCCTCTTTTCTCTCTGAAATGTGTCAAGCTTCAGTTGTGCTTAGTCTGACCTGGGAGAAATTAAAAAAGAAAACTTAATCTGGTGAATCTTCATTATTTTCTTAGCTGATACTCCCCCAGTGGGGAGAACTGAGTTCTGTGGGCAGTTCAGCTGCCCCTTGAGTGTCTCCAGATCATGGTGTGAGTAATTTCCTCAGTGTTGTAGCTGCTCATTTCCACCTCCAGTGAGGATGGGGGCACTTGCTTTTGCCACCTGCTTTATTTTGATTGGTATATGAACATGTGAGTGTGTGAGAGCTGAAATAATTTAATTCAAAGAGTTGGTTTTTGTATTGGATTGGCACAGTTTCTGTGGTTTAATACAGTCTTGGTTCCATCATAAAAATTCAGAATAGAAATTCAGACTAACACACATGTAACATAAAGTTCAGTGAGTTCTCTAAAATGAAGGGGTGCAAAAGTGGCAGCTATTGATGGAAAAAATCATCTGGGAAGCCCAGCACTGGAACTTTGTGAAATGTTTGGCTTCCTTAAAGCCAGGCTTGTCAGGAGTTACTCTTGGAATTCTTCAGAAGGGACAAACCCAGTTAAAGGACACGAGTGGGGCACTGCTGTGCCCCCTGCAGCCTGGCACTGCTGCAGAATTCAATCCTGTTTGATAACCCCTGTATCTTCTTCTTGATCTTGCTATCCATCAGAAGTTGCTAACCTTTGTTTTTTTTTTTTTTTTTTGTATTTTTCCTTCTAGCCAGTAGATGGAAAAACCTGTATTGCAGCCCCCTGGCGTCTCCCAGTGCACATAACCTGAATGCCGAGGCAGGCTCCTGTAGCAATGCACTAAACTCTCCTGGGCACCTCAAATCGACTAACAAAGCACTACTAACCTGTGGCAGCTCAGGTATGGCATGGCACTGCAGCTCTGGGATCTTTAAAATGCAAGGAGGGTGAGGGATTGGCACAGGGAAAAGTTCTCGTGGTGTTTTGCTCCCTTCCTCACCCAGCTTTCATTTGTGTGGGAGAAAACCTCCTTGCATTCTAAATGTCCTGTAGTTATTTCTTGGTTTGGGTTTCTCTCCTTTCTCTCTCTCTGTATATATATATATTTATAAATTGTACTAATTTTAAAGTGGCTTAAAATAGAAAACAGCTGTTGGGGCAAAAATATATTGCTCTTGAATAATGCTGTAGAGTGTAGATGTGATTTTTATAAAGGTTCTTGGATTAGGTTTTCTGGGCAAGGTTTCTCTTGGGAATATTGATTAATGCAGGGAACAGAAAGCTAACAAAGCCTTCAATTCAATTCAAGAGTGAGCAGCTCAAACAAAATAGCAAAACTTTTCCTTCAGCTTTCATCGTGTGTGGAGGAAGTTTCCTTACCTTAGAGGCAGCTCAGGCACAACTCTTGTTACTCCAGATAATGAAGCTGCTCCGAAATTCTTTGTCCTGTTTGAGGAGCCAGAAGAGCCTTCCAGGAGCTCCATTTGTTATCCCTGCTGCAGTTCCTGCTGTTCCCAGCACCAGGCCTTTGCCTCTTGGCTCTGTTATCAAAGGACTCTTCCTTTTCTCTTTGTTTTGTGTGGAAATTGCTACACCCTACTTTGCATGTTTTCAAACACCGAGCATGTTTAACAGTCTCTGCCTCCAAACTTGATGTTAAATGAACTTTTTTCCCCTCTCAGAAAAAGAAAAAGGGTTGCCTGTGGCTGTTTTCACGGGTGCAGGTTTGCTTTTGAGGTCTGATTTTCTGCTCTAAATAGAAATTAACACTAATCTCTGTTCTGCAAACAAAAGGATGCACGTAGGACTGAGGATTTCTGCCAGCTGAGCTCTGCAGGGAAACATCTCTAAGGCAATTTTTATATGAGTTTGGGGGGCAATCCAGGTGTCTGAGCACCTTTCCATCCAGCAGCAGCTCCTGATGAGTAAAACCAAAGTGGCTCTGGCTTCTGGAAGGTTCTGCTGGGTGGGAAGCCAGGACAGGCTCTGTCCTTTCAGAGCATGATGAGTTCACTTCATCTCAGCTGCCTCTTCCCTGTGCCTTGTGCTAACACGAGTTTAAAGTTTCCTGTCAACCCGACTGACTCAAATCTTCTTTTATTTCCAAGAAAAAGCAGCTTTCCAACCCTTCAAATGGAAAAATGTTTAAAGCAGTGACTTCCCTTGAAAACCAAACCAGCCCCTTTGACAAAACCCAGGTGTGGTTTCTGTTTGAAAACCATCAGCAGCTCAGCTTTACTGATGGAAGAAGCAGTTTTATCCCCTCCTTGGCTATTTTTAGCAATTTGAAATGCAACAGCCAAACTAAACAAAGTTGGATTGGGAGTTTTGCCTTTTAGAAAGCTGGTCTCAAGGTCCAGCTGGATTTTTAATCAGTATTGAAGGTGCTGTTTGTTAATTACAGCAGGAAACCTGTGCTCGTTCATTCCACCACATCCTACAGGTGCAAGCCCTGCTCAGGATGGATTTATTTCAACTCTTACAGCCTTTTCCTGACACCAGGAGGAAATAAATGGGATTTTATTGTGGAATATCTTGACTTGGATTGTGTATTTGTGCAGCATGCACCTTTAAGGTACAGCCACACTTCTGTCACTCTATTATTTAAGCATCACAGTTTTCCTGCCATGTTCTGAGAAGATTTGAAGGCAGGGCACCTCCTGAATACTCAGCAGTGGTTTTAAAATAAACCATTTCCCAGCAAAACTGAGCAGCCCTTTCAAGCTGTGATCAAACTCAGGCAGGCAGGAAAAAGCAGCAGGTTCCCAACATTGTTTCTTGGAAGAGAAGTAACTGCTGACAGTGTGAAGTTCAGGTGTAAAATGATTTTTTTTTTACATGGGCACTGACCAAGTCAGCCTCACATCCCTTGTTTGCAAAGCACCCGAAGACTCCAGGTTAAAAACTGAGCGTTGCAATTCTTCAATTCTCATTTCTCCCAGCTGGAACCCGAAGCTCCCAGGTTCACTTCCCAATTCCTGGGGTAGATCCCTGCTGCTCCTGGTGCCTTTGGCAGGGTCTCACTGGCTTTGTGTCCCTGTCCCCAGGTTACCTGAGCATGCACTCGGCCCTGAGCTCCCAGTCGTCGGTGGACAGCGAGCTGAGCACCTCGGACGACTCCATCTCCATGGGCTACAAACTGCAGGACCTCACTGATGTGCAGGTCATGGCACGGCTGCAGGAGGAGAGTGAGTTTTGTTTGTGTGTCTCGTGGGGTTTTTGGGGGGGTTTTGTTTGGTTTTGTGGTGGTTTTTTTTTGTTTTTTAAGAGGCAGGAAAACTTCAATAGCAGCACAGATCAGTGAGGAGCTGTAAATAACCCAGGTGCCCCCCAGGCAGGTGTGTTTCCATGGGAGACACACTTGAAATCTTTATTTCCACCTTTGAAATGCTGGTGGGTGCAGAATGAACAAAACTCAAAGATTGAACCTGTAAATGAGACTTATACCTAAATGAGACTCCTATAGCTGTAAATGGGACTCCTATTCCTAAATGAGACTCCCATACCTGTAAATTTAGACTCCTGTGAAAAACACTCTTTATTGTTTTGGTAAAAATGTAAAAAGTTTAATAAAAAGATAATAGGAGTCAAACATAAAGGAAAGGGTTAAAAGGGCCAGGGGCTGTTTTGGAAATGTCTTTTTAAATAGGTTTTACAATATATTAACTTGTTGTATGTTTATAGTTTTTTTATGTATAGTTAAACTTTTTTTGGGAACTGTTTAGTATGGCTGTTTTTTGGGTTTGATTTTTTAGAGCATGTGTGTTTTTTGGTTTGTGGTTTTAAGTTTTTTTAAATTATTTTTTAATTTGGGTGGTGGTTTTGGGTTTTTGCAGTTAGTGAGTGTTGATAATCGTTGTGTTAGCTGTAGGGTTTTTATTACACGTTTATGGGTTGTTGTTTTAACTGAGTGGGTAGTTTAAGCATACTATTTAAAAAAATTATGTTTAACTTTTGTTATTAGAAGAGAAAGAAGAAAAAAGCTATATCTGTACAGAAAAGCTATTTTAACATTATACATATAGCACTTATTTTAATATTTGCAAAAAGCCGACAACATGTCATGTACTTATAACACTCCTATACCTAAATTAGACTTGTACCTATACACAGTTTAAGAGAGCTGTGAAAATGGGAGGAATCGGTAGAAAGTGAAGCTGAATCTTTAAAAAAAACCTGTCTAATCACGGACAAAGACCCTGTAACTAATTAAAGTTACAAAGTGGAATGTTTATTCACCAGTGGGTGGCACGGGAGTCACCTCGGAAAGGCGTGACCGCCCCGAACAAGGTTCTTTGCCATCTATTTATTCCCCAAAATTTTACATACAATACATCTGCATAACCCCAGCACCTCCCATCCCCATCCCGTATTAAAATGAGCCCGTTAGTCCTTCACGTGTGCGCAGTTCTTCTCTTGAATTGGGTCGGTGGTCTCGAAATGGGTCAGTGGTCTCAAAGGATGAAGTCAGGAGAGTCTTCATCAGGTCTCAGTGACCCTCTGGCACGATCCAAGGCTTCGTGATTAACGGTTTATTATTTTACCTTCTTCTGTACGTAAATTTATTATAGCAGATAATTATACCAATTAGCTCTAGCCTAAGCATTTAGTAATTATCAACCTACCATTTACCTACCTAACTTACATCTTGGAAACTACTTCTACCCTTAGCAGAAATCCTAACTTTTTAAAACCACGATTCAAAGCCAGGAAAGAACCGTGGGATTAAAAAAAAAACCCAAAAAAACAACTAAAACCCAAGGTTTTTCCGCTCAGGTCTGCGGCAGGACTGCGCCTCCAGCTCCGCCTCCGTGTCCCGGCGCAGCTCCAGCGCCTCGCTGCACTCCCTGCGCCGCGGCACCTACAGCGACCAGGAGTTCGACACCTACAGCCTGGAGGATGAGGAGGAGTGTGACTGCTCGCTGTCGCTGCGCAGCGCCCACCGCTACTCGCCCTCCCCGCTCAGCTCCCCGCGCTGCCAGTCGCCCTCGGCCGGCACCGAGCTGGGCAGGGCGGCGGCGTCCAGGCTGCGAGCCCCGCGCAGGGCGGGGCAGAGCCCCATGCAGGAGCGCCTCAAGTACAACGGCAGCGAAGGTGAGGGATGGGCAGAGCCACAGAGGGGTCCCGGCACGGATCTGTGATGTGCCCGAGCTGTGCTGGCTCTGTGCTCGGAGCGGGGTGCACGGCCGGGGACAGGGGGCTCCTGTGCTCCCAGGGGTCTGCGGTCCCCGGGTTCTCCTGCAGCCCCAGGGTTGAGCCCCAGGGTGCTCCTGTTGCCCTTCCTGTGCCCTGTGTTCCAGAAGGGATTTTCTGCCTTTCTCTGCCCCCCCGCCCCGAGTGGAGCTGCTGCTCTTTCCTGGGCATTTCACAGGAGGTAAAGACCAGAAACTTCCCCAGAGTCAGATGGGAACTGCTTGAAGGCTCCATCCCAGCTGAAGCCTCTCAGGCAGGGTGGATTGTTTCCCTACAGAAATGATCAGGAGTGGGTTGCCCAGGGGAGGTGATGGAGTCACCATCCCTGGATGTGGCCTTGGGGTGCTCATGGTGATGCTGGGCTGATCCTGCTGGGATGATCTCAAAGGTTTTTTACACGCCGTGATTTCAAAACCACCGCAGCTAAGGACTGGGCAGGGACTGCTCAGCTTTTTGCAGAGAGCCTCGAGGCAGCAGAGGCTGAGGCTGAGGCTCTGTGTGTGTGTGTGTGTGTGTGTGTGTTTGCAGAGGAGCTGAGGCACAGCATGCCCAACCTGGCCCGTAGCAGCCTGCGTGCCCTGGACGCCGTGCGCGGCAGCCGCAGCCTCGAGTCCGACCTGCAGGTGCCCGGCAGCCGCATCCCCAGGACTCAGCAGCGGTCAGCAGGTGAGTGCCAGTGGTCAGCAGGTGAGTGCCAGCCCTCAGGTGAGTGCCAGCCCTCCCACACACCCCATCCCCTCCTCTCTTCACACACAACACCTTCACACGTGCTCTGGTGTCCCTCCCCTGTGTGTGGTCACTGCGCTGCAAAGAGAGGGAAAGGACAGCAGCACACACGGAGCTCTTTGGGGAAAAAAGGCCAAATTTATTGTACAGACAGCCCGGATTGAAAGTGTGTTAGTGCAGCCAGGACAGGACAATTGGGAAAAACATCCTTGGGACAGCACCTCAGGATGTGTCCCACGGGACAGACACCAGGGGTTAATGTTGGTGATGAATTCCACTCTGTTTGTCACCATGTTGTCACCCTGGGAGACTCCTCCCTAACTGAAGCTGCAGTCAGCTTGTCAGCCTGGGAATGGAGCTGAGAGTCAGGAGAAATCCAGGCCTGGAAAGGATTTCCAAGCTGGAATTCCCCGGCTCTAAATGTGTGTGTCCACACCTGTGTGGGGTTGTTGTTTTCTTTAAAGAGCTGTGGGGAGGGTCCAGGGTGGGGGGAGCATCAGAGACCAATTTCCAGGGGACAGAGGAGTGGCACAAAGGTGGGGTTAGGGCATGGGAACCAACGGGGAAACAGGGTGGGAGTCACTGAAAGATGAGGGACAGGGAACAGAGCAGGGTTTGCTGTGACAGAAGCCACTTGTGTCTCCCTATCTGGGAATGCCTTTCAGGGTCTCTGTGAGGTTAGCTCCTCAGGCACCCAGCTTGTCAGGTTATTTTCTTCAAAAAGCCAAGCAGCTCACAGTTACTATAAAGTTATTTATTGCAGAAGCACATCAGTCTCAAAGGCAAAGACAAAGCAAAGTATGGCAAAAAGCAATGGCAAAATGCAGGTGGCAAAAGGCACCAGCTCTCCCTAATGCATGGTTTTATATAGAAACTTTTCAACTAGTTAAGACACAAACTCGAATCACTACTTCTTAACCTAGTACAATTATAGTTCTTTAGCACACCAGGTTATGTATAAACTACATGCATGGTCTGTCTTGTTCTAACTGAAAAATGTAAGCAATATTCTTAATTATGCATTTATTATGTCTGAAGCGAGGTTCTTGGAGCCTCCAAGGAAACACCATGTTTTTCAACCTTCACTAGAATATGTACTACTACTCTGGCATCTAAGACCCTTTACTTACTAAAAGCACTTAAAACTTATTTTACTTGCTTGCTTATACTAAAATTTTACTTTATGTGTGAGTGGCTTAACAGACTTCAATCCATCCAAAAGCTTTAATCCAATCCCTGCACTCTGATCTCTCTCCGAAGGATTCAGAGAGACTCCTGACTCACTGAGAAACTCGGCAAACTCTTTGTTTTTTGTGGCTCTATCCCAGGTCTGACTCCCAGCAAGCTCAGGTATTCCTCGGGGGCAGCGCAGTCGCCGCTCACGGCTCGCCAGCCCTGCAAGGCTCCGGGAGCCACGTCTCTGCTGCCGGGCAGGCAGGTGGGCAAACCCTGCAGCTACACAGCCCCTGCAGCCCCGGCCCGCAAGGCACAGCTGCACACGGGCTCCCCCGGCAGCGGCTGCGCGTCCCGGAGCAGCAGCGCCGTCACGGTGGCCAAGGGCTCTGCCCCCAAGGCACGGCCGGCCGTGGCAGGAGTGGCCGTGCCCAAGGGAAAGGCGACGCCCCCGTCCAGGAGGTGAGTGAGGCTTGGCAGAACCCTCAGACCTTCCGCGGCAGGGTGGGAGCTGTCCCTGCACTTCCATCTCTTGTTCTTGCTGCTGGTTTGTAATGCTGCAATTCGGAGTTGCATGGTTGAGAGGAAATTAAATTGATTCAGATTTGTTATTATGATATAACTTACACCCGACTAACAAGCAACCAGTGCTTGTTGATCTTTAATGTCCCATCGGAGCCTTACATTGAAATGTATCTCCTTTAAAAATTCCCTTTTTCATGGTTTTAATCTCCTAATTTATATCAGTACTGTACATACCTGATAATTTTTCATGAGTTCAGTTACCTTTGCATGGAGAATATTTCTCATGTTCTCAGTCATGGGCTGAAGTCACAGCAGTGTGAATTGGGGACATATCAGTGTTTAATCACCCAGCAGCAGCCACTGAATTTCCTTAAACTGTCTCAAACTGGTGCTGAGGGTGTGACAGCAACACTTCACCCATGACAGGGAGATGTTGTAACACAAACCCCAAACCTTTGTCCACTACAGGGCACAGCCTGGGCTGTTCCTGAGCTCTTGTTCTGTTCCCCCAGGTTCCTGGGCTGTCCCTGAGCTCTTGTTCTGTCCCCCCAGGTTCCTCCAGGCAGCACAGACCCCCCAGGCCCCCGAGGATGACTCCTGGAAGGATGGATGCTACTGAGAGCCCAGAAAACTCCTGTGTGGAGCAGATCCCAGCTGGCTGGGCACGACCTCCCTGGGAAAGGCCCCGAGCCCCTGTCCCTGCAGACTCTGTACATATCCCAGCCCTCACTCCGTGCTCCCACAGCACCCACCTCCCTCTGCTCTGCCAGGAGCTGGGGCTGGGACACAGCTCCCACCCCTCACTGAACCCTGAGTCTTCCCTGAAGACTGGAAAAGCCTTATTTGATCCCAGCCCAGCTGCAGCCCTGGGGAAGGAAAGAAGGAAGGAAGGTGTGCCCCGTGCCCTCCCAGGGTGCTGCAGAGCTGGGGGTGTCCTCTCTGTGCCACAACTCTGAGCTGGTGCTGGGGCAGAGCTCGTGGAGAGTAGAAATAGTGACATAGGTGTTAGATTTGAGACTTTTTAAACCCAACCTGATGTACTCTAATATTTGTCTGGAATTCAACTGGGTTTGTTTTTTCTTTTTTGTTTGTTTGTTTTTTTGTTTTTTTTTTACTTTGTATAGAATGTATTTCTGCTACTTTTTATTGTTTGGTCTAGAGCTGCAGCAGGTTTTTATAACTGTAGAACACTCTGTTGTATCCAGGTGTCAGCACAGGTCACGAGGAGCAGTACACAATATTTGTGTGGGGTGGGAACAGGCAGGGACAGGGATGCCAGTTAAAAACTGCTGGGCACCAGCACCTTCTTACCTCAGCTGAGTGAATTCACCACCACTTCAGAGTGAACTTTTTAAAAATCACCTTCCCTCACAGCTTTGTCTTGAAGTGTTGGAGCTCTCAGCTGGTTCCCAACTGCCCTGACTTTTGTAGAAGTTTTCTACTGTCTCTTAAGGATTCTGTTCCAGTGTCCTTTTCCTCAGCAAGTGCTGGATGCTACAAATACAGTCTTAGTCCAGGAAATATGCACTGATAGCAATGTTCTCCCTGCCATCAATGTGACTTTGATAGTGTAGTTTAATAAAATGTTATGGTGCTGAAACAACAGATCTGCTTTATTCTAACAGTGAGTTTTGTGTGGGGCTTCTGACAGAAAAGAGATCTGCAAGGATAAACAGGGCTCCAGTGAAGTGTGGTAGGATGCAAGGAGTGAGATTTAATTCCTTGGAGATCACAAGGACGAGGTGGGTGTCAGTAAATTAAAAACCCATTTGTGAAACATCCAGAGGCAGGAAGCAGCACAGGGGAAGCTCCTGCACTGCAGAGATCTCTTGGGATGCAGGGGAACAGGAAGAGACAGCTGAGCCCAGGCCTGTTCCTGTGCCACCACTGGAGAGCTGCTGCTCTTTCCTGGGCATTTCACAGGAGGCAGAGACCAGAAACTTCCTCAGAGAGTCAGATGGGAGCTGCTTGAAGGCTCCAGCCCAGTTCAAGCCTCTCGGGCAGGGGGGATTGTTCCCATTTTTCTCCAGCCTGGCAGAGCTGGCTGCAGTTCCAGGCTGAGCAGAGCAGCAGGAAGGTGCTGAGGTTGGATCCTGCTGGGATTCCCAGGGGTTTCCATACAAACCTGATGCTGGAGGAGGCTGTCCCAATTCAGGAGGGAGCACAGCACCACTGGGAGCTGTTCATTTAATTTTATCCTTGCATTTTTCTGAGCTGTTCTCACCCTTCAGCTCCCAATGTTCTCCATTTCATGGCTGATACCAATGAAAATGCAGCTTTGCCTCAAACTGAGATAACAACTCCCAGTATTTTCCAAGTCCAAGAGGAAATCCAACTCCCTCATCCCAAAGCATCCCTGCTTCCAGAACCTTCCTCTGCACCAGCACTGAGCACTCCCAAGGTAAGCTTTCCACCAAACTCTGCTTTCTGTACAGGAATTTTATTGAAATCAAGGTCATGGGATTTTTTTTACACTAATGCCTCAGTGCATCCTCGAGAAGGAAAGGAAGGATTTTCTTTAAAAATTATTTGTACATAAGACAAGAAATCATCCAAATGAACATGGTAACAGCACTAGAACATGCATGGCTGCACCTGGGGCTGCAGGAGCTGCAGGGAGGGGGCTCCAAGCTTTACATTCACAACAGAAACAGAAGCAGGTGCCAGCGGCCACTGGCACTTTGTGGGTATCCATCACCCTTGGTGAAACTTCAGCCCAGCAGAAGACAAATCCAAAGGAGCTGCTGGTTACAGGAGACTCCAGTTCTCGACCTGGAGGAAGCTCCGTGCTTGGTGCCACACTGAAGGGCAGCAGAGCCACGTCCCCACCCTGCCAGTGCCACCAGCACCTCGTGCTCCAGCTCAGGCACCAAAAGAAGCTTCCCCTTCCAGCCCTCGACTTCCAAAAGCAGATTCCTTCCCCCCCCGAAGGGTGTTTCCACTTTTTCCCTGGGAAAGGAGCCCATCAGCTCCAGCTCCAGTGTCCCCAGCAGCTCCAGCTCCACAGCCAGGCCTGCCTTGGGATGGAGATGTGCAGCTGGCACAGAAACAGCAACCCTGAGCCTGCTTTTGGTTACCAGCCTTGGGTTTGGTCTGAAATCCTCCCCGAGGAGAACGTTCATCCTCGGGCAGAGCCTTGGAGAAGTCACCAGCCACCAACTCCAACGCTCCTGTGCCCTCAGTTCCAGTGCACACCTCCCAGGAGAAGCACAAGCAGCAGCTCCCTGGCACCTCAGCAAGCCACACTGGCCCCACATTCACCGTAGCCTGTGGCAGAATTAGAAATTCTATTCATTGCAGTCCACCCTCTGAAGGAGAGCAGGAGAAATCATCTGTGAGAAAGCAGATCCTGAACCGTGTGCTGTGTCCCCTGTGCCAGCAGCCCGGGGGAGGTGAGGAAGAAGTGAGGATGAGGAGGCAGCCATTGGACACGCTGAGGTGACCCCACACCTCCTCCTGCCTGCAGCAGCACCTCCACCTGTGAGTGCACAAAGCCCAGCCCCCCCTTTGTCACCAGGGTGACACCTGCAGCACTGGCAGCCTCCAGATGTGGCCAGATGTGCAGGAGAGGCTCTCTGGGAACCCAAACCCCATTCATTTGGCTCTGCCCACCCCAAACCTCCTCTGTGGGACAGCTCCAGCCCAGGTGGAGCTGCAGCCACTCCTGTCCCCACCCAGGGGAAGCCACAGGGACACGGGGCCAGCATGCACAGAGCCCTCTGCAGGGGTGGCATTGGGACAGCAAAAGGAACACCAAAATCCTCTCAAGTAATGAACCCAGCCCACTCTTGAGGGGAGGAGCAGCAACCAGCTGGGTCTGTCCGGGTGATAAGGCAGAAAGTCTGAAGTCCTGGAGGGCTGGGAGGGTGGAGGTGGCAGTGGTGACAGGCAGGAGTCACTCTGGAGGTTCCTTCTTCACACTCTGCCTCATCTCCTGGGGAGCAGCTCCAGCTGCAGCTACTTCTGCACACAGCTGGGCCAGGCCAGCCCCCCACATATGGCTGACAGGATGATGTACAGGATCACCTGGGCAGGGAAAATGGCAATATCACAGCGATTAGGGACTGCCAGCACTCACTGACTGCCACAGCAGCCACCTGGAAACCCCAGAAGATCCTGTGTGACACCCTCCCATCCCTCCCTGCAGCTGGGAACTGTCCCCAGGAGGTGACAAAGTGCTTCCCACCCTGCCCCTGCTCCATCCACAGTGCCTACAGCTGGACGGGAACTGTCCCACCAAAAAAAAGCCACTTCAGAGTCACAGAATGAGATGCCACCAGGACTGAGGGCTAAAAAGCCACCCCAGCTGCTGCTGGGGCAAGCAGGGGCAGCTCCTGGTGCTCCCAACTCCTCTCAGAGGGTCACAAAGGTTGGAAAAAAACCTCCACAATCACCGAGTCCAACCTTTGATTAAATCCCTCCACATCCTCTCGTTTTCTGAACCCCTCCATGGTGACCCCAGCACTGCCCTGGGCTCCATCTCTCTGTCAGGGAAGGAATTTTTCCAAATCTCCAACCTGCACCCCCCCTGATTGCCTGGGAGAAGAGGCCAAGCCCCTGCTCAGCACAACCTCCTTGCAGGGCCTTGTAGAGCCAGAAGGTGCCCCCTGAGCCTCCTCCTCTCCAGGCTGAGCTCCCCCAGCTCTGATTGCCCAGGTCCTTCATCCTCCTCACACAAGGACACTCAGTGCCCTGTTTCTGCCCTGCCAGGCAGGGCTGGGCACACACAGAGCCCAGAGCTGGGCACACACAGAGCCCAGGACACAGAGCTGGGGACACACAGAGCCCAGGGCACAGAGCCCAGGGCACACACAGAGCCCAGGACAGTGCCAGGGGTTTGGTGTTCCCAGCCTGGCACAGCAGCTCCAGGCTCCACACTCACAATGGACACGATGATGATGACGATGGTGAGCTTGAGGTTCTTCATACACATGGCTCGGGCAAGGTTCCTGCTGGTGGTTTTGAAAGTGACTGACTGCAAGAGAAAACAAGGGAAATCCCAGGATGGATGGGTTGGAAGGGACCTAAATCCCATCCAGTGCCAGCCCTGCCATGGCAGGGACACCTCCAATCCCCATGTCCAACCTGGCCTTGGGCACTGCCAGGGATCCACAGCTGCTCTGGGTAACCTGCTATGGAAATATTTGGGATGTGGTTGTCCCATCCCAAATATCCTCTCTGTACCCTGCACTTCTGTACATCTCAATAGGATTTGGGCACCAAATGACCCCAAACAGCCCAGGCTGTCTCAGTGCATCCCTTCCCACCCAGCCCTGCCCCAGAAGCAGCCATCCCATGGGGCAGTGCCAGCTTTTCCTACAAACCACCCTCCCCGAGGCTGCAGCAGGCAGGAACCACATCCCTGGGAGCTGCAGCTCTGCCTCAGAGCCCATTCCCAAGGTGGGGAACAGCCCTGGATCTCCCTCCTGTGCTGTGGGACATCCCCCTGAAGGATATTCCACCCCTTCACTCCCTGTGCTTCCCACAGGGACAGCTCCTCCATCAGCCCAGCTGCTGCAGGAATTCCAGTCCCTTTCCCTAAAGCTCCACCTGAGCTTTCAGCCCTGCCACCCCCCGAGGATGGGGGGAGGTTTGGACACCTGGGAGCTCCAGGCATCTCTGCTGCCCCTCCAAAGCAGCTCAGGGATGTTGGGATCCCACACAGGAGCTCCTGGCACTGTCCCTGGATGCCACAGGAGCCGGGCACCAAGCCACGGTGCTGAGCCAGGGCCAGGCATTCCCAAAGGAATAGACAAAAAGCTTCCAGAGTGCACAGCACTTTGCTAGATAACCCTGCTTTAGAATTATATTAATTTGGGGTTTTTCCAGTCTTCACTTCCTCAGAAACACTCCGAGAAGCTCCAGAGTCTTTAAAGATTATTTAGGTGCAACAACTCAGCTTTTGAAATTTTACATCAGCCACACAGTTCCTGCTGCTATCAGAACAACTCCACACAGATGCACATTTTGCAGTTTATTTGCATCCAGCTGCCTCCAGCCCAGGCTGCCAGGGCAGAGTAAATTGTGATTTTATCTCTCCTATCACTGCAGATAACCAGAGGGGTTTTTTTTGCCCCCGTGATGAGGACAGGGATGTGTCACCCTGGGCTGGCTGTGGCACAGGGAGCAACTGGACCTTCCCCAAACTGGGAGGCAGCTGGGGAGGATTCCCTGCAGGTCTCCACGCTCCTGTGTCCCTTTCAGTGTCCCCAGGAGCTGTCCCCACCTCCCTGCTGCACAAACACAACTTCCCCACTGCCAGGATTCCCCCAGGCTCACCGAATCCACGAGATTCTCTGTTTTATCAATCAGCAGCTCCAGCTTCTCTCCTCTTTGTGCCACAAGGTCTGGAGAAAAGACACAAAAATCCAGCTCTGAAGGTGAAATCCCAAAAAGCAAAAAGCTGCTCCCAACATCCAAACCCAAGCCAGGAGCTCCTGGCTGCAGCCTCCAGCTTTCCTGGGATAACCACGGGTTGGGAACAGCCCCACATCACACAGGCTGCACTTTGGGACTGAATTTTGGGTCAATTCCAGATCTCAGCCTCTGGTTTGGATGCCAGACTTGTCAAACCCAAACCCAAGCCAAGGGAAGCTGTACCTATGTTCCGGACCATGATCCCTTTGAGTTCATCGATCTGGGCCTGTGTCTCTGCCACCTGGTCTGGGCCCTTGCTCTCTGAGTGGTATTTCTGCAAAAGAACAGGGAAAACAGGAGCCTCAAAAACCCGGGAGACAGGGAAAACAGGAGCCTCAAAAAACAGGCATGAGGGAGAAGAGGAGCCTCAAAAAACAGGATCCAGGGAAAACAGGAGCCTCAAAAACCAGGACTCAGGGAAAAACAGGAGCCTCAAAAGCCTGGAGTCAAGGAATACAGAAGCCTCAAAAAACCAGGATCCAGGGAAATCAGGAGCCTCAGGATCCAGGGGAAACAGGCAATTTGTGACTACTTTAAGCTATGGCTGAATTCTTGCTTCTCTAAATCTCACAGCCCTGAGGCTGATGTGTAATAAATCTGAGACACGTTGTCTTCAATCCAAGGGACATCTCCACAAAGCCCACCCCAGGAGGATTCCTGCTGGAACCTTGGAAACTGAGAATTTGGGATTTTCTGTGTTGACAGGCACTGATTCCCAGGAAAACATTGCTTTTGACTTGAGGCTGTGAAGGAGGCTCCCAAAATTGAATGACAGAACTGGGATTGTGGGTGTGTAGTTTGAGTAAAAGTGTGTAATACCACAGGGTGAAAAATTTAGAATTTAAGGTCTTAGGGTATAGCAATATACAGAAAGCAAGATGGAGGTTTTAGGGCAGAGGTTTCTTTTTTTTTTTTCACCTTCCTCTTCATGGGTCTGGATGATATTTTGTATGATTGGATAAAAAAAACTCACATTGTGGGTGACAAGTGGTTGGTTACTGGGTTAAAAGTAAAAATAATTTAGGTGGCATTTCTTATTTGGACAGATTGTATAGAGAGAGAGAGAGATAAATCTCCATTTTTACTTTGTTAGCTTGAAATGCTGTAAAATTCACTGTAACACACATAAGAATTAATAAAAATCTGAGTCCAAACAAGAGATTTCATTGGATCCCGATCCTGACAAAGGCAAAAAAAACAAAACCAAAGGAACAAAAATGCACCAGGCTGTTGTGGGGAGAGCTGGGCTGGCAGGGAAGGGCTGGGGCTCACCAGCTGGGCAGCCAGCACAGAGGAGAACTCGCTGTTCATGGCGTAGGGCAGCGCTGTCTGAGCCCGAGAGCCGTACGTGGTCTGGAAACGCTTCCTGATCTCGGCCAGGAACGTGAACGCTCGGGAGCGCTCAAAGTCCTGAGGGCAGACACACAGCGTGAACGGCAACAGCAACAGCAGGAACAACAGGAACAACAGCAGGAACAACAGGAATAGGAACAACAGGAACAGGAACAACAGGAACAGCAGGAACAACCGGAGGAACAACCGGAGGAACAGCAACCGGAACAACAACCGGAACAGCAACAACAGAAACAGCAACAACAGGAACAAGAACAGCAACAGCAGCAACAGCACCACCACCCTGCCAGGCTGGGGGGCTGTCTGAGGTTGCAAT
>NW_014650899.1:243216-256432 GCF_001447265.1 Sturnus vulgaris
GGCTGCAGCTCCCAGCTCTGCCTGGGACACTCCTGCACTGAGGGGAGCAGTTCCTTCAGCACTTCCAGAATTTGGGAGCAGCAGGAAATGCCACTGGCACCTGGAATGGTCTCTGCAGCACCAACCCACTGCTCTCACTGAGACACAAACTGGGCAAAGCCAACAGCTTCACCCCAAAACTCACAACCCACACATCCTCCCGTGGCAGGGGCTGGGATGGGATGGGATGGTTTGGAAGGTCACTCCCAACCCAAACCATCCCAAACTCCAATCTGAGCTCCAGGCTGAGCTCAGAGCTGTAACTGAAGTTACTGAAGCTCCAGGGGGAGAAAAGGCAGCTCAGAGCAACCCTCATTAATAAATACCACGTGGAAGCCCAAATTCCCAGATTTCCCTGGGCTGTAGCTGTGTCCCCAGTACTCACATCATCTGTGATGCACAGGTAGATGATCCTGTCCTGGCAGATGTAATGGAACAGGTAACTGCAGGGATTGAAAGGAAGAAACAAAACATCATTGGGAGCTGCCACTTTTCCAGAATTTCATTTTTTCCAGAAGCCACCGCTGCCTTTGGGGGCTGGCAAGAGAAAATCCCAGTTATTCTAGGGAGCTGGCACAGGTAAATATGTCCCAGGGAAATCTCCAGGGAAGTGAGGCTGAGGCACAGCTCTCTGCTCCCATAAAAAAAATTCAAAAATCCTTGCACATCCACAACTCTCCTGGAAGGAGTGAGGTGAAACTTGTCTGGCACCACCCTCAGAGAGTCCAAGAAGGATCCCAGCAGCAGAGAGAGAGAAACCCAAGAATTCCTCATTTTCCTTGGAGATTTATGCAGGAGACACAGAAGTTCTTCAAAAACAAAAATAACTCATTAAAAGAATTTCAGGAGTTCAAAATTTAAAGAAACTCAAGTATTTCCTGTTTCAGAATGGGAGAAACCATCTTGGACAGAATCCAGGGAGTTTAGGTTGGGAGGCACAGGATCCCTGGGAGGAACTGGACAGGAGGAACAATTCCAAGTGCTCATGGAGCTTCAGAGCTCCCACATCCTGCCCAGCTACCTCCAAAAATGCACCACAGCACCCCTCAAACTTTTCAGGTGGTTGAGCAGCACTCAAGAAATTCCTTTCACTTAAAGGATTAACTTAAAATATTAAAATTTATCCTTAAAATTCCAGCAGGAGGGAAGAGCTGCAGCACCCGAGGTGTGTCAGACTCCAGAGCAGGCACTGGAGGATTTGGGAAGCCCAGCCCAGTTCTCATCTCCTGCATCCTCAGAGCAGCTCTGACACACAGCCTGGGCACCAGAGAGGACCCAGCCATGCTGCCAATTCCCAAAAAAGAGCTGGAATGGGCTCCAACACCTCTAAATTTGGGATTCCCATGGTTGTTTTAGTTTGTTCCCACTGCACTTCCCACGTGCAGGTGATGAAGCTTCAGCTCCCTGCTCTACCAACACTGACCAAGGGCTTTTCAGAGGGCTGGAAAAATCCTGGGAAAATGCTCTGTGTGTCCTGCAGACTGCATTTGGGGCAGCCCAGGATGACTCCACGTGAGCACAGCTTGTCTCAAAGCCCCACAGGCAGCCCAAGAAGGGTGACAGTTTTACCTAAAAAGGTTCAAGCCCCAAAAAAAACCCAGGGGAAGCTTCCAGAAGCCAAACTCCAAAGATTCCACAGTTGGAAGGAACCCTCCAGCTCACTTTGGAATTGTATAAAAATGGAAAACCTGATTTTGTGTCAGCTGCCTTGTGCTGCTGCTGGAGCTGAACTCAAACCCTGGGTGTGCTGCAAAGTTCTGGGGGACAGCAGGAGCTGCTGAGCTCCATCAAACAGGAATTTGGATGGAAAAAAAATACAGAATCACAAAAAAAACCCCTAAAACTCCCAGCTCCTTCCTGTCCTCATGCATGCCCACAATTCCCCCCAGAGCCCAGGAGAGGGGTTACTCACCTGCCATGGGAATAGGTGAGTTTGTTGTTCTCAGATGGGATTTTGGCCAGGATCTGCTCAGTCACCTCCAGGAAGTTCCCTCCACACCAGGCATGCTTGGCCAGGATGGTGGTGCCCCTCGCCACCACAGCAAACAGGATGGCCATGGCTGCTCCCCTGCTTGGGGACACAACAGGGGGGACATCAGCAGCTGGCACAGGGACCAGGACACAGCCAGGACACCACACCACAAAGTTCTCTCACTTCCCCTTCGAGGTTCTGCCCCCAGCAACACAAAACCCAACATTAAAAAAGGGCTTTTATCACCCCTGTGCCCTGTGAGGGTGGCAAAGCTGAGCCCAGGGCAGCTGTGGCTGTCCCTGAATCCCTGGAAGTGTCCAAGGTGAGGCTTGGAGCCACCTGGGACAGCAGAAGGTGACAGGAGTTGGAACTGGATGAGCTTTAAGCTCCCTTCCAACCCAAACCCCTGTGGGATTCCCCAAGTCTCCAGGGCTGGAAAACCATCCCTGCTGCCACAGAAAGGGACACTCTCAATCAGCTCAAGTATCAGCACATTAATGTGGGGCCTGAGCCAGATCTGGCACATGGCAGAGCCCAGCTGGGACAGCTGCCCTGCTCATCCTGCCATCCCTAAGCCTCTTTTCTGCTTAGGAAGGGCTTAGGAGCCTGCAAAACCCCAAAATCTCATTTTTCACTTTGCATTTAGGCCCTGCTTATTACCTGCTCTGTTCTGTGCCTAGGCAGATGTGGCAAGATCCCAGACCTATCCCAAATCCCCCAGGAGAACTCTCTGGGAGCAGCCACAGAGCAGGAGTGGGTGCTGAGCTGCTGGATCCAGATTTTCCACCCCCCTGATGATTTAGGGATCTCTCCTGGATTAACAAGGCTGCGAAAGGAGATCCAAGCACCACCCCAGCAGGGCTCTCCTGGCCAGGCTGAGCTCCACAGATCCAGGCCTGGCCAGCACTGGCCACATCTCCAAACCTCCCACAGGTCTGAGCCCAGCATGGGAGGGAGGAAGGATAAAGTCATGGATTTATTCACAGGACAGACTCCACACAACCACCTGGGAGCAGTGCCAAGGGGACAGAACGGTGGAATGGCTGGGGTTGGAAGGGACATCAAGACCATTCCCGTGGCAGGGACACTTCCCACTGTCCCAGGCTGCTCCAAACCCCATCCAAGATGGCCTTGGACACTTCCAGGGATCCAGGGGCAGCCACAGCTGCTCTGCCCTTCCCTCTGCTGTGAGCAGCATTCAATGTGACTTAGACAAGGCTGAATTTTCTTTCATGCTCAGAAATTTGTTGGGTCTGGTTTGGCTGCTCTTCCAATGGAGCTGCTGGCTCCTGCAGGAAGCTTCCAAGGAATTGCTTATTCCTTTAAGTTTCAGCTCTGAGTAATCTCCACTTTGGCTCATTTTCAGGTTGCAATGCTCCTGTCTTAAATGCACTGTGAGCTAACTAAGCCCAGGGAACTCACTGCACCCTCCTGTCCCTCCAGAGCCAATGGGCACAAAGGCTGTGGCCAGCCCAGGGCTGCCCCAGGCCTGTGGAGCAACAGCTGGGCTCAGCCTGGAATCACAGCCACCCCTAAACCTGGAACCACAGCCACCCCTAAACCTGGAACCACAGCCACCCCTAAACCTGGAACCACAGCTACCCCTAAACCTGGAATCACAGCCACCTTAAACTTGGAATCACAGCCACCCCTAAAGCTGGAACCACAGCCACCCCTAAACCTGGAACCACAGCCACCCTAAACCTGGAACCACAGCCACCCTAAACCTGGAACCACAGCCACCCCTAAACCTGGAACCACAGCCATCCTCTGGAGCAATCAGGGGAGTGTCCAGCACCAGGAATCCACTGTCTGCTCCTGCAGCCACCCAGGAGCCAGAGAAAGGAGCAGCAAACACATCCCTGTCCTGCAGGAATTCAGGGCACAGAGCCCACAGACACCTCAGTCCCCTGAGCAGAACAAATGCAGCCCCAAAGTGAGGAGTGTGAAGTGGTTTAGACAATTCCTGCACATTTCTCTCCATTTAACATCGGGTACTGGTGGAACTCCCAGCCCTGAGGTGACACCAGGGCAGCAGCAGTGTGCTCAATTCCATTCCCTGAGCTCATGGCTCTCACCTGCCAGGATTCACAGTCCTCATCTCCCCAAATCCAGCCCAAAACTCCCTGAGTTCACAGCCCTGACTCCCCAGATCCCTGGCTCTTGCAGTACTCAGGGTACAGGAGCCTGTGCTCAGCCCCAGCTTTGAGCAGAAGGGGTTAAATGAAATAAAAGAGATTAACAAGGAACATTTTCCTCCCTGAGCAGCCCCGTACCAGCTACTCCTGGTAGTAACACAAATCTGTTAAACTGCTCCACAACGTCCCCCCTCAGCCCTTACAGGAATGAAATCCCTTTAAATCAACCCTTCCTGCAGAGCTTTCTTCTACCTAAACTTACAATATCTCACAGCTGGAAGCAGCCACGATCAAACCTTCCAGAAAGACACTGCAGGATGCACGAGCTGCTGGAGGATGCTACAAACACAGCAGGGTTTGGGTTAGAGGGACCTCAAAGCTCACCCAGTGCCACCCCTGCCATGGCAGGGACACCTCCCACTGTCCCAGGCTGCTCCCAGTCCTGTCCAACCTGGCCTTGGACATTTCCAGGAGCATCCACAGCTTCTCTGGGCCCCCTGTGCCAGGGCCTGCCCATCCTCACAGGGAGGAATTCCTTCCCAATACCAGGGCATGGAAAAAAGGCACAGAAAAAGCTTCTTCAGGAAAATCAAAAACACAGGCTCAGCATGATGTTTCAAAGGATGATTTCCTGGCCCAGAAGATTCCCAGCTCAGTGCCAGTGAGCCATGGAAATGCCTGCACTTCCAGAAATCCTCTTACAGAAAGCAAAGGGCACCACGCTGCTTTTTAAGCACAGAACAAGGGGAGGTGTTGCAACCCAGCCAGTTGCAAAGTGCTGCAATAAAGAGATCGTTTGAGGAGGGTGAGCTCAGCAGAAAGCAGCCCTGGCTTCCCTTTAACCTCTGCTGGGCAGCTGGAAAAATCTTTATTTCATTACAGAATATTCCACGCTGAAGCCCTGGGGCTCTCCTGTTCATTTTGAGCCTGAGAATTGTGACATTTGTGCTCCAACTTATCCCAAGGTCAGCTTCCCTTCTGCACACAATTTACTCCAGGTTCTCCCACTGCATCACTAGGGAAACAAATCAACAAAGAAATTAATTCCCGTGCTCCTCCAGCCCCATCACCTTTCCTGGAAGCAGCACTGCAGGGTTTGGAATGGGGTAAGGACACACGACAGGATCATGACTGAGTAAGGGAACACGAGCATCCCAAAGCACAGAATCAGGGAATTGTTCAGGTTGGAAAAGCCCCACAAGACCACCGAGTTCAACCATTCCCCAGCACTGCCAAGGCCACCCCAACCCGTGTCCCCAAGTGCCACATCCACAGGGCTTTTAAATCCCTCCAGGAATGGGCACTCCATGGGCTGGACGTTCCTGTCCAGGTCAGAATGTTCCCAATCTCCCCCAAACCTCCCTGGCACAGCCACATCCTTCCCTGGGAGCAGAGCCTGACCCCCTCCAGCCTCCCCACACCCCCTACCCTAATTAGTTAATTAACTAATTAAACCATGCAGTGCTACGTTTGTGACACCATCCACTGCCACACACACCAGTAACACCTCAATAACACGGCAGCAATACATGGGTAACACCCCAGTAACACAGCACTAACACACTAATAATACCCCAGTAACACCCCCGGGGACACACTAAAAACATCCCAGTAATGTGGCAATAACACCCCCAGTAACAGACCAGTAAGACTCCAGTAACATCCCAATAACGCCACTAACACCCCCAGTAACACACCAGGAACACAGCGATACAACACTCCAGTAACACATCAATAACATCCCAGTGACAACCCAGTTACATGGCAATAACACCCCAGTAACACAGCGATATAACACACCAGTAACATGGAAATAACACCCCAGTAACACATCAATAACATCTCAGTAACACCCCAGTAATATGGCAATAACAGCCCAGTAACACAGTGATATAACGCACCAGTAACAGCCCAGTAACACAGCAATAGCAGCTCAGTAAAACAGCAACAACACACCAGTAACAGCCCAGTAACACAAAAATAACAGGCCAATAACACAGCGATATAACCCCAGTAGCATCCCAGTAACACACGAACAACACCCCAGTAACACGCCGATAACAGCCCAGTAAAGGGCCAGCAGCACTCCCGTAACACGGCAACATCACCCCGGTACCCCCGCTGCCTGTCCCGGTCCCCATTCCCGGTATCCCCGGTCACCCCGAGCCTGTCCCGGTCCCCATTCCCGGTATCCCCGGTCACCCCGAGCCTGTCCCCGTTCCCGAGCGCGGCCTCCTCCCGCCGGCAGCGCCCTTGGCCGGCGGGGCTGGGGCCGTGCCCGGAGCTGTGCCCGGCCGGATCCCCACACCCGAACCCCCCCGGGCCGGCCCTCCCGAACCCCCCCCGAGCCCCCCGGGCCGAGCCCCCCGCGCTCACCGGCGCTCCGGGCCCCGCCGGCCCCGCTCGGCCCCGCCCGGCCCGGCCCGGCCCCGACGCGTTTCCGGCCGCGGGGCCGCCGGGAGAGCGGAACGGCGGCACCGGAACCGCCATGGCCGGCACCGGCACCGGGCCCGCGCTGGAAACCGTGAGGGCACCGGGAGATGGGATCGGGGAAAGGATCGGGGAAGGGAAGGGAAGGGAAGGGAGCGGGGAAGAGATCGGGGTCGGGGAAGGGATGGGGATTGGGATTGGGGAAAGGATCGGGGAAGGGAAAGTCGGGGAAAGGATTGGGATCGGGGAAGGGATCGGGATCGGGATGGGGCTCGCTCGGGGTTGGGGAAGGAATCGAGATTGGGGTCGGGATCGGGATCAAGATCGGGATCGGGGTTGGGGTCGGCTAAAGCACCGGGATCAGGGTCGGGATCGGGACCGGGATCAAGATCGGGATCGGGATTGGGGTCGGGGAAAGGATTGGCATTGGGATCCGGATCGGGATCGGGGGTTCCCTCTCGCTCCCTTACAGGATGTGGAGCAGCGTGCCGGGCTCTGCTCCCGAGAAAAGCAGCCCCACGTTGTGCCAGGGGAGGGTTAGTTGGGATATCAGGGAAAAATTCCTTCATTTTTGCGCTCCCGGGGCAGGGGTGCAGTGCCCGTCCCTGGAGGGGTTTAAAAGCCCTGTGGATGTGGCACTTGGGGACACTCGGGGTGGCCTCGGCAGTGCAGGATGCTCGGAGGGCTTGGAGGGCTTTTCCAGCCTAAATGATCCCGTGCTTCCATGATCCTGTGATTCCCAAGCCTGGTTTAGTGCTAGGGCACCCTGACGAGTGGTGGGGTGGCATCAGGACAAATGGTGTCAGGATGGCTCCAAGGGACACCCTGGCATCCTGTGCTGGAGGTCAGGACTAACCTGTGTTAAAGCTGGGATTTAGATCTGGGAGCTTTCCCTCCTCTCTGAAGGTGTTGTGGTCCCACAGCAGCACCAGAGGTGCCCAGTGAGATCCACAACCCTGGCAGTCCCTGAGCTCAGGGGGGTCACAGCTGCTCTCCTCCCCCTGGGGACAGATCCAGGCCGATGGGACAGATGGGGACTGTGTCACCTTCGTGCTGCACGACGAGGATCACACCCTGGGCAACTCCCTGCGCTACATGGTCATGAAGAAGTGAGTGTGGCCTCTGAGGAACCCTTCTGCCCTGCTCTGGCCTCCTCCTTCCTCATCCACAGTCAGCTGTGGCTGGGATGAGGCAGAACCATCCCGAATTCCCTCTGTGCACAGCCCTGCTCCCACCTGCTGCTCCTCCTTTTCCTTGTGCTGAGAGCACCAGCAGCCCTTAAAGGGCCTGAGCAGCCTCTCCTGAGCCTCCCCCTCAGCCTCCCCTGCCCAGGAGCCCAAGTTAAGCTCGGCCCAGGGCTTTCAGTCCCTCCCGAGCTGCTGGAGGAGTAACTGGGTTCTGGACTCTCCAGAGAAGCTGTGGATTCCCCATCCCTGGAACTGTCCCAGGCCAGGCTGGATGGGGTTTGGAGCAGCCTGGGATAGTGGGAGGTGTCCCTGCCATGGCAGGGGTGGCACTGGATGGACTTTAAGGTAAATCACCGTGACAACACCAAAAAATCTGGGGGCCAAAGCTCCAGCACTCGGCTCAGCTGGAGGGAGAGGCCCTGCAACATTTTGGGAACTCCTGCAGTGCCCTGGAGCACTCAGCCTGAGCAGCAGCAGGTTTGGCTGCAGGGAGAATTCCAAGCATGCAGGATGCTGTGTTTGGATGTGCAGAGCTGGCACTGCCCTGGCTGTGTCCCTGCAGAGCTCCAGCTCAGCTCAGGGAGAGATGGCTGTGAGGGAACAGGGTCACACGGGGGGGTTCCCCTCAGCACATCCCTCCCCTGAGATTCCAGAAACATCCAGAGCCCCGGCAGGCCAGGGCTGCCCTGAGCCTCTGCCTTCCCTGGGATTTGCTGTGGATTCCCTGGGTTTCACTGCTCCCTCTCCTCTCTGCCCTCCTGCAGCCCTGACGTGGAGTTCTGTGGCTACTGCATCACACACCCCTCAGAAAGCAAGATCAACTTCAGGATCCAGACCAGAGGTGAGGCTGGGGCTGTCCCTCCGTGTCTGGGGCCCTGTTCTCATGGAATTCCCCCTGCTCATGGCAGCTTCCCACCAGGAGTCTGCTAAATAAAGAACAGCCTCTGCCCTCTGCCAGGTTCTGCAGTGCTGAACCTCACAGGCTGCTCCCAAAATTCTGCTCCTGCTGCAGTGGGAAGCACATCCCTGGCTCCAGGCACCTGGGCTGCCCTGGCACCCTGAGCTGTGGGGCTGGGGAGGTGAGGGCTGCCCTTGGGAAGCACCTCTTGTGTCCCTAATCCATCTTTTCCCATCCTTTCCCAAAGGAGCCCTTCCTGCTGTGGAGCCATTCAGGAAAGGGCTGAATGACCTGATGGGTGTTTGCCAACACGTGCTCAACACCTTTGAGGTGAGACATTCCTGGGGAGCTCAGGGTCATTTCTGTCCCTTTGGGCCATTCCTGGGGAGCTCAGGATCATTTCTGTCCCTTGGGCCATTCCTGGAGAGTTCTGTCCCTTGATCCCAGAGGGAGAAGCTGAGCCTGGTGTTGGGGACACCTTTGGCAGGAAAACCTGGGAGATTTTTTTGGCTCTTCCTGAGCTTCCCAGCTCCAGGCAGAGAGGCCCAGCACAGCAGGGAGGTGGCTCTGTGCTGCCCCAGGGACAACGTTGGTGACATTTGTGTTTGTTTCAGAGGAGCATGAAGGAGTTCAGGGCACAGAAGGAGGAGGAGATGCAGTAGCCTTTGGGAATGGCATGGATGCCCATGGATGTGTAACCTCTGTGTTGTATTCCTTGTGTCCAAACAAGTGTTTTTTTGTTGTTGTTTTTTTTTATGACTTTGTTGCAAAATGTATTTTCTTGAATAATAAAGTTTATTAATTTAGATGCTGCAGAGCTGATGCTGTGTCCTGCTCAGCACAGGGTTGGAGGGACACAGATTGCTCCACAGATTGGGAAATTTATGGAAAATGGGCTGGTCTTGATCTTCCTCAGTCTCTGTTTTCCTTGAAACCCATTTGTCTTCATGATTTATTTGTAAAACTTTTACATTTCAGTGAAAGTTAAGCTAAAAAAATCCACCCCAACACCTGGAGAATATTTTAATTGCAGGTCTCATCTCCCCTTTTCCTCTCTCCATTTTTTCCATGACGAGGTAGAAAGGGGAAAGAAGGAAAAGAGAGAGAGGGAAAAGAGAGATGTGGGAAAACCAACAAAAAGTCATCAAAAACCTGGTAAATACAACTTTTCCATGGAGCTCTCCTGCCAGTTTTGGCAGGAATGTTAGGATGGAATCACATGGATTCAGAGTCACATGGAATCACATGGATTGCCATCCCAGACTGGTTTGGGTTGGGAGGGACCTTCACTCCCCCTCCTGCCATGGGCAGGGACTCCTTCCACTATCCCAGGGTGCTCCTGTCCAACCTGGCCTTGAAAAATGCTGGGAAATCACCTGGGGGATGAATGATTGCCAATAATCAATCAGAGAGATGCCTTTTCCATATTTTAGTTGGTTCTACTGGCTCTTCCAACTGAGGCTGGACCTTCCCCACTGCCTTTCCCACCTCCACACGACCACAAGGACATCTCTGTCCCCCACAGGGATTTCTCCAAGCTTGGCTTGGCTTTCCCAGCTGGGAATTGTGTCTGTCTCCCTCTGCTCCTCACCCCACATCCATCCCAGAGTGAGCACCCCAACCTTCCTTCCCTTCCCACACGCTTCCCACGTTCCACCACCCCCAGGCAAATGGTCACAAATCCCTTGGTTTTCCTGCCAGGAAATGAAGAATCCTGTGAGGATGTGAATCCCCTTCCCTCTCTCCTGCAGAGGTGACCTGGGGTCAGGGGCTGGGTTTGGGGCTGGTCCCTGGGCAATGCTCCAGCTCCTTCCAGCTGGGTTGGACACGAGGGCAAAGCTGATTCAGGCCCAGCCAGGAAGAGCCTGGGAGAGGATTGGAGGGGTCCCTGCTGTCCTTGGGCCTCGTCCTGGGCAGGCTCAGGCCCTTAGGATGAGCTGTACTTGTTGCTCAGGCGGGAGCTGCTCCTGTCCAGCCCCAGCTCCTGCCCCGTGGCTTTCCACTTCCCAACAGATCCCTTCTCATCCGTGGGGGTGATGCTCAGGGCCGGCCTCTGGCACCAGCAGCACAGGCAGGACTGGGGGGGACACAAAAGGGGAGAGGTCACACGTGTGGGATGTGGGAAAAGGAGGAAATATTCCCATATTTGTGCCAGGCTGGGAATTGCTGAGCTTTGCTGTGCTGCAGCTCTGCTGGGAGAGGGTTTTCCAGGATAGGGCTGGGGAGGGTGGGAAATGAGGATCCTGAAATCTGAAATTTGGGGCATTTTTTGTAATTGTGTGTTGTCGTCATTAGGGGGCAGGAAATGCTTAGCTGGGCTCAACTCCCATCCCATTATCCCATCCCATTATCCCATTCCATTATCCCATCCCATCCCATTATCCCATCCCATTATCCCATCCCATTATCCCATCCCAATCTCCTTCCCTTCCTTCTTCAGGGCTTCACTACTCCTGAAAATTATCTCCCAAATCTTGGGTTCAAAGTTTGGAGCAGCCCCAGCCCCTGGTCTGATGGTTTGTGGGGATGTTCCTATCCCAGGGTGACAGGGAATTTTTGGCTTGTCCTAAATCCTGCTCTGGCAAAAGCTCTGGCATAATAACGATTTGGATAATTATGGATGATAATAATTGGGGGTAATTTGGGATGAGGAATAAGATCAGCTCATTCCTACCTGGAAGCAGTTCTTGAATTTCCGGCTGACAAAGTACAGAGCCACGGGGTTGATGCAGGAGTTGAGGGAGGCCATGTTGATCCCAAAATAATCCATCACCAGCAGGAAACTGAGGTGGGAAGGGAGAGAACAGATGTGTCAGATGTGGGAATTTCCAAACTGCCTGGCCTGGGATCCCGCTTCCATGGAGGAGCAGTGAGTGATAACAGAGCTGAGCACAAATCCATCCTCCCCTAAGAGTCACTTTTCCCTGCAAGGAGCATTCCCTGAGGAGCCAAGGACACGAGCTCTGGTTTCTCCTGGTGCTCCTGACATTCCCAAACCCCAGCTCAGCAGCAGCCCCTGGCCTGGGCTGCATTTTAACTTGGACTTTTTGACTTTTTTGACTTTTGGATTTTGATGGGTAGAAGGGGAGGGAGGCAGAACGTGAAGAACCCTCAGCCCTGCTGGGAATATTCCTGCACCCAGGACACCTCATCTTCCCAGAGACATCCCCAAATTCAATTTAACCCTTCCCATGCCCTCCCTGTGCCCATCAGGAGGGCGGTGCCACCGCACCAGGAATTACTGAAAGCAGGAGGGGAAAGGCAACTCCCCCAGCCTGCTGCAAGCCCAGCAGGGCCAGCACTGGTCCCGGTGGGGCTCCTGGGCTGGTGTCACCTGCTGGGGGGCCCTACCTGAGCAGCTCACAGCGGTTGGGGTCGGTCTGGTCGTAGATGGTTTTCTTGAGGATGCGGCTGAGGTGCAGGGGCAGCCAGCAGAGAGCGAAGATCACCACCAGGCAGAACACGGTCTTGGCCACCTCCCTGCGCTGCCACACAGGGCCAGGGGCAGGGTGAGCACTGGGGAGCAGCTCCCAGGCCGTGCAATCGTGGAATGGTTTGGGTTGGAAGGGGATTTAGGTGGGCAGGGATATGTTCCACCAGCTCCTGGAAGCTGCAGAAGGTGCAGGGCAGCAGCAGCTCCAGGTGGGGCACACCTGTCCCCACCCTCTCCTGGGGGCTTTGGTGGGATGGTGATCCCTGGGACAACCCCTCCATCCCCAGGCCCCTCCCCAGAGCTCCTGGGGCTCTTCTGTCTCTGTCTCTGTCCCAGCTATTCCCTGGACACCTCCTCCATCCACCCCTCTCACTTTTAGTCACAAATTTTGGTCACAACCATCTGGAGCTCCTCAGGGAACTGTTCCCAAAGTGTGGGAGGGGACAGGGAACCCTTCCCTGCACCCTTTGTCTGGGATTTGGCACACCCAGAGTGGTGTGGGCTGGGATAAATGACCAGGAGAGCTTTAATGAGGCCGGGATGTGGCCACAAGGCTTTGGGGTCATCCCCAAGGCTGGAGATTTTGGAGGTTTTGGAGGTTTAGGCTCTTTTCCCTGCACCAGCGTGCCAAGATCCACTGTGAGGCTTTGCCAGCTCACCCTGCCCTGCACAGGGACAGGGTGTCCCCCTCCAGCTGCACCCCCCCCTTTTGGGAAGCCCAAAATCCCTCCCTGGGTCCCTCACCCGTTTCATGTGGTCGTTGAGGGCGATCCTCATCCCGTTCCTCTTGCTCAGCATCTCGCAGGACATGAGGGTGTAGAAGATGCCCGTGCACACCAAGGGCAGGCAGAAATAGAACCCAAAAAGCCACCAGTCCTTCACATCCCGATAGAACTGCGGGGAAAAGGGACAGAGAGAGGCTGGGAACGGGGACAGGCAGGAGGGACAACTGGGGGTGACCACGGACCCTGCTGGAGGGGGGTGGGGTTGGGATTGGGATTAGGGTTGGTACCCTCATGAAGCAGGATTGGGGTTGGGGTCGGGTTTGGGGTTGGGATTGTGTTTGGGGTCGGGGTGGGGGTGATACCATCATGAAGCAGGATTGGGTTTGGGATTGGG